>VZRL01001399.1:455182-744368 GCA_013397895.1 Origma solitaria | reverse complement strand
CCCGCCCAAAATCTGCTGCAGTCTGAGATTCTCTCCAGGCTGCAGAATTCCAAGCCGAGGCCAGGCTGGTTCCATCCCGGGAGCAAGGCCTTTCTCTCTCCTGCAAGGCCTTTGCAACTCTCAGTCTCTGGGACTCCCACTGGATCACAGCTTCCTGCAGGCATCACCTGCTCCTCTGCCGTGGGCACCTCCCCACAGGCTGTGGGGGATTCTCTGCATCCCCTGGACCCCATGGGCTGCAGGGGCACCACCTGCTCCACCATGATCTTCACCATGGCCGGCAGAGGGTTTTCAGCTCTGGCACCTGGAGCACCTCCTCCCCCACCTTCTCCACTGACCTTGGTGCCTCCATGTTGTTTCCTCACATATTTTTACCTCCTCCTCCTTCCCTGGCTAAAAGGAAGTGCGTGCCCACATTGTTTTGATTTCTTCTTAAATATGCTTTCACAGAGGCGTAACTAACATCTCTAATTGTCCCAGGTTTTACCAGCAACATGTCTTATCATCTTCAGAGCCATCAGAGATTGGCTCTGCTGGACATGGTGGCGAAATTTCCAGAATCTTTACTGAGGACATGCAGAAGCCATCTTTGTACCCCACCCTGTTCACTGGCAAAAACTGGGCGAAGCCAAAACCACCACACTTAGAAAAATATATCAAAGAAGTTATTTTCTTAGCAAAAGAATTAGTGTTCAATTTTATACAGCTTTGTGACTAAGAAGATGTATAATAATACTAGTAGTATAAAGAAATAGCATGATCTAGTAGCTTTTGGCTGTAGCCTAGTTGGTAGGATGCCAAATTACTGTTCCAAGCTCTGCTATGGACTTAGTGTGTAACTATAAACAAATGTCCTCTTGAAGTGTCAAAGGGAGCCTTGAAGATGATTAAGGAGGAGAGGATTTGGTGTTTTGAGAAAAAAATGTTGGCACAGAGAAAGAAATGACATAACAGTATATGCAAAGTTTCTGCATCGTTTAACTAACTTCATTTTTGTAACCTTTCAGTTTACATAATGAATTTTCTCATATTTTGTCCTCGCTCTTTTTCAGAAGAAGTTAGCATCACGGGGGATTAGAACAACTGCATTTATTTACTCTCATCTTGGTCTGCAGCCTTTTCTTCTCTAAAAGTCTTGACTGATGACAGCCTAGGGAGCCCCTCAAAATAAAATCAGCCCTCAAACAGCCTGTAAGTACAGCATTCAAACAGACAAACAAGAAACCTGGATGCTAGAACAGTGCACCTGAGAGCACGGAAAAATAATCAAACAAAAAAAATTTGTTCACAAGCATTAGAAATCTACTGTGAGGCATGCATACAGCACCTATAGCTCAGCTGCAGTTCAGGCACCCTGACACCAGATGCCTTCTGCCTACACTGAACCACAAAGATCTGGGTGCTGATCTCTGTCCTCGCTGCTGGAAGTGTTGAAGAGTCCCTGTGCATGGATTAACTACCTTCCTCTGGAGGCACCCAGATGAATCACGAGTTAGTGAGGGGAAAGGCAGAGGGCTGCCTATTTTTTGTGCATACTAGTGAGGATGCAGAAGGCTTCCACATTCTGAAGTCAGATTACTTTTGTTCTTACCCACTGGTGTTTTAACACAATATGTACAGACAGAGGAGGGCTTTGACCAAAATGGGTTTCTTGCAATGCAACTGCATACCCAAGCCACAAGCTTCCTCTTTTTGCTTTCCCAACCCTTACGTGCATGGCTTAAACATGTGCATGTGCATCCTCTGTGACTGCCTTTAGCTTGTTCTGTGTCTGTCCTCAGAAGAGGCCATGAATGAACAGATGGTCCCAAATTTTCCAGGGGCTTTATGCAATTTAAGAAAGCATTCAGAACTCCCAAAGGTATCCTGTTCACCACAGACAAAGATGCCAAAGCCAGACCATGCCATTGACTTCCTCTGCAGATCTTTACTGGCAAATTTGTCTCTTCATTAATTGTATACTGTATTGAAAGCAGATCAGCTCACTTTCCTGAGCCAGGAACTTTCGGTTTCAGAGAAGCAGATATGAAGTAAGTAACCTCAATTAGAGTATTGAGTTTCACTGGTTTGTTTAACTTGGCTAAATTCTTCAGAAATGAGTTAGTCAAAGACAGCAATGTGCATCCTTTTTAGCCCAGCTCTGTTCTTAATTAAAATTGTATTAAGTAATTAAGAAAGTAAACTAGGACATTTAGGATAAGCTTCTACTCTGCAAGGAAATTCTACCTCTTCCATTCTATCTTATTGACTAAGTTTACTTCTACTGAAGGTAACTGCTTTTTGTCTGATTTGAGAACAACCAAAAGAAGTCGGGATATACAAGGAGATGAGATGAAAAACGAGGTCAAATCAGTGTTGCACCAGAAGTGGGCTGTTGTACAAAGGCTGAACCTTATGGAGGTGTAAAGTTAACAAAAAAGCTTGAATTGAGATTCCAGTGAGACTGAGAGTTGCTTGAGATTTCTAGAAGACTGGAGGGTAGAAAGGGACAGAAGACAGAAAGGAGTAGATATGATTTTATTTCTTTTTCTGTGATTGGCAAACAAAAGAATACAATTGAAAGCTATTTCAGTGCTTTAAGTGTTATGCAAAATGCTTTAAATATCTCAAAAATGAAAAAAAACTATGAGAAACATCTAGGTAGTAGTTTTGTTAAGGACAATACTTATCCTTACATTAAGTATGGTATGACGCTGTGTCAGGAGAGGTTTAGGATGGATATCAGAAAAAAGTTCTTCCCTCAGAGGGTGACTGGGCATTGAAACAGGCTCCCCAAGGAAGTGGTCACAGCACCAAGCCTGACAGAGCACAAAAATTATTTGGGCAATGCTCTCAGGCACAGGGTGTGACTCTTAGGGCTGGACTTTGATGATCTTTGTGGGTCCCTTCCAACTCAGGATATTCTATGATTAAGTTTGAAGCCTTTACAGTTGATGTTTATCATAGGTTTTCAAACTTTACACTGACTTTTACACAAACATGGAATTCTGCAGCTTATTCTAGCAAAGAACTAGTAAAATTAATCACAGTTATCCCACTTGTTCATGCCATTATTCTCATACACACAAGAAATCATGCAAAGAAAATATAAACACAGTTGAGTATTCTTTCCCTAATAAAAATGAGTTAGGCTTTCTAACAACATTGCTGGGGTACTGATGTAATAAATTCAGTATAAATGTACCAAGCCATGATTTATCTCTGTCACACTCTGGATGGCACAGGGTTTGAAATTACAGCATTTTGATGGGGCTGTGAGAAGCACCCAGCTCCTGGCTCCGAGTTTCTGATTCACCAAGAGCTGTGAGTCTCTGCTGTATCAACAACCAGATGAGCATCAGCACCTTATTTTGTTGGGATAAAATGTGTCTTGGCTCTTGATGAATTTCTACTGTTGGGCTAATCTCTAATTTGAGAAAGAAAAGTATGGTCTGGCATATCATCCACCCTCTGCCATAACTTACAAAATTCTGTAAAGACTATATGGTGATTGTTTCTGTCAGAGCTGAACATAATGTGAAGAAAAAAAAAATTCTTTCTGGTTTAGCACTGTGGTTATCTCACTGCAATCAGTGCCTTGCTATATATTCAGTAGATTTAGAAAGAGGGTGAAATGTGTTCAAAAATATAAGGGAAATTAGTGGGGGGAAGAAGTTTTAAAACAGTATCAGGTAGGGTTCAGTGCACATTTACCAAGAAATTTAGTTTAAAATAAATAAATGTGGGCTAAAATCCTGAACTGTTTCAAGAATGTAATTGCACTGTCTTCAGGGATGCAAACAACAGAGGCCACCAGTGTGGAGGATCATTGATCAAGTGGAGCAATTGTCTGGGTGACCCATTTTACTTATCTGGGTTCCAGCTGTGCTCTGTTAAATACATTTTTTTCCTCAGCAGACAGATGCAGTTTAGTCCCTCTTGAAGCTGAAGGAATTGCACTTGGCTTGTCAAGTGAAGAAAACATTTTCCAAACAGAGAAGTAGGGATATGGGAAGGGAGGAGATAAAGGTCAAATAAGACACAACTTTTATATTTTGTATGTCAAGTGTTGAAGTTTACAAAAGAAAGAAATAACAGGGTGTAAAGAAACCAGACCCTCAACCAGGAGTACCCAAAAAGCATCCTGAGGACAAACTTATATACCCTGCAAGATGTTTACAGATTCACTACAACAGTGATTTTTCAAAAAGAAAATTAAACACTTCTCCTGTTCATTAAAAATAGCATTGTCTATAGACTAGAGGAAGGAATAAGTCACTTTCAAGGGACCTCTTTTAAGTAGAGGTACATTCAAAACAGGCCCCAGATGTAAATCCTTTTGAAATTCAGGGAAATGCAGATCACAGTGAGAATGACTGTTTTATTTTGTTAATGGATGAAACCTTACTTTTACGACTAAGCTCCTGAACTATTTGCTAATGTTTGAAGTTCAAGTTAAAAGATCAAACTCAGCGATCAAAGTAGCCCATTCCTTGGTTTAATATTAAATCCATGAACCACTCTTTTTTTTTGCTATGTTGAAGGGTATCAGCTTTAGTGATTTCCTTATTCCCATGAGTAAATTCTGCTACACACCTTAAAGGATGAAATACTCTATGCACAACTCCAGCAGAGATAAAAGGAACTCTCCCTAAACCAGCACTCGTTTTTATTTACATTCAAGGGTGATTGGCTTTCCCCAGGTTCTTCGTGAGATGTGAAGCAAAGGGAATTCAGGAGAGAGGTTTTGCAAACAAGCTAGTTTTGTTTGCATGGAGATTGCTGTGACTCACAGAGGAATCTCTTCTCCCCACTGGTCACACAACCCCAACTGCCTTTGTGTGATATTGAGTGCTGGAAAAAAATCATCTGTTCAGCTCAGTTTCAGAATTCTTCACTGGAAAATAATGATTTTGATTAATGTGGCACTTTATAGGCCTTGTTTCCTGTCTAAAGCTTTTTGTTTGGTTGTTTGGTTGGTTGGGATTTTTGTGGGTTTCTTTTTTCTTTTTAAATTTTATTTGGGGTTTTTCTGGTGCATTGAAACTCACACCTGAATGCTTGGGGTGAAACACTTTGATTTTGAAGCAGGAGGGAAATCTAAGTTAAAAATACTAAAAGCTCGATGTAATGTGGAAAGTGACAGCTCCTAATTTAAGTTGCTTTCCAAAGGTGCTGAAGAAAGTAGCTGAGATTTTATTCCGTCTAAATCAATCTTTGCATTGGCTTCAGAAGTAAGAAAAATGAAACCACTATTCAAGTGGCCATAAAAAATATAGCCATTGTGATTAAAACAAAATGCAACCTTTTCAAACTTATTTTAACGATATCTGATCATTGTTGCAGAACAACTTTCTGGAAAGAACTGTGCTCTTATTTTTGAGGGGGAGGGTTGAATTAGCATTAAAATATGGTCAGTCAGGCACCAAATGGACAATGAGATAGAGTGAATAGCCTCCCAGAAGAAGAGAAGGTATTTGAGTGTTTTTATTGGAGATTTAAAAGGTAAGATAGCATTATAGCTTAATTATGACTATCCCTCATAACAAAAGAACAAAAGAGGCATCAGGTAAGACAAACAAAAACAGAAATTATGCAGAATTGTTAACATGGCAAAGTTGAGAGAAAAAGCCCTGAGAGTAGACTCAATTTGAACGGAATCTCCCTGGGGCATAAATATACACCAGAAAAGGGATTAATGAATCTTGAAATGCTGGAACTATAAGAGCACTGCCAAAGTTGCCCTTCAGGTGGGCACAGTAGTCCCTTGGCAAATTTACATCGTATTTAGTTAACTGAAGCTGCTTAGTCAGCAAAGAGGCTTTGTGGGTGGGCTTCTCACATGTATTAATGAGCTTTGACCTGTATCATCCCTGAACAGGGAAAGAGGTTTGGCTCTTGCCCAATGTGCAACAACTGTTCAAAAATCTCTCATTTATTCTTTGGTGAGTGAATACCCACTGCAGCACATTACATGACTTACAGGTGGCTGCAGCACTAAGCCATGCACTTAAAGGGGCACAACTGAGTGCCCCAGGAGCTGGGGGTTGCCTTCTGCAAAGCTTAGCAGCCTCTCTCCTGTCTGGTGACTGCCCGCAACAGGACAGATCACCTGAAGACCAGTGGATTTACTGGGCCATTGAATAGGGCACGTATTGTGAAGGAGAAAGGTTGAGACCTCCCAGTGCATAAACAGGTAAGGTGTATGTTTAGCTACATACCTCTGATTAGTGCTCTTAGGCAGCTCAAAATTTCAAGTGATCTATTTAGCAACCAAGTCCAGCTCACTTTGGCACTTAAAATGAAATGCAGTTTCTCTAAACACTTGTATAGACAGTAAAGAGGAAAAGGTATTTCAAGAGGAAAATTCATCCCTCCTGAAAACTAAAAAGCCATCCTGTACTCTCTGCTTTTTTATGGGCTGTGTCTGGAATGAGGACAAGCAGACTTATAACCAGACAGCTTCTGCTAAGTACCTGAAATCAAGGAGGTGTCACATTGCAAGCACCTGTACAATTGCTGTCTGCTGTAATTTCTCAGGTCTGCTCAGCAAAATGATTTTTCTTGTTTATATTGTGCAGTCTGCTTTTTCTAATATGGATTTCATATTATTTTCTTTGTGACTTTCCCAAGGTAAGTAAACCTCTCAAGTCCTTTTAGATTAACTTGCTATTAAGAGCCTTCCAGTTTAACAGATGGTGCATCTGATTAAAATACTATTCCATCCTTCTTCCAGCTCGTAATGAAAAGAGCTGGCAGAACTACCTACAATCAAAGGGCCTAACTCTTTCAACAACCCGGCTCTGCATTTAGGCACTTCTGACTTTCGCCAAATTTTAACTGATCTGACTGAAATCTTCACTGGTAACTGTCTGGCCAGGCTCATTTTTATTTTTTTTTCCGAATATCACAGGAAAAATATTTCTATTTCTCAGAATATACTTCTATACCCCTATTTTGTCCCTATACATTGTTTTGCCCCTACTGAGGGGAATAAAAAAGTCCAAATAGTTCAGTGAATAACTCTAACTGTCCATGAACTGGAGCAAGAAACGACATTTCATGGGATGTTGCACTGAGTTTAGAGATGCATTCTGCTGTCCTTGTGGAGACAAAAGCAGATTTGGCAGAGCTATAAGCCTCTGACAGACTGTCACTTGGACATGCTAAGTGGATGTGAGTTAGTGCTTAGTGCCAGGCCCTCCATGTATATTGTGTGTATGAGAACTGGGAACCTTCTCTGCCACGAGCCCCATGCAGGGCTGCAGGGCCTGGAACAGAGGAATGTTTGCTGCAAGCATTGCCTGAGACTGCCTGTCCTGTTCTGCCAGTGCTCAGGAGAGCTAATGGAGCACCAGCTACCTCAAATGTTGGGGACTGAGAAGCTCAGAAGACTGAAGAGGAACCACATGGACAGAGAATGGAAGAGGGCCAGAACACTAAAGTAGGAGAGAAGGAGGATGGGAAAAGGAAGGTATTGAAAAGGAGTTTAGGAAGACCCTTTTCCTTAAAGCTTATGGGTCAATGCAAAACTACTAAGTAAAGAAATTCTTTCTACTGCAAGACCCACCTCACAGATTTTAGGGTTTTTTTCTTTACGTATATCATTATTACATTGAATTGCCACATTTCTTTCCTTGTCTTCTTGGAAATGTCAATGCATTTCCATGCCTGTCATCTTTTAATAATGTCATCATGACGATACTTATCACTGTCAGTTGTAGCTACTGTTAAATGCAGGGAATATGGTTAGTTCTTCTATACTTTTAATGATTTATGATGTTCTCCTGCTGAATTCCAATGTACAGCTTGTAGGAAAGAGATGGGAAACAGCAAACCAAATCAATGGCAGGGAGGGGACAGGCAGATTAAAACCAAATGCACAAACAAACACCCCAAACAACTTTAAAAGCCTACCAGAGAAAAAGTGAAACAATGAGAACCAAGAGGGAATTAATTTTGACACAAATGTGGCACTCTGTCAACTTACTGTAGAAACTAATAAAAGCATGGACAAGAGTTGACCTGACAAGAGACCTGTCTAGAAATAGATGCTATCAAATACTTTAATGCATTGCATATTAAATGCTTCTTACAAATCTGGACTTTGGCAGTAATTATATTTTGACAAATAGAAAAAAAATTTTTTTTTCTGCAAAGTTTTTACCATTTTCAGTACAGCATAGGAACACCTTTCAAAAGATATTGCTGGACACAGACTCCTGACAAATAGGGTATTTTGAAAGTTTAGAGCATCTTGAGAATTCATCTGGCAGTTTGGATCCTTTGTGTTTTAAAGGATGCTTGCAATTGCCTTAACTGCAAGCTTCTGGGTCTCCTCAAAACCAAAGGAGTGTATCAGAGATGGAAAAGTGGGCAAATACCCATTGGGAATGACAAGGCTGTTGCCGGGGGATGAGTTGCAGAGATGCAGTTGGAAAAGCAAAAGCTCAGCTCAACTCAAATTGAAATCAGCCAGAAATGTAAAAAACTGTAAGAAATGGTTCTTTAGGTACATAGAGAGCAAGTGGAAACAGAAGAAAAATATCGGCCTACTGTTATATGGGAGAGGTGAATTAGTCACCAACAGTGCAGAAAAGGCAGAGGTTCTTGACACTTTATCTCTGTCTTTACCAACACTGTTGGGCCCCAGGCCTTGGGAACAAAATTCCAGGTTGATGCAAACACAGACTGACCATCCCTGATGGAAAATTTGCATGCGAACTGTTACAGGAGCTTGACCCTACAAATCCATGGGCCCTGACATTGCCCACCCAAGGGTGTTAGGAGCACTGACTGATGTTGTTGCAAGGCTCTTCAAAATCTTTGAGAAGCTGTGAAGATCAGGGGTATCCCAGAAAACTGGAAGAAAGATAATGACAACCCCATCTACAAGAAGAGCTTAAAGGAAAATCTACAGGCTCATCAGCCTTATTTCAGTTTCTGGGAAAGGTGTGGAATGAATCCTCCTGGGGGCTATCCCAAGTCAGATGAAGCACATGATTGGGAAAAGCCAGCACAGATTCACCAAGGGCCAGCCATGCTTGACAAACTTGGAAAAGCAAATTTGCTACTTGTGACAAAGGAACCTGCTTGGTTGATGGGAGGCAACCAGTGGAAATTGTCTACCTGGATTTCTCCAAGGCTTCAATACCATTTCCTGTGGCCTCCTCCTAGAGAAACAGATGTGTTATGGGACAAGCGGTCTGTACAGTCTGTGGGGAACTGGCTGAGAGGCTGCACACAGAGGGTGGTGGTAAACAGCTCCTTTTAAACTGGCAACCTGCCACAAGTGGGGTCTCCCACATATCAGTGCTGGGCCCAACCCTGTTTACAATCTTTGTAACTGATCTGGGCAATGGGATCAAGTGTATCCTGATGAAGCTTGACAATAATCCCAAACTGAGTGGGGAAGTAAACGCTTTGGAAGGGAAAGTCACACTGCCGAAAGACTGAGATAGGCTGGAAGAGTGGGCTGACAAGAACCTTATGAAGTTCAACTAAGACAAGTGCAAGGTCTTGTACCTGGGAAAACATAACCCAGGAGTGTTGTGTTATATAACCCATAATCCCAGCACAGGCTGGGATGTACCTGGCTGTGGAGCAGCTCTGTGGAAAGAGACCTGGGAGTCCTGGGCATGAGAAGCTCAGTGTGAGTGAGCAGTGTTGCTGTGGCATGGAGAGCCAGCAGAGTGCTGGGCTGCACCAACAGGGGCACTGCCACAGAGACACAGAGGTCATTGTCCCACCCAGTGCTGGTCAGGCCACACCTGAAACACAGTGTTCAGCTGAGGTTCACGCTGTGCAAAAAGATGTGGACAGGCTGGAGAGCCACTGCTGATGTAATGATAAGTATTTTTGTGTTTTTAAATGCTGAAGCTGAGAAAAGCTGCTGTTAAGACAGGATGTGACTTTGGGCAAATATTGAAAGCTCTACAACAATTTAGGAACAAATTTGCAGTCACTAGCCTGTGTTTTGTAAAGCACCTGTATTATACAGCTACTGCCTCTTTGGGGGCACCCATCCACCCCAGATAAACCCTGGGGTGAGATGCTGTTCTATGGACACAGGTTCAAGCTGCAGCCCTGAGCACCAGGAGGTTTGACTATAGGTGGTACTTGCAAATCTTCCCTTCAGGAGCTGAGGTTGATCAGAGGATTTTTATTCAGTATCGTATTTCTAGCAAAGAATATTTCATGAGAAGAAGGATCTGCATATGAAAAGTCTACATTTCCAACCTTCTTTCCTCACATTTGTCATTCCTAAATGCTTTGAGTATTTGGGAACTTAGAGGTCCTCTGAGGATCGATGTGAGTGTTGGTATCAGCCAGCTTCCAGAAAGCAGCTGCAGAGGGCAGCTCCTGTCTTGAGGTTTTAAGGTTTTTGTTTGTCTTTTCCCCTTTTCATAATCTGTCTGTTCCCATGCTTAGCAATGCAGCTGTGCAACTCAGCGCTATGACCAATCTAGAATTTTTGGAGGAAACAACACCTGCAGTGCTCCTTCACCTCAGGACATGCATGTGTGGCAATGGCTGAACTGGGCGAACTGCGTCCTGTGGGCTTTCTGATAGCCTTACCATTAACTACTCCTTCCTAAGCACGAAGTGGAAAGCCTGTAACAAGTGTCACATGTGATCATCTCCCATAACCACTTGGTAATTTCTACATACATTCATTCAGAAGGGAAAAGGCAGTGGATGATGTCCATTGCTTCCTCGCAGCACATCTAGACCATTTGCAAACACAGTGGCATGCCCTTGCTGCTCAAATACAAGTTCTACAAACCTTTTAATGGATCTTGGAGTCCTACTGTCTTCAGCGAGGGTACAGGTTCACTAAAGAAAGATTACCCTTCTCTACACTCTCATCTCTATTTAGCATTAGCTTGTTAATGGGGAAAATACTTGTAATTTGATAATCTCTTGTATATTACAGCTCACTAACATATGTTTTTATACTCACTTTGGCTGGAATAGAGTCCATTTTTTCAGAGTAGCTGGTATGAGGCCATGTTTTGGATTTGTGCTGGAAACAGCATGGATAATTCAGGGATGTTTTCCTTACTGCTGAGCAGTGATCACACAGAGTCAAGACCTTTTCTGCTTCTCACCCCACCCCAGCATTGATGGGGCAGGGGGTGCACAAGCTGGGAGCTGGGCGGGGACCCAGCTGATCCCAACTGACCCAAGGGATATCTCACAACGTACAGTGTCATGCTCAGCATAGAGGGCTAGGGGAAGAACGAGGAGGAAGGGGGGAACATTTGGAGTGATGGTGCTTGTCTTCCCAAGTCACTGTTACTTGTGCCCTGCTCTCCTGGCGATGGCTGAACACCTATCTGCCCATGGGAACACCTGACTGCCGATGGGAAGCAGTCAATTAATTCCTTGTTTTGCTTTGCTTGTGAGTGTGGCCTTTTCTATACCTATTAATCTCAATCCACGTGTTTTCTCACTTTCACGCTTCAGATTCTCTCCCCCATTCTGCTGGAAGTGAGCAAGCAACCTGTGGGGCTGAGGTCCCAACTGGGGTTGAACCACAAGAGTTTTCCATAGTAAAGGGAATTTCAAAACTACATTAATGTGTTTGAAATGGGTGAACACTGATGTAAATACAAGTGGGCAGGAGATGGGAACAAGAACAAGGTTTTAGATCTAAAATGGCACTTCTGCATGTAATATCCACTGAAGTCAGCACAAGCACATTTCCTCTTCTGTGCAAAGGAGCAGGGTTGCTAAATCCAAGTATATTCTGAGAAAGTCCCCACTAATTACAGTACTAGAAATTATGCCACCCATAAAAATCTTCTTAAATCAAATATGGGGATGTAAGGGTCTGTTCAAGAACTAAACTGCAAAGCTACAGTAGAATAAGCAATCTACATTTCATTATAACCTATTTAATTTATCTATCTACTGACTCCATGCTTATATGCCTTCCAATTCATTTTCATATTGCTGATAGCTCACCTAATTTCACAGTGGCCTCTCTTGCTAGCAGAGGCTCCTTTTTGAAGCATAGCACTCTTAATCCTATGCTTCAAGTCGCTCCTGATAACCCTCTGTTTCCATTCTTTCCTAATGCAAACTCATTGACAAAATAAAACTATTCATAGAAATTTCTGCAAACAAGAAAGGAAATATTAAAAACCAGAAACATTTGTTGATACCTTTGATCATATGGTGGGATTTAAAATTCACTGAAATTTATTACTTTTTTAATTGCCTACCTAATTCTGCTTCAGAAACATCAATGTAAGAATGTGCATATATTTTTAAATTCCAGACTACCTACCAGTTGGAGAATGTTTTTTTTTAATCTACCAGCCCTTGTGGATCATCTCCAATGTCCACTGATACCAGTGCAATGACACCATGTGTACACTGTCAACAGAAGTTCTAAGAAATCTTTACCTCAAGAACATCTTTCCTAATATGTATCTGACGAATTAAAAAGTTGACATAATTTTCACAGGTCAGTCTGCCGTTCATTTCCAGAGTATTACAGCTGCTTTAATAACAGCATATTAACAGCTATCTACAAATGGCAGAATATAAAAATATCGAAGAACACATAAAGGACAACTACACATGCAATTGTTATATATATATACTTAGAGAAGTCTGCTGATAGAAAAGTATTTGCACTGGGAAGGAAAAATCCCCTGTAAGAGAGCGGCAAGGTGTACTGGCAAAAATGAAAGCATTAACTACTCTTTCCTGAGGAGCTTTTACTGACTGAGTTAAAGGCACAGCCCCGCTTTCTCCCCATGCATGCTGACCACAGCTCTACCTGCAAAAGAATGTCCATAAATGTGGTCTCACTGTGTAACTGGCATAGCACTGCTTCTCTTCAGAAGGTGAGAATTTGAGATTTACCGTAGTGGTATAGCAAAATGTTATTAGAGGGAAAGATGAGACCACAGTCCGTTAGAATGGATACACTCAAAGTGAGGGAATTATTTCATCCTTATGTAAGAAAACGGATAGTCTGTAATTTAGGTGGGATTGAGCTCCAGATTGTGATGCCTGTGTTTATATGTCTGCATGGGAACTATGTGTCAAAGCTGCCACAGAGCTCTGGAGCCTGTTCATTTAAGACCATTGCAGATCCCATGCCCATGGACATTCAGCTGTTAGCTGTCATAATCAAACAATGAAGTGTCTTCAGTCATTTTGGCCAACCCAGTGCAGCTATACTGCATGCCCTAAGAACACTTCAAAAGGCATAAAGTACCTATTTGTAGGCAGAGGAACCTGCCTATCAGTGACATTTATGGTACAACTGATTAAAGGCCGGTGTCTACTTCACTGAGTGAACTCTCCACGATTCATTGATCCTGGAAGAGGAGTAAATGCATCCTACATCTCACACAAGCAGATTCTTAAGATGGGTGAACTGTTCTGAAATTTAATTCTACATGCAGGGTTTTCAATCAATCTTTTAAAGCAACCTAACATGCTGTGGTACAATCCTCTAACAGTGGGCCTTTTTGCCCAAAAAATGAAACTTATAAGGCAAGCCACTTATGTCTCTGTTTCTACTTAAGATAGTGGTACTAAAAGCACACATGGCTGCTTTGCAGCTAAATGTCATATTCAGGTTACTCCATTAGGGGTTTTTATTTTCATTAAACTACTCCTTTAAAAAAAATCTCTAGCCATAATTTTCCCTTTAAATTGTTAAACTTAGTATCAGTACATTTTTTTTTTGTTATTCTTGTTGTTGTAAGAATTTTCTCCTTGAAACTGTAAGTACTATGTGAATACTCCTTGCAAGCAAGGAGTAATTAATCTCCCAGTAATTATATTGTACCTTTTAACTAAAGGTAAAATAGTTTAAAAATTTTAATTATAGATCTCTCTGAATTAATGTTACACCATCATTATGAAGAAAGTTAAACTGAAGTATGAACACTAATACTGATATTTTATTGGAAGTCAGAAGCTTAAATCCACATGTGGTATCTGCACAAATGGTCAGAGTTTTGCATCTCCTACTTCCTAAAGCCTCTGGGAGCTGCAGGCTGTGTGACACATTTGACCACTCAGGTAACACCTCAGGTCACGGACCAGAATCCCTTCATGGTAGGTACCACAAAACACTGAGTAGAAAAGCAGCTCTGAGCCTAAACAATAAATAGGAACTATGCGCACAAAGTCTGGAGAGGTTGAAGGCTTCTGAGGTAAGGCTTCTGAGTGAAGCTATAAAGGATTGTCAAAGAAATAATCAAAGGACATAGTTACAGGCAAGACAAGGAAGCAGTACACTTTTCACCTCTGTATCTAGAACTGACTACAAAACAAGATCAAATTGGTTTAGCTAACTAAAGGGTACAGAAGTTCAACTGAGGTCTGCCTGGAGAGGGTGACAAATTAGGGACATCAACTTGACATATTTGAAGTAATAGAGTTTTATATTAGTGATTACATAATAAGAAATTTGCTCTGACATTATAGTCATTTTCATGCCTAGATTCCCAGCCAGAGCTCCAAAAAATCCTTGTTTCCTCACAATGTAACATCTAAAATGGCAGCAAGTTTTATCCCTAATAGACTAGCCACTTTCTCCTCCTTTTAAAAGCTATGAAAAATGTTATCACTGAAGCTCTCTTAGTTTTGCCAAGTTTATGAAAAATCAAGCTTTGTATTTCTTTTGACAAATATTTACATTCCATTAGTTTTAAATAATGTTCTGTAGTCTACATATATTGTTTTAAACAAACATGCCCAGTACCCAAGGAAAAAAAGTACTTTGGTTTTATGGAACTCTTTCCTTAAATTCTTCAGTTCCGTGCTCTGACATTTGAGAATCAAGAACATGTTTGACATCTCTGAAAATAAGGGGGACTCAGATATGTCTTACAAAGTCGACCCCAAGGTAATTTGTCCAAAAATATTCAATAAAGCAATGGGAAACTTACAGTTACTGTCATGCATGCTTTTTCCCCCTAAAATTTTCTGTATATTATAGATTTAAATGCAGGTCTGTATCTGCACAAAACTTGTGTGTCTGCATTTCCAGTTAACTACAAATATATGTAAGCAGATTATTTTTCAAAGTAATAATGAAATTCAAAAGGAACAGAGAAATGCCATGACAAAAAGCTGTATTTTAAATCTGATTCAAAGAAGCGTAAGTGAAAAACGTAAGTCATAGTTACTCACCTACGATGAGTTAGAAAACTACCACTGACATGTCCTGAGCCATCACATCCTGGCGTTGGACATGACATTCCTTCCGTCTTCACTGACTTCCAAGAGAACTGTGAGCCATTTAGGTACCCATCCTTTTGCCTTTTGGCAGCAAGAGGACACCCCGATGCACTGCGATGGGACGCATATTTTCCAGTTATATGACCCTGACCATCACAGCCAGGAACTGGACATCTGGATAGCAGACAGAGGAGATAAACTTTATTGTCTTGCCATTATATAACTGGTAGCCTCTACAACAAAGTCAAAATAAAAGGAATGAATAATCCTACACAGTGGTTGCAAAAAGCTCTTTGATAAACTCCAAGCAGGCTAGCCAGTAGATGTAGGAACAGATGTTGACATTATAGAATTGCAACAAAAGGACTGAGACATGTATTTGAATTGCAGGTGTTTATCACAGTAAATATCACAGTGGAATTGAAATGTTTGCTACCAAGCTCTGATGAGCAGCGAAATTGCCCATAAAACCCCTATATGCATAAAACCCTACTAAGTATAAGCCTTGGTACATTTTATTTATAGGTATGGAACCTAAAGAAGACTTGTCTGAAGTCATGAAAATGTCACATATACACAGTTAGTTATGATGTGATCAGAGCACCTCATTAGAAATGCTGAGCACCTTTAACCCCTCTTTGAATAGGGATGATTATATCAAACAGTGTGCTACAGCCCAGTGATCAATGAAGGCAGCTCTGTATTCATCTGGTGGTTTTCCTTACTTGGAAATCCCCCCATACATTTGCTTTGTATACTGCTAAAACCCAAATAACCAGGGTTAGAAAGAACAGGTTAGAATCTTCAAAGTGAAATGTTTAAAGAAAATTATGTTGGGGTTTTTTTCCAGTGTATTGCTATGTAACACATGTCTAAACTAAAGGCGAATTACTTCACTGTTTGTAAACTAGAATATTGCTGCAACTCTCCACTGAGGATCCAGTCCTGAACGGTCTAAGCAGTCATAAATCCACCAAGTTCAGAGGGCACGGATATCAGAGTGCCTTGCAAGAAGAAACCAAGACCTTCAGATAGGCATTTGTTTCTCTTGCAAACTGCATGAACAATCAGATTTGTTACAGCAGTCTCATATAAACACTCAATTCTCTATTCCCATAACTATCTTTATTTAGCATGTATGGTTTTGCCTGTAGTATGCAAACATGTTTAAGAGGCTTTTAGGAGACAAAGATTGAAGTAATTTTTAAATATAATGTGAAAATGAAGAATTTAAAGCTATTTCTAAATTGTATCCTTGGTTAATACTGTATTCTTTGCTGAAACAATCAGCAGAGTTACTAGATTTGCTCATAGAAATCAATGTGGTCATCTGGATAACTATCACACAGTAACATTTATGCCTTTAGAAAACCTGGAGATATAAAAGACCTTAAAAAACACACAAAGGCCCTTTGACAGTATTTGTTCTCACCTAATTGGCTCTTGGTCTTCTTTGTCTTCCTTGCTTTGTGCTATCCTGATTCCACTTTTCTTTGCTCGCGGACAGCCTGAAAGACTGCGTGAAAGAAAACATTTTAGAATGCAACTTCTCATTCTTAGGTACACTCTACCAGGAATATATTTTCTATCTGAGAAACTGGCAGAACAGGCAATCCTGTCCAGTTTCCACAGTCAAAGCTCAGGTGGGTTACACGAGGAGAGCTGCAGCAGCCACCACGAGGGGGAATCCGTGCCTGTGGGTTTGTGACGCAGGACAGGACTGCCGGTGCTGTGCAGACCACACGCACAGGAACTCCCCGAGGAGCCAGGGAAGGCAGCTCTTAAACCCTCTGCCTAATAATTCCTTCAGCTGACTCAGCAGCAGAAGTGGCATCTTTAAAAGAAATAGAAGACAGTGTTTTAGGGCTGAGAGACATTATGTCCTCTATGTCTGAGAGGGATGGAAGAATAGAAAAAACAGGAGTATCTCTTCGCAGGACTACAGACTTCTCTCAGGACCACATTAGAAGCATTATCAAACCGTCTCAAACATCACATAAGAATTCTACAGATGATTGACTAAAAACATGACACAGCTCAGAGCTTTCAATGCCTTCCAGAGAAGGAGCTCAAGAGCTCTGAACTCACCCAAACAAGAAGATTTGGTAGAGACAAAGTTATATGTAAGGCTAACCAATGTTACATTTAACGAAGGACTGAGAATGTTGTTTTCACCTACATAAGCTCATGTTTCCTTTGCATATTAAGAATTCGTTATAGAAACCAGTTAGTAGACTTCACAATTGACCTTAACAGGTTTTTTAATATTTTTGGGTAGTTGATACGTGAGGATACAAGTATGTCTATCTCAAAAATCATGCTTTGTCCTCTATTAAAATGTTACTTCCATCTTAACTATCAACATTAAAAAAAGAAATCCACCAGTAGAACACCTTCAACTGTTGACATGAGAGACAAACAAGTGTCACCAAAGAAAACTTTCCCTAGAGAAAGAAACAAAATAGAAGATTAAATTTTTGTTTTCAGCATGACAAAAGGTAGTTGAGTGTTGTGTAGTAGGTCCTGTCTTTGCAAAGAAGAGACAGAAACAGTGGCAACAAAATTTTTAGTTATTTTGTCTTGTCAAAACCAGTGAGGACTGAGGGGAAGAAGCAGAGAAAAAGGTGATGCAATCATAAACAGAATGTTGTGTTAGAAAATGAAGAACAGACATAACCAGAGTTTACATGCTGCAAAGTCATAAATAAGTAAATTAAAGATAGGGAGGAAAGCTGGCACAAGATATTGGACATAGTATATTACCTAGAAACTTTTAGTGAGATGTCATGGCTACATCTATAGTGTTAAATAGAAGGGACCTGGAGCTACTGTTTTGACCCAAGACCAGAAAGCTCACATTTGTAGAGCTAAGCTCTCTAGCTCTGTAAAGCAGGACAGCTACACCAACATTGTTTGTAAATAATGATCTGGACACACACTGAGTCCCAAATTGTATCTTAGAATTGCCTGGGAGACTTTCAGAGGCCCAGGGTCAGTGCCATGCCCTGGCATGTCAGCATTAATAGAGTAGGCATCTGCACTCTGACACGTGGACCTGTGCTCTCATCCCATTTCATTTGCCAATTCAAATGTAACCAACCATTTTCCTTTTCAAAGCAAACTGCTCTTTATTCCAGCTTGCAGAGTGGACACCAAAGTACCATAGCTCCCCATGGACAAACTAAATCTGAGAAAGCCTTTGTCAATTAAGAACAGTTTTCTTGAAAAATAATAATGTTATCTGTAAGAAGAAAGGAGGAAGAGAGTCTGAGGGATTCAGAATAAGAGACTCTGGGGCAAGGGAACAGCTCAGGAACAGGCTGGTTTGCTGCCTGACATTAAACCTGGTCCATACAAAGTGAAGGGGAAGGGATGAGAGTTAAAGATAGCCCCCTTTTATATCCCTCTGAGACTAGTTGTATTCACTTTGTGAGAATAATCAGAACTTGCATCTGAAAACTAAACAGTTAATAGAAATTCCTCAGAAAGCAGTACTTTTTTTAGTAGATGTACAGATGGGTATGCTTGTAGATGATGACATTTTCATAACAAAATCTGAACAAGGAATTTCTGCCTTGACTAATGATTTAAAGCTTTCTACATATTAAATCAATTTAATTATCACCTACTTACTGGTATTTTGGTGCATCATCTCTCTTTAATAGATCTTTCTATTCTGGCACCATGATTTATTAGAAAATTCTAAGACCTTTCAGGTCCTCTAAACAGACATTTCCAACAGACAGCTTCTGAGGCTATGATTAATTCATTTTTCCTCTGACAGTGGATCCATCAAGAAAACATATGTCAAGGATGAGCGTTTGCTTTAATTTTTTTATCCTATAATAACCAAAGCTATTACAAGGTAAGCATATTACTTCATTTTTTGATCAGTTTAATTCCTCATATATGAAGACAAAAGACAAGGGAAATTCAACAGCAGTACATGCTGCTACAGCTTTTTGCATAAATTGAAGGGGTGTGAGGAACTGCAGAGTTATGGCAGAGTTAAATCTGCCTCCATGTGTGCTTGTTGTTGAGCAGCCATTTTAAATACAGATGATACCCAGGCATCTCGGCAGCCATTTAGGAGAGAAGTCTGTCATTCCTTTCCTTCTGAAACTGAGAGGGTTGTAATGGATGGTATCAAATACAAACAAAAATGCTAACTCAAATGCAGGCAGAGGTAAATGCTAATTTTGGGAATTAGAAGCTCAACTGAGAACATGCTGTGGGGTCTTTCACGCTTAACAGCTCCAGATTTAGGCTACTGGTTTGCTGCCCTTTAAAAGCATTCATTTTGCCAGCCTCCCCACCTCAGACATGGCCCTGACAGATATCATGATCTGAACAGGATAAGGCTGGATCTGTGTAAATGTGACAGGTCTCCTGGGGATTTCTGTGGATTTAAGCAAAGAAACTGTTACTTCACTGACTACGTGTCAGTGCTTCTGTGCCTGCAGGCAGCCAAAGACATGGGGTTGCCAGAGGCCTTTTTGGAAGAGAAATGAAGGAGTGATGTGGTCAATATAGACATGGTGGCATTTCAAAAGGCTGCATGTGTTAAATCCCAATGGACTGGACAAATTCTAGATCTGTTCATTTTGTAGAATTACTTTTTATATCTTTATATGTACTTGATTATGCTGCACAATTAAATGAAAACTTGGTCCAGCAGTCATCTGCAAAAATACAAGAATGTAAGAATTTACAAACAAAAGTAGATAACACCATTCAGTTCATGGTACAGTCCTACAGTGGAAAGGAGACAATGCATAGGGAATGGCTTTCAAAAATGAGTCAACATTCAGTGATTCTCCCCTGCTAACCTTGACAGCTTTTAGGTCTCTTGTTAGTAACACTTTTCTTCTGCATTTTCACTCTCCCACCTGCTTCTGGTTAAATAGATGATCAAACACATAAATAGCTTTCCTGAAGTTGGGGTAGAGTAGTAACAAGCATAATGCTGGTAGAGTGCTAGCTGATAAATTTACGTATAGTTAAATGTAGTTCTAAATTTGACCTTATATCCCTCTGAAAGCATGATTCAATCTCCTGCATCATGTAAGTGTGTTTAAAACGCTTATACCTTCTCTGTTATAATGTTATTTGTACTTTTGATGTTTAACACTGCATTGCAGAAATTGATATTGGGATCTTCCATTTTTACAGCATGTAAGATACGCTATGTTCCTAGTCTCTTATTTTATTTATGTTTTGACTTTGAACTGTTTGCTGCTTTTATTGGGAATAAATTTAAACTGGGAATTTGTGTACTGACCAGTTATAACCAGTTGTAAAACTACAGGGACTTGGTAAAGAAAGCAAATATCCAGACTCAACAGTATTAGTGTGCATGGGAGTAAAGAGCCTTTACTAACAAAAGGCAGGTGGACTACACTATTGTTCTTTGATTAAACAGTGGATAGATATTTACAAAATATGGCACAGCTCTTCTCTACTGATTTAATTCTCAAATAGCTATAGGGAAATTGCTAATTACATGCCATTTATACCATTACCTCTACAGTGGTACCACTGTAATTGATCAATATCCTAATTAGTGAATGAGAAGTGTTCCTTGGCTCTTGGTAAAGTTATAGTTTAGGCAGTTAAGGTAACAGCTTTCATCCATAAATTTCTCTTTCAATTCTTCTGGCTTTATGTAGTACAATGTGCTGCAATTTAAGAACAAGCCAAACTTTTCTGAAATGTACTAACAAGACTGGTGCATATTAGTTGAAAGAGATACTTTTTCTCTATGATTAAAACTGATAAGGCTTCATCTGGGAGAGAAGGTAAAAAACAGGGTCTAATTTTGTATTTCAAGGAATATGGAGTGAGTCTGGAAGAGACTGACAGGAACAATCAGGAAATACAATTTGTGGGAAAAAGATGCAGGAGTAGGATTTGAGTCCAGACTGTGAAGAGTTAAGTCGTTCAGAATGTAAAGCAACAGGAACACGAATGCTGAATTGCCTCCTTAGGCTCCTAGAGAAGGTAGAAAAATGGAATTTATTTTGTACAAAGATTTTGCTAGATATTAGCAAAAATATTCCTACCTCTTGGGGTAGTGAGTCACGCTGAAGCTGAGAAACGTTATTCATTGGTGGTTAATAGGAGTTAGACCAACCCAGATCTATGTGCAGCACTCAGTCCTACTTCAGTATTCAGAGAGTGAAGTTAGGTCAGCTGAGGTACCTTCTACACCTGTAGCTGTTTGATTTCAGTAACAAAACCTTGTCTTTACATACCTTCGATGAGAAGCATAATTTCCAGTGATATGCCCAGAGCCATCACAGCCAGGGGTGGGACACCTAGAATAACAATGGAAGAGACACCGAGCAGTTACTGACAGGAAAGATATAACTGCCCATTTAAAAATATTCATTGGTTCAGTCCTTGTTTCCTCAGGTGCCAGCCTTTGGGACCCCTAACCATTGCTAAACCTGAGCTTAATTCCACACCAGGGACAAACATAGCTTTTCATTCATAAAATGTTTTTGTTTGCTACTCCTCAGCTGCCCACTCAAACACTACCTGGATATCTCAAGTACTGGCAGATTAGTGGAGATTTCCAGCAGCAATCCAACATCCCTAAACCACCAGGAATGAGAAGGGTTGACAGCAAATGGAATAACCCCCCTGGTGTATGCTTAGGTAGTGGCTAACATTGCAGCATGTCCTTTTCCAATGGAGATATTGCTCTCATCCTACTGCACAGTGTCATGAGATCACACCATGAATAGACCCCTTCACCTCTCCATGAAGCAAGGAAATGCTTGAGAAAAAGGAAATGTGTAGACAGGGAAGTAACGCTGGCCTGTTGCAGAGAAATGATAACCCATCCACTCCCAAACACCAAGTCACAGCACCAGACAGAGAAGTCACTGATGGTACAGCCTTCAGTGGAATTTCTAATAGTGGAACAACATTAGAGCCATCAAAGTGGATTTTTTTCCTACATTGCAAAGATGATTGCAATCATCACAGAAAAAGCTACACTATAATGTTAAGTGAAATCATTAGCTGGTATTTGAACTGCTATACTAAATCACAGAAAAGACAAAGAAAGAATTAATTTATATGCATTTTACTGAACAGACAAATGCTACATATATTCCAAAAAGTCACTTTTCTTGAGCCTGAGTTTTGAATTTTAGCCATACTATTTAAAGCTTGATTTGAAGAAAGCATTCAAATTCAAAAAAGCTTGCTTACAAATTCAGATGTTGCATTCTGAAACTTCAGATTTCCATAACATTGAATTTTTCCACTATTTGAATCCAGAGTTCATGCAGACTTTGGCTTTCACCCTTTAGTTACATGTGTGCCTTCCTGAAAGTTGCTCCATACTGGTAAACTTGTTTTACAAACGTTTCTGCAAAGACTTGAAGGTTTCTTAAAACAAGGAATTAAGCAACCTAGAATTCAGTGCTACGGAGTTTTCATGTTCCATTAAGCTGAATTTTAGCTGTTTTAAGCTAGTAAGCATTATCTACTTCTGAGGAGCTCAGCAAGGCCAAACTTCAAACACAATTATTGCTACCTTGAAAGACATAAATTAAATTGGAATGTATTCAATGAAGTTCTCATATGCTCTTCATCTGGACCAGTTCAGTTATTCTATAGAAAATATTAAAATATGGTAGCAGTTCTCAGACATGAGACGGTAAAACTTCTGGGGTTCACTGCATCACTGAAGTTTCTCTTCTCCATCCCAAACAGGCTGTGGACTTTGGACAAGAAATCTAAACATCCTTAAAGACAATTCTCCTCCTCTCTTGCTTCATCTTTGCACAGGACCAAATATATGACCATGATCTTACCTAGAAGGTGTACTGATACGGCTCTTAATATCTTAAAGGCCAACATACATGTTGACATCACACATCAATCTTTCTTCTTATAGAAATATAAAGCCCATAATTTATGCATACATTCCTCTGATACCAATTAGGTAAAAATATGATCCTTGATAAAGGAGTCATAACTCAGTCCATATGGCTCCAACCCTTCATTCTGTGTTGTGGTTGCACATGGCTAGCATAAACTTTGGGTATTTCTTTAAAAAATAAGCGGTCATGACATCTTATATGAAGGGTCTCATAGTTTAAACACTCTATATCTATATATTTTTTTTTTTTATTTTATTTTTAAGCTAATGTTTTGAGATCTACAGAGAGACAATCTCTTGCTTCATGTGGTTTTTTTTAATGCTAGGTAGCTTCAGTGATCTGCAATGCCTATTTCATATTTCCATCGAGACTAGCTGCATCACTGAAGCCTGACTGAAGCCTCTAAGATACTGAATCAAAAGATATGGGAATAAGCATTAATTAAAGGAATGGACTAAATTTTGTCTCTAAATGTCCATGGCATTTAAATGAATAAAGGAGAATCAGGAGTCATGGGACTATTCCTCTGCAGTCTGACTGGGGTACTACAAGGATTTCTTGTTTATGAACCCATGATTTGAAGCCACCATTTTCCTCTCCAGACTTTCCTATCCTTTTGATGATAAGCTATTAGCAAAACCAAACAATGTTTTTTCTCATCTTTTCTAAGATTTTTTTGTTATGGGCAGGTTGATTAATAGTGTCTTAACAAACAGGATTTATAAGATGTGCCAGTATAACCCATCAATCAGTCTTAAAATAAGACCATTGCACCTCAACCATTTGGAGAGTCTTAGACCATTTAAAAAAAACCTAGCTTATTTCTGTGTCATTTAAAAAAATAATTAAGCATATGAAGCTAAAGAAGGAATCATTGTGCTTTAAATTGAATTGAGCATCTTCAGAAAGGGGTTTGCACAGTTCATGTCAGTTTAAAATCATACTTTTGATTACACCAGAAGATATCTTTATGTTGGCAAGGGTTTCGGAAAGACCTCTCAAATTTTGATTTTGACACTGTAATACTTGTTTTCAAATCTCATAAGCTTATATTTACCTTCATGCAACAGACAAAATCAGATTTTAGTGGAGTTGGTAAGAACCTTTTAAAACTCTGGAACACTTGTATTTCTTGTTGTTTCCATTCTATGGGAAGTGCTTTTAACAGTGTGACACATAGGATGCAGATATGCAGCAGTCTGTTACAACTATGAAGCTATTACAGTATTTACTTGCTATTATAAGCAGATTAGATGAGGAGACAACCACAAGCTCTTGGAATTGGGAGTCTATTTTCAAATTTTTTTAGGATATGTAGGACTTGCATATACCTTACTACTTTGCTATCATTTACTACCTATATATATTTGACTCCATCAATCATATGTACATACAACAATGCCAGAAAAATGTATGCACGGGCGCTTGTAAGAGGCAGGTGATGAGAAACTCTTTGAAAACGACTATGAGTACGTGGAAAAGAGAGCTGCACTTCTCCTCACTTACTTAAAGTAAATCTAATTTGACAGGATCAGAAGCTCATTTGTAGAATCTACATAATAGCTTATTTCAGCACAGGAAATACTTCAGTACTGTAATGAGGGAGGTGACAAAAGGAACTGACTCTATAAAGAGTGAAGTTCAGGACACAGAACACTAGCACTTGACTACAAATTCAGTGCATCCAGTAAAAGGAAGGGCTTCTCAGAGAAGGGGAATGCAGTTAGCAGTGCCTTGATGCCCCATTCATTTCACAGACCATCCCAGAGAAGCACTTTTGGGAAAACTAGCAGAAGCAGAAAGTAGGGCAGGCAGCAGAACAACAACAGCTGTGGCAGCTGGATTCAGTACTGGGCTCAGATTCAATAGCAGGAGAAAAAAGGTGAGAGTTAAATTGAAAAAAATACACTTAAGCCCTGCTACTGATTCTTCACTGTGGAAATACTGAAGGTGTGCAGCAATTTAAACAAACTTCTGGCAGCTCAACAACTCAGGGAGGTTCCTGGGACTTGGGAGGAAATGAATGCAATGCCCACAGGAGCTCTGGGAGGGTTTTTCCAAATGCCAATGGTTAAAAGTCTTGTTGAAACATCAGCTCACAAAATCCCCCAGCTCTCACCAGCACAGGGCACTACAAATAAGACCCATATTTAAACCTATATTCCTAGGCTTTTATCTAGGTCTACAGGAGCAAGATAAGCTTATATGTAGGTACATACTTAGATTTTACAGCTTTACTAGCATGAGAGAAAATAGGATTTTACAAAAAGTGCAAAGACAGAACTGCAATGGTTTTGTCCACATTATTGTGTATGACTTCGGTTGACTTTTTCAAATTATTTTAAAACATCAATTAGCCCTAAAACATACTGATAAAACAAAGACATAAAAACTACATCAACATTTTATTTTTGTGCTGAGGATATCAGCTTCCATGGAAAAGAATTAAACCATCAATTTCTCTCACACTAGCCATCTGCAATGAGTTCCTACAAAATACTTTTCATGACCCATCATTAGTAAGCTGATATATCAGCACCAAAGACTGATATTACCTTCATTGTTTAGTTTACAACACTTAGTACCTACTATGTTGAGAATCCAGTCTTCCCTTGTGAAGTAAGTGAACACATGTATCAATAATATAGTCTATCAGAGAGAATATCCTATAAATTACTAATTAGATATTTAAAGCAGAGGTAGCTAGCAAAAGAAAAACCATATTGAATTGAACAGGAGAATACATCAGGAAATTGTGCAAAAATTCAAAATGGTTCTTCAGAATGTTTCACACTGCAAAAGAACTGGGATTAATAGGAAATTTTATCTTTCCCATAGTTTTATTTTGACCATGCTGTCAATCTCTAGAGTAAAGGTATTATTTTCTATTGAAGATTCAGAAAAGCTAGAAAAATATAATTGTTTCCTGTGGGATTTTTTCATAGCAGAAGGTAGAATTTTTTATTGTCTAGTGGTTTCCACCGATTTGAGATTCTGTTTTATTTGACTGAATCATCAGGAATGGAATTCATAAGTGGAGAGGCTGGAAGACAGACACAATAACACTTGCATTTCTGTTTTTCGTCTGAAGATCCGAGAGTATTTTAAAAACATTACTGGATAAAACTTCACAACACTGCTTTGGAAAAGGGAAGAACTAGGCAAAGGAAAATTGGAGCACAAAAAGTCTAAATGACTTTACACAGAAGAGGAAAATATGCTAGGAGTATAGATTCTTTTTCACTGCTCTGTTTGCAGCTATAAAGCTGTATGTCTTCTTAAACCAAATGTAGATTCATAAACAAATTATTGAGGTTTGTTTTGGTTTTTTTTTTCTAGTGAGGTAGTCCCAAAATAAAAGGTTACAAAAGTGAAGTTGTAAAGAAATTGTGTTTGCAGTTCTCTGAATTGAGTATGTGAGAGAGGAGGAAAAAAAAGGAGAGGGCAAGAAAGGGAAGGGATGAGAAGCTCTGTCAAATTAAAAACTGGATTTTCTGTGAAGTATGGCAAGTTTATTGTGTGTCTGATGCCTTTTTCTCTGGTCCTAGAATTATGATCCAGACACAGTTAAGGGGACAAAAAGGGGTTACTCCTTTTTGATAAGAATCCTTAGGTGCACAGTTCATCAATGTGGAAAATGCCGAAGATGCACACGGCGTGTGACGCACATACAATTTTTATAGACTTTGAAAATTAGCATATCTGACAAAGATTTCCCAATAAGACGCTTAACAGATGAAGTAATGCCCCCCCAATTCTGGCAACTTCTAGAGTCTCCCCCCTCAGATGAGGCTTGAACTCTTTTAACAAAAATATGTCTCAAAGAGCTAGTTTCAACCTTGGTTTCTATGGAGAACTAAGATAGCATAAGGGTTTCAGGCCCTCAGCTGGGAGGTTTTTAGAATACTTGGTCTTTCTGCCTAGAAAAATACTGTAACTAAGTTACAATAATAGGCTAGAAAAGCTACAAATATGTGTGTAAAGAATACATAAAAGGTATATAAAAGAAAAAGGCAAAAAATCACCACGGTATCTTGTCTATCCCGCTATGAATTTGAGGGCTTGTAAAAAACTACAGGTTTGCAGCTCTCAACAAACAAGTCCTCTTTTAAATTATTTAAGAGGCCAAAAGAGAGAAAAAGCTTTCCTCCAGTTCCTTCCTCTGCCACTCACCACTAACCTGCAGGGAGCACTCCAGGGTGAGAAACAAGATCATGAGCAGAGCTGTGTGGTCCTCAGCGCAGATTTTTGGCCACAGGTGTGTCAGTAAGAGTCAGTGTTGTGGTTATTATGTTATAAAAACACCTCTTTAGCAGGAACCTGACAAACAGCAGCAAGTCATTTTGTCTTTATGCTTCTGAGGAGTAAGAGCAATGCCTCCCAGCCATTACTGTTCTAGCCAACTCTGTGAAAGCAATCTGGATGTGTAAATCTCTAAAAATCTTATTTTCAGTCCCAGGTATTTTGGTAGATTATCAAACTCTAATTAAGCATGTGAAGTCGGAATGCTGGTGATTCTTTTCCTCATGACAACACAGAAAAGACGTTGTCTGTTCTAATTTCAGTAGGAACACAGATATTTTCCACTTTAATCCTTTTGTCTTTTATTGTCTATTTTTTACCATAGCATTTGATTTCTGAATTCCAGTGATGATACTTTCTTTTGTTGTCTAGACAAAAACCTTCTACCTATACAACCAATCTATGAATTTGTAATGAAAACCAGTTTTGTTAGGATGGATTTATTTTCCCTTAATTTCCCTCAATGACGTTCCATGTCTACATACTTCTTCACTCTATTTTACACCTTCCATTTTCTTTCCTGGTGCCTTTTCCACCCTATTTTCAATCTGCTATCCTTTTCCTGTAGTGAAGCAAGAACCTCCATTTGATTTTGTTCCATAGTTTGCTTTCCATCCATATTCCTCTCCAGCATTTCTCTTCTGCATTCTACTCCCTCATTTCCCAAATCCTTTTCTTCATTGTCTCTTCTTGCCTCTTTAAAATTTTCTGTCTCTCCCTTTTGCTTTTTTTTTTTCTGTCCCCTTTGGGTGATGTCTTCAATCTCTGTCCCTCCCTCATCCTTCCTCCTTTCATGATCTCTCAGAACATCGGAGTCAACTCTGAAAGTTTCCTTCTTCTTTCCTCCTTCCATTTGTTGTTTTTTCCCATTATCTTTCTTTTCATCACCCTTGTTGTCCTCCTGCTCTTTTCTCCCAGCTGATTTTATCATTCCCGCTGTCTGCATTGCTTGTGGTCCTCTCACACTGCTGAGATGACTGGGTACACACTGTGCCCTTGTGTCAGAGGAGAAAGTGCTGTGTGTGAAACCTTAATACAGAATTTATTGGCTGTCAAGACTCAATGAGTCATTTTAAGTATCTTGCCCTCTTTTATTTTTATTAAAGTCCTTGTGAGCTGTATCACTGGCTTCAAAAGGAGCAGAACCAGGCTAACACTGGGCACTTCTGGAAATTGCATTCAGAGCTCATTTGAGCTCATTTAAATTGGTTCAAGAGGCAACATAAACTCTATGGAACAGTCATGCAGGTAATGAATATTTCAGGGGATCTTACATCTATGTATTCATGTTCAAGGCTAAACTTATGTTCCAATCCTCACAAATACACCTATGCATGCAAAGTCAGACCCTTATAAATATCAAAGTTTCATAAAGATACATTTCAAACCAAAAATAAAAAGGAGTTTTATTTAGATTCCTATACTAATTATCTCCCTCTATTTGTTCTAGCTAGAAGGAGTACTTAATCACAGAAATTTAGTTTTAACAAAAGTTCTAAATATTATTTTCCCACATGTAAAATACTGTTAACATTTCTCATTTAACAGAATGCTACTGATATGACAAGTCTCACTGGAGGTAATAGGGAAATATAAATTACAAACCCACAGGAGATATAAAAGAAGAGAATTTCAGGAAATGACAAGAGCCAGCAAAACCAAAAAGTTATGGTGGAAGGGCAAATAGGTGAATTTAGAAAAATGTTTTTCCATCTTGTCAGAGTTTTTTTTTTTGGCATTGGATCCAATGCAGTTCCAGTAGGAATGAGCAGGTGATCAGGGAGATCCAGACAAGGATCCCTCCTGGTGAGGCATTACTGAGCTGTCTCAGAAGACACTGGGAGAAGTACAGATTGGAGATTGGAAAGAAGTGTAGAATGGAAAGATTTGTTGTTGCCACTTTCACTGTACAGTATTTCTATCCATGAAGGAACAATGCCAGGCCCATGGGTCTAGTCCAGGCATGAGACTAAAATAATTTTGGCTCAGAGGCTTCATGGAGTAACTTCAGTCTCTTTTATCTCTGCAGAGAGATTGCTCTGTCTCTTTCTCTTTGCCTCTAGAAATCCCCAGCAATTGAATGGTTCTGAACTGGGGCTGGCTGACTGCATACCCCTCTCCTCAGGTAAAATTTAATTAATTCCCTGATTTCCTGCATGTACTATTTTTTTCTGTCCTTAGCTGCTGCTATTATCTGTATTGCATTCCTGCATTTTTTGAACTGTGTGGGGGTGAGGAAAAAGATGATATGTTTTTTAATTACACTGAAATCCATTTTCCTATAAGCAGTCTAAAATGCATCATGCTGGCAGATAAAACATTGCTGTGCACTCAAATGCACAGATACACACAATGAGTTTAAATTAATTATATTGCTTTAGAAAAAATATTCCTGTGCCTTCCATTACCACCTCTGCATGTTGCCTATTTTGCTACCAGTCAGGCCTTCCCAGCAGCAAATGCCATGACGTGCTGCCCGCTGTTCTCACATCTAGCACCAGCACATGCCCCCCTAACATGCCAGTTGCCAAAGGCAGGATATGTGCCTAATGTGAAGTAGCTTCTGTGCACTACCCAGGGGGTGCTCTGTGCTCAGGAGCTGCCAGAGGGAAGCTGTGAATCAGTTCTCCCCCGGGCACCTTGCCCACGCTTTCTCTCCTGCCAGCATCGCCTGCCTTGGAGGCAGCACCGGGCAGCTGCAGATCCCCTCCCTGCAGCAGAGAGAACTTCCTGGCACCAGGGATGAATCAGTTCCAACATATGCAAATTCAAATGTTCATTTCCAAACAGCTCAGCCTTTGGAAAAAAAACTCCATTTGTATATGAAGGAATAACATAAAATTGTGGAGGCACAGGGAAAAATGCAGAAGATAGTCAAGAGAACACACCCTACAACTAGGAACAAAGCCATGCAGCTTAAAAAAAAATCAAAAACCCACATAGGTTTTTTTTCAGTAAATTTATGTGAACACATTTGTCTCTGAAGAAGAATGTCCTATTCCTGGTTCATCTATTAATATGGGAACCGCTAAGCTTCTCAAGAATATCTGCCACTCAGTTTGCTGCACAGCAAGATTGGTCCAGGTTTGCAGAACAGCCAGTGACAGGATTTCTATAGCTCCCCGCATGTAACAATGGGTCCAAGTGAAGCACTTGATGACAGTAACACAGGCATAAGGTTTTGGTATTCTTAACCTTAAAAGGTGTCTTCAAAAGCTTGTATAGTTGACTTAGCTTTTCTGTTAATGATGTAAATGGGAGTTTTAACTCAAAATTAAACTAAAAATAGGCTGAATGATGAGTACTTTGAAAATTCACTGTTTAAAATAGGTTATTTTTCTCCTGATAAGAAATGTACACTACAGTCAGTAACCTGCTGGTTACCTTGAACACCTTAAAATTATCAATAGCATAATTCTTGAATTTTCATCTCTATGCTGCTGGCTCTCCCATGCTCTGCTCTTTTGTATTTTGTATATGTTGTCCTAGATAAAGCAATTACCAAAGGTCTGATCGGCACAGCAGTATGACCTTGAATCTGTCACTTCCTGTGAGTTTCCTGGAGGTTTGGAATGACTTCAAAATCCATATATCTGGAATACTCAAAGAGGTCCGCATCCCCACAAGAAACGCTGAGAAAAACTATCAGATTAGGACTGCCAAAAGGAGAGGAAAAAAAGATTACCAGCTTTCATGTAGTCTGTGACCTTAACAATCCACTGAAGCTGTTGGTAAGAAACTGGGCACAAGCCAGCATTAGCCATTCCTTGGCTATTCTGTTTATTGTTTCTTGTTCAACTTGTGCATGCACGAACAAACAAGAAAAGGAGACAGTTGGATCAAGTGTATAAGGGAAAGAAAAGACTGAGTGAGAAGGATGGAAAGAATAAGAGCATGAAGAAAGTCCAACTTATATGTTCTTCTTCAAAATGGTATATCTAATATTAGTATGAAAGACTAAGATTACAAAATATTTCTAGACCTTTATAATAAAGAGAGTCCTGCCTCTAATGTGAGATCTCTCAGATCTTTGCACTATGGCAAAGTCATAAATCAATAGGATTGTAAACATCTGTGTGTTGTCTGGGAAATACATCCTGGGCAGCCTAAGGGCTAAGATGTTTGAGTTCCTTATAGTGGATGGACTTTTACATGTCTTCTACATGTATGTGTTTCTCTCTGGAAACATATACCATCCAGTAACAGGGACAGGCTAGCATTGGATAAAGGGATCAAACTCTCGAGTTTTGTTTTCCCAGACAGATAAAACAGAGACACTACTTTCTATTTTGGGGTGAAGTGTCTACAGCAAAAGAGCAAAATACTCCAGTTTTGGTTTCATGAAAACAAGCAGCTTTTCCCCTCTAGGCCTAAAAACATTTGTCAGAAGCCTAAGTGAAGAAATATGAAAATACTGAGTGTGAATTATATCAGACTGTGAGAGGCAGTCTGGTCTAGTAAGAAGGCTAATGAACAGTGCAGCTAAGGGAAATCCAGTTTTGTTACTGATTTTCTGGGTGACTTTATACTAGTTCTTGGAAACTTCTCAAGCCTGCTCTAATTTTTCATGTGGCTGATTTAAGACTCATGCCCCACGCTGACTTTTAAGTATAACCAAACTGTTGAGTGCTAACTTACCTCAGAGATGCAGTAAGCATACTTAATTCACACTGAAGGGAAAAATCCCTAATGAGTCTAATTATGAACTGGTCTGCAAGGAGGACAGTTGGGCATTACCACAGTTATGCCCATCCCTACAAGTATTCAGTCGTACTGCCTCGAGGTAGATTCCATTGGTACACACTGGGCAGAAAAACCAGACATAATGAAGTAAGACTTAGGGGAGTGCAATTACCACCAGCCTGGTCAAACACTGGAACAGTTGTGGGAACTCCAACATTGGAGATACTCAAAACGTGACTGGACAGGGTCCTGAGCAACCTGTTCCAACTGGACATTTTCTGAACAGGAGATTAGGTAACATTTGTATATCCCTGGCTACATGATTTTATAATTTTATAACACACCTTAAAAGCTGTATCAAAAAGAATACTGTTCGGCCACTTATTGGCAGTACAGATGCAGACTTTCGTTAGAGACTCTATTCCAGAAAGATCATGCACTAACATTCTGCTTAATTCCAGAATGGATAATTCCCTTCTGGATAGTTCAAGTTCAACCATCAGCAAATTTATCTGTATAGTTTTATATATTCAAAATATTTGTGTATTTCTTTGTTTTTGTATATATTCTTTTCAACAACGGAAAGTGATGATTTTGAAGTCCAGCTTGCAGAGTTAATGAATGCTCAGAAATCCTCAGTGAGGTAGAGGAAGTGGATCACAACAAACATCCTCATCAGTGAGAGGGACTGTGCACCCGAGATAATACTCCCAGCTTCTACTCTGGGCATCCATCTGCCTCTGCTTTGGAGTTTTCTGCTCCCCCTGAAAGGATGCTGCAGCTGTCTGGGTAGCACTAAAGGAAACAATGGAGCTTTTGGTATAGCATTCAATAACCGGAAATTGGTGTCATTTCACCCTAACCTGTCAGGCTGGATGAGGCAGTTTGCACATTATGAGAACAAAAGAGATATCCCTTCAGTGAGGGCAGGAAACTCTGATAAGACACTAGAACTGTTTCAAGCTAAACTCTTCATTTTTCTGTTGGAATCTGAGACTGTACAGCACATAGGTAACAATTCCAACTCCATACAAACATTCCAAGGTATCATTACGTAGAGCACTTGAGACTGAATTGTGATTTCATTGTCATGGGATATGCTCTGATGTCTTTTCTTACTTTGGCCCTCCTTACTTTCTTCTCAAAGTTAAGAAAGGCAGAAAGACCATGCTTTTGTACAATTTCCCCTTCTGCAACTCCTATAGGACAAGGCAGTGCAAGCTTGGTTTATACTGAAAACATCTCATGAAAGAACTACATCAGGTTTGCAGTCTGCAAGCTGCAGGAAGAGTTTCCCAAGCAGCTGCACAGTGCAGGGAGGTTGGAGATTCCAGCCTGGGATAAAGGGCTGTGCAGGACAATGGCCTCATGTGGCTGCACACAGCGCTCGGGCTCTGTTGTGCCCCAGGGCTCACAGCTCCCATGAATGCAGTTAGAAAAGCAGCTCTCAGTGAGAGGCTAACTTTGCCTTACATGATTTTTACAAGGAGGTTTTCCCTCTGATTTTTTCTTTTCCAAAACCACTTCCTATGTGCTTATAGTCAAATAACCCTGAGCATCTATTTACTGCTCCTTACTCTGATTTCTAATTTACTTGATTAGTGTTGATACAGACCTTGCCTAAACTTTGATTAATACTTTTCTCTTTCCAGGCTGGTGAAGAAGAACCATAATTTTCTATTACAGAGTGAATGTTTACATCTTCTAGTCAAACTCTGTCAAAATATATTTTAAAAAATCACTATCCTTGCAACCATTCCTGCTAATTAAAGGCCCATTGACAAGGATTTGGAAGAATGATACATGGGGCAGGAACCTAGGTGCAACACAAATTTTCTGTTTTGATTAGCTCAGAGGCTGGGATCCTCAGCTATACATGCCATGGAAGAAGAAAATGTTATTAACCTTCTGGCATGAAGTAGGTATAGGCATAATTCCACTCAGCACCCATTCAGCCATAGGAAAACCACTACTTTCAAGATGAATATAGGATCACAGGAAGCTCAGCTGTGGAATAAGTTTTCCAGCAAACCACATCTTACAGAAATGTCTCCTATAGATTGCCACTTCCCAGTACTTATTGTTGTCAACTGTATCTCTTGCACAGAATGTAATCCATTAGCAGTGTCTTTAAAAACAGCCAATTTCCCCTTTTTATGGTGAGGTAAGTTCGTAAGAAAAAAACACCCCTTGGATAAATATCTTAGTCATTACATTTACTTTACCTTTCAATGGAAGTATCTTCATTGACATGATCAAAAAAAAAGGTATTTTTCTTAGCCTTAAAGACAATCCCACTACCTTTCGAATTTTAAGATGGAATAAAAATATTTTTGAGATTGCTTTTGATTATGTAAGACTTTATATGAAGATATAAACACATCTAGTCTGTGGTACATTAACATTCACAAGAATTTTGCAAAAATTTGAGATAAGTAGTCCTGATGTGTTTACATATTACAATTTGTGAATCAGCAGCACTTACTCTGTCTTCAGTAGAGTTAACACAAAAATTTGTAAAAATTGAATTAAAACCAGGTAAATTATTATTAAACATAGTATCTTTGATAACAGTTTTGCATACAAACTTTGCAGAAAATTATGTCTCATTTGCATTGAATATCAATAATTTTTAGTTTACAGAGGTTTATTGTATCAAATAGAATTCCAACAAAAGTTAAGAACTTCCTTAACAATACTTGACTAACTAAACTTCAAAAATACTTTTTTTGTTAAAAACAAATAGTGATAGGACTCTGTCTATGACAGTATCAATCTGAAACTGGTTTTGTCAAGTGGAAGAAGGGCAAATAAGCCTTGTAATATTGTTCTCACTCCATTAAAAACATGCTGCTCAGGGAAAGCTTTTCACAATTGCAGAACATAATCTTGGATCCAAAGCCAGCTAAAGACAGTGGGAGGTATTCTATTGACATGGTTGCCCAGGGATGTTGTGGATGCCCCATCCCTGGACGTATCTAAGGCCAGGCTGGATGGGGCTTTTGAGTAACCTGGTCTAGTGGAAGGTGTCCCTGCCCATGGCAGAGGGGCTGGAACTGGACGATCTTTAAGGTCCCTTCCAACCCACACCCTTCTGTGATTCTATGACTCTATTACTTAAAATTATTTTGGATTTGATCTCAGTAAAGAATTAGAACCATTGAAAGACTTTCTCTGTGAATGGGTGTGTTGAGGATTAAACCTTAGTTTGCTTAAAAAGGGGAAGAAAAAAATTTCTGAATAATTTCATTCTTTCAGATTCTTCACACTCAAGTCACAAAAGTTGTATTTGGTGTTATTCAAAAGCAAGGCCCTTGCCTCTTCTTCATTATACCTATACTTATGGAAAATACTTACGCTTTCCTGACAGATGTTTCTTGATTAGTGCATCAGAAGAAAACAAACCACCACCTACAATGGTTCCTGGAGAAGCCTTGAGGAGAAACCCATAATCTAACATTTTTAAAAAAATATCAGTTATTTTCATATAAATTTTTATGATTTCCCTGGGGTTCTTTTTCTGTAACTTTTTTACAACTCTTATAGATTGGGAACAAAAGAAGTGATTTATCTCTGCAGTCTCCACCATATCTCGGCAGTGTCCAGCATAACCAACACTTACAGCTTTTAAATTAAAACTTATTTGTGAAATGCCCAGAAGTTACTGAATTCACTCCCCATTACAGAATAACTCTGGGATTTAAAAGAAAAAAATACAAATACTCATAAGAAATGATTCTTTAAAATTATTTTTTACCTATTGTCTGACATAATGTCTGAGTCATTACTCAAATAGGGATTCCGATCATTGAGCCAAAACCAAATGTTTTATACCTATTAAACTCTGAATTCAGCATTCAGTAGATTACATTTAATGCAGGGCGATTTTGTTTCTTTTAGGTATCATCAGTTTATGTAAGAAAACAATAAAACCCTAAACTCGTAGTTTTAGTGGTAATTTTGTAAAAGTTGTGATTTTGTAATTCTTCCTTAGAATACTTTTTGTGTGCACCATGTATTCAAGAAAAGTGCCAAACTGGCCTAGAAAAAATAGTTCTCTACCTGTAAAAAAGAAAAGAAAGTCTATGACTTGGTTTTCTTACAAACTGCATCTGTATGTTTTGATTCTTTTACTATTTAATATAGAAGAAAAATCCTTGTGTATCTAATCTGTCTTGAATAAATTATAGCTCTTTTAACTGATCATATTCTTTCATAATGATGTCCCCATTCATTTACAGTCTGAAAATTTGGAAACTGGGTTCTGTTCATGTCAGAGTACTGTTAACTCTGAAGCCTGAAGAAGGCATTTTAAATAACACTCTGTTGACTACTTTACAGCTCATTATTTAAATGAAACTGTCAATATTATACTTCTGGAAACTACATCTTAAATATAGTTTATTTAGACTCATTTTTGAAGGGTCTGTTTTTTTTCCTTTTTTTCCCACAGTCCAAAAAATATTACCTAATAATCGTAACGTGCTTATACCTCCTCTGCCTCCTTATTACAGAAAACATATACTGCTGAAGCTGAGTATAGTGTAAGCACAGTCAAGCATACAAAAATAATTAATGATGGCCAGTGTTAAAGTACTCCTCAAAACTTAAGGTTGTTTCATACAAATGAGGCCATGCTGAAAGAGCACAGTGTTGTTATCTGTGGAAGGAGAGAAATCAACAGACTTTGAAGCAGTGGAAATTCTATGTGTGTTAGGGTAGAAGAGCAGTTTTTACATGCAGATGAGCAAATGTAAATTCCACTTACTGGGAATACAAAAATATTGTAAAAGAAGATTATGATGAGGTGTTTATGAGGGATATGGTATATTTTAGAGATATAAAACATTTATATAGATACTACAGTGCTGCAAAAAATGTGTGCCACATAAAGTCCCAATAGCACTGAGATAAAAGTAAAGGGATGAACTTAACTGCATGGCAAAATCAGATGTTACTGTGCAGATACAGACACCACATAATTGAGTTAGCAACTGGCCATTTTAAGAAACCAAACAATGCAAGGAATTTTGTAACTTCAAAAAATTTAAATAAGGCAATCAAACATGAATGCTAACCCAAGAGAATAGCTGAGGGCATCTGCCCAGATCATCACTGTTGTATCTTAGTGTAACTCCACCTAAGGCAGTGGAGCTATGCTAATTTACACCAACTGAGGATCTGGACAATCATGTTTAGGACTTCAAGTGACAAAATTATTTTTATTTTGGGGTATATGTTAAAGGGTTTTGGCAAGTCTGACCAAACAGAAAGTGCAAAACACTTCACTTTTCATTCCCCTTTTAGCAACTGTATAGTTTATGTAACTTCCCATGGGGATCGCCTCAGCACTTGGGATATACCACAGCATCATGTTGCAGATCTGTGCAGATCTGGATGGAATGAGCAATTGGTTATGATCTGTTGATTTGAAGCAAAAATGATCAACATCACAATGGGAGTTTGCACAATTACCAAATTGTGCTGAAGAAAAGAGCCTTGAATTGATTACAAGCAAATGCCAGGCTGAATGAGATTAATTATGTAGGACAAGTTCATTGACAAAGAAGTATGACCAAACCCAAGGAAGACAGAGGAAACTTCACAAATGGAAAAACTCCAAGACAGGAAGGCCTTAAAGAGATTCATTGGGCATATTAACATAGCTAAACAAATTCATTTATAATTAATCACAATTAAGAGCTCCTCTCAGAATAGTTGCTTAGAAACTGCACAGAATGGCACTAATGACTGACAAGAGAAAAGTTTCAAAAATTAAAATAAACCATCACAAAAACATTCACACTGAAATATCTGGTGATTAGTGAAGAGCTAGGAACTAAGGAGTGTATCTTCAAAACTGCCTAGGTTGTTATTGCAGACACTGAATTCCACTTTCAAAGTTAGGCATATAGAAGTTGCAGGGATGTGGATGCCCAGCACTTACATTCCTTCTAAAAATAAAGTTTAGACTCTTTAAGCCATACAGGTTGCTTTGAAAAAATTACTCTAATTCAGTGAATGTTCATCTGAATTGAGACTATTTTGGTAATAACTGAGTGGCAAATGGTTTTAAATACCGATTAAAATCCAAACAGTAAAAAAAATAAAGCTACTGTTATCTTTTGTTTTAAATAATTAAGTACATAAAGAAAGAGGCCATGAGCTGTTTGGCTGTTGTAGATATCACTATGCAAAAGAAGCCTCTAATTTCAGAGCATTTCATAATATTGACAATTTACTAATGCTCTGATTCTGCAAGGTGCTTCATGCAAACAATCTCGTGCCTGCATGGAACATTTCACAGCATCAGAGACACTGATATGCTGATTGCTTTTAAGGAGCTTTTTAGAGAGTACATGCTTTTAAGACTACCTCTGAGTAATGAAAACAATGATGAAGGGTCTTATGTAAACGAAACTCAAGTGTTTTCCATTTTGGAGACAAAGGTTGACAAACTTAAGTGAGAAAAAATGGAATGACTCAACCTTACCAGAGTCTGAATGAGTTATTCTAACAGAGAAAAAGCCCAGCCACTTCCATATGTAAAACTTATTGTGACTACAGAGATGAGGTTGCTGCAGATGATGGGTTTCTATACAAAGGACATTATCATAACACCACACAACATGAGGTTGGAAATGCTAGGTATAACCTACAGTGCCCATTTGAGTATTGAGAAGTGCAGGAACAGAGCCCAAGGTGTTCTGTTCTGGCCAGGCATGCATGCTGCCATCAAAGATAAGGTATCCAAGTGGAAATCTGCAATAAATACAGGAAACAAAAATGCAAAAAAAACCCACTGAAACCACATGAGATTCCTAATTTCACTTGGCCCAAGGATTGTTGAGCAAAATGGGAAAGGTTATTCCTTACAGGTGAACTAATAATTGGGATCTATGTTCCTTGGTTTTGATTTCAATAATTTAAATTAGACTTGCACACTAACTTTCAATTCAAGAACACATAAAAAACTGCAGTTTGTTCAGTTTCTTTTACCACAACATTGCAGATAAGTTAATAAAACACTATAATTTACAAATGGCTCACTTTAGCAATTTTTAGCATTTCTCCAAATACACCACATCTGGTCCTTGCAATCACATTTCCTACATAAAAGTTAGCTAAAGCATCAAGGAATTTCAAAAAGTGTCTGCAGATTCAAAGTATACATTCTTAGCATCAAAGGAGTATTTCAACTTAATACGAGATTATTTACTAGGCTCAACAACATCAGTATTCAAGAAAAACTGTAATCACAACTTCTATTAAGTTTCCATGTAGAAAAAAAAGACATAAACAGTAGGAGTAAAAAAGTAATAATAAGAATGGAAATGGTTATTCTCTTGAAACAAAGAGTCATTTTCTAAGATAAAAGTGAGTGAAAGCTATAATGGATCTCAGTCTTGCTGCCTTCGTATAGGAGGACACATGTAATCTCAACAGGAAAAGGGAAGGGGAAGGTAGGAAAAGGAAGGCAAAGCACGGGATAAATACTTCTTTGTAGATGAAACAAAAAATGTACACCCAGGAACTGAACATCAGAAACATCTCAAGTGGAAAACACAGGATGTAGGTGGAGAAGTCACTCCAGCAGGTAAACAGGTTTCTGCAGAAATAACTGGCTTGAGTATATAAAGTGACTGTATATTGGGAGAGCTAACAAGATTTAAAATAGTATAGGCACCGGTCAATGTCCAAGAATAATGTGGTTACCTATATAAAGAGGGAAATGTTTCTGTGGTGTTTTACTAATATATTCTACTGATTTTTGTCTCTGAATTTTAAATTTATATTTGAGAAGGCTTATTTTTTTTTGCCAGATGACTAAAGCAAGGAGGAAAATACTATTATTTTCCAGTAATATTTTGTTTTATATATTCATTAGAATAAAACCAACAGAAGCATTCCCATTTCTGGGAGGGTATCATTCTTCCCAGTTCTTGCTGAGAAAATTGCAGTAAAATCGCATCAATAAAAATAAATAATAGAGAATACATTAATTTGGAAGAGTTTCCCTAGAAGTAGGAGGTAAGGATATCCTTTCTATCAAGAAGAAACTGTACTGCATGGAGTTGCTTTTCTAGAAGAGTCATGGCTAACAGGGAGAGCTTCAGAAAAGTTCACTTTTCGATGTGAACATTGCTAGGATGACACATCTGGGAACAGGGAGACAAGAGTGAAAGGAAGTTAAGAGTAGAAGATCATCAAGAATATGGAAATAAGGCAGAGCGACATGGAAAAAAGATGGAGGCACAGAAATTCCAACTCTTACTTTACTGTGAAGAACATGCAAAAACAGACTGAACTCCTGACTTTAAGATGTGAAAAACAAAAGCTCTCAGGTTTCATTGTAGGGAGGAAAATGAGACTGTACTTCTCCCTGTAAGTGCCACAGGAGATACCAAAAGACATCCACCACAGAAAACAACAAAATCCACACATATGTTTTGGGACTGAAGGACTGGGCATACTACAACAGTATCAGAGAAGTATCCAAACTTGTAGGCACCTGGTTGAACTGCAAATCTTTTGGAGATTCAGATTTTTCAAAATAAGTAATAATGGGATTTTCTCGCAGAAAATTGACCCAAGGGAACAAGGGTAGATGTTGACAGTGTCATATTTAGTTCCACAGCAGACCAAGCTAATACTTAGTTACCTATGGCCTTTGAAAAATTGTGATTATTTTTACATCAAAGTAGCACTAACTAGAATTAAGTCTCACTTTCTGGGAGTCTCTGGTAGCTGCATTCTCAGGTTCCCACATTGACAGGACACCAAGCAGAAATTCTCTCAGTCGGTAAGCTGCATTTTAGCTGGTATTGATTTACTGATGAACAAAATGTGTCCTTTTAAAAACAGTAATTAATTTTAGCTTTGGATTGTGGAGGATTTAAAAAAAAAAATTTCTTTTGAATAAGGTATAAAGTCCTTAAAAAATGTTGTTTTTAACAGTATTTACATTTCCACAATGGGATTGCAGTTCTGAAATAATTGTAACTGTTACAAAAACCTGCTATGATAAGGCATAAATAAGAAAACTGATAAGCAAAAGCCCTCGGGTAAGATTACACCGAATTTAATTTATGAATACTTTAATATTGGTAGCTATCACTGGGTGGGCTGTTAACTGCTTCCCCATCATAGATAACCTTACTCATCAATAGAATGTCCTTTAAAAATTAGTTGATTTTCACAAGTACTACAACCAAAATCTTAATACTAGAAAAGTTTGGATCCTTGACAGATGCTCTTTTCTTCAGACAGCCTTAAAGCTGTCAACCTCTTTTTTTTTTTTTGTCCCAGCAAAAGTAACTGAGAATTAAAGCAGAAAATATTCTTCTGTTATTTAAAGATCACTGACCAGGCTGTAACTGCTTTAGTCGGCTGATAAACTATGCACAAAGGCTGTCACTTTTCCACTTGAAAAATGGAATTTTTTGCAGTCTGCATGGTAAACCTGAGCAAGAATCCTTACAGATGAGAAGCATGGGTGGTAAGGAATAATTATGCTGACCCTGGAACAATTTAATTGAAAGTTGTAACATTATTATTCTGAGAGCCAGGAAATGTAAGTAATGGAATCTTGGAGCTACAATTTCCAAAAGGCAATACAGTAAACATGACTGTTAAGCAAAATCAACATTCCTCTAACCTTTTAGGATTCTTATATTATTTTGATCATGAATATTATCTGACTGATATTATGAATGAATATTATTTTAAGTGTCTGCTATTTTATATTTTAGTTGGGACACACAAAAACAATCATTGTATTAGCAAAATTCCAGTTAGTATTAAATCCTTCCAAACTATGCAGTCCAGAAATACGATTCCTACACTGCACTATCAATTCTTCTACCACACTATCAGTTGTTCCCTGTACGCTACACATTAAACAAGCATTTGCCAAGAATTTTACAGAAGCTGAAATCTTTATAGAAGAATGGAAAAAACTACATTGAAAACCTGAACAAGGAATAAAAGAAGAGGTGAGAACAGTACAGATTGGCAGGGATAGGACAGAAGGGATCTCAGCTTGGGATGCAGGCAAAAATTGTGTATACATTTCCCTCTACGGCCTGGGGCAGGAGCCAAGGTTACTGATTCTCACTACTCTTCTGCTGTCAGAAAATATGTGTGAAACATCCCAGAATTGTTTCCCATCTCCTCCTGGCGATCAGTCCATGCAGGCCACTAAACCTTCTACTGATGTTGGCTACGATAGTAGCCCAGGCTATACAGCAGATTCCAAAATTTCCCATGGTGGCTGCTGGCCTGACAGAGGGCCAGTAGTATCCCATATTATGGAATTTCTGCTTCTTTCCAGCTTGCTCATTTTAGAAACAAGGAACTTATACTCCCAGACCTCACACACAGAAATATAACAGATGGAAATGAAGTACTTCACAGTTCAAAAATTTCAAAATCAAATTTGCTTATGTAGCTTTGGTTCAGCTGCTTTGTGCATGCATGTTGCATTTACATGATCACATCTTCTTCCATCTTAAGCAAAGAACAAGAGCATAAATGAGAACTGTATAAAGGATGCTGCCATCCATAGGACTCCTACTTCCCTGCTTTCAAATATATGTGAGAAATGCTAAGAGGCTTTATTTCTGTCTCTGAACCAACTTCAAAGGATGTAGAGACAGAGGACAATAAAAATATAAATGTGATGGAGGCAGGAGATGGGCTGATCAGACAAGGGAACTTGAGACAGGGAACAATGCAGAAAAATGATGAAGAAAAACAGGACAGAGTAAATGGGCCAAGTGGAAGCTGGGACTGATCAGTTTTGGGATAGGAGGAAGGACAGTGGGGCTGCTCTGGAACTGGTCTCTCCTGCTTTTTCTGCAGTTCACCCCTTTTCACAAAGGGTCTATTATATTCTATAGATCTGCTGAATTCCCAAAATTCCAGGCAAATTCAAAGGTTTGAACCTACACTGTTTTCTACAATGTGAAGAACTGACAAATTGAGTCCTAAAAGTATCCAACTGAGAAATCAAAATTATATGCCTAATTTTTCTGGTTTAAAATGGGGATAACACCAAAGCTGACTTACTTCAGAGTATAACTGCAGATGAAAATAAACTAATTCCTTTATAACTAAATTAATTAGGAAACACTCGGATGCGATGGTAGTGTCAAATGTGTGAGTGAATTAGTAGTTAAATCTTCGGAGTGCAGTTTGAGAAAATTGTAGTGAATAAGAAAGAGACAGGGCCTCAAATGGGATAATGAGGAAAATAGAAGAAATTAATTATTTGCTTATGCAGTGATTACTATCTACCCTGTACAATGATTTACTTTGTTATCCTGTGGAAAAATATATTGTCAAAAAATGAAGAATTGCCATACAGTGCAAATACAAAAGAGAACTGAGTTAAGTAAGCCTGCTTAAAATTCTGTAATTTTCAAACTTAACAGAGTTTTATGCCTTCAATAGGTATAATGATAACTGCTAAATTAATAATTCATGCTAATAAATAATAAATTATGTATTTTAAACATAAAAATATAACTTTATCTTGCTCTTTTTGCTTAGGTAAAACTTGAAATATATAGACAGACTGGCATGACATAGAAGTGGAATCTCTAGTTTAAGTGGTTTGGGTTTTTTTTCTTTCTGGTCTCTACCAGGCAGCCTTGACTGCAGATATTTGAGAAAGGCAGAGGAGATGAGGCAATTCAGAAAAACCTTCCTAAGATAAGTAGAAACTTTATAAAGGGTTAAAGCACCAAAGTATGTGCTTAAAATATTCATGCTGCCTCTAGAGTCTTGACCGTGTTTTGCTTATGCATTTACATTTCCTCAAACTTCTACCATTTGACCCATCCCAACCCAAAACCCAGGTCCATATCTGCATTTCTCTGGGATGCACATGTCTTTCTCTCCTTATACTTAAATGTTTTCCTTGATCGTATTTGCATCTCCTTTTGCATATCACATATTCTTCTGGCAGCATATACCAGCAAGACCTAAACTAATAGTTTCAAAACATTATTTTTGATTTTGTGGGAAAACAAATGTAAACTTTGCATGTATTGCTTACATCTAGCAACTAAATTAGGTAAAACTAGAGAGCAATCTTACTCCAGCAGGTTTCTCATGCTTGCTTTCTTATTTTTCCCATGGTTTACATCAAGAGTTGTTGTTTTGTTTTTTTTAATCACTGCATCTATTGAACTCAAGAAACATAGTGTAAAGACAGAGTACTGCTAAACATGGCAGCATAAGGTATCCATTCATACTCTCCCTACCAAATTTTCCTCATTTCCTGTGAACATCTTTCTATGTTAACTAAATTACCAACTCAGGAGTGCCACCCTGTCATAGCACTAATAAATGCCATAGCTCTTCCACACAGAGTGCTGCAGTAGAGCATATGTACAGGAAGACAGAGCAAAGCTAAGTCTCATGATTCTCTAATGTTCATTGTTCACAATTGTAGTCTCATGATTCTCTAATGTTCATTGTTCACAATTGTTACTCCAAAGAACTAAAAGGAATTGTAAGAACTCATTTTAAGCAGGGTATAACTAAGTAAACATAGAAAAAAATAGTCACATGAGAAATTGCATTGGGCTGGCAGCAATGATACAAACCTGGGGAAAATTATGCAAGCTTTTGGGAAAAACAAATTGTTTTCCCACCAATTATGTCTGAGAAACTGCAGTGCTTTACTGCTTGTGTAATCAGAAGTGTTTCAACAGTCTAATTGTATGGGAATTTTCTGTTCTAACTAGCAAACTCAAAGTTCAGAAAAGAAATGGAATAGGAATTCAAACATAAAGATGAAATTCCAGAAGTTCTGTCTTTTGTCCATCCCTATAACCTAATGGATACACAAAAGGACATACTAGGTCAACACTTAGGTACAGAGCTCCCCTGTATGAATTTCTAGAGACTTCAGTGCATGTTGCAAGCAGGATCAGCCCCTTCTGCAGCAGCTCTCCAGACAGCATTTCTAATTTCTGATCCAACTATACACAATCTGCAGTCAAATAAATATTTGTAAAGAAAATATTTGTTCTTTATATCTTACTTGAGTTCTTGTGAGCTTGTGGCCAGCATACTTCGAATGCTTTTGTCAGCCAAGGGACAGCCAGATAAACTGTAAGACATGGCAGGACATACAAGTATGTTAATCTTCTCATTAACTGAACACTCCCAAACAAACACAACATAAAAATTAAAAAGTAAAAGTTTGTAATGCAGAAAAGCGATGGGGCAAGTGCTGTAATATTGAATTCTGTAATATAGTTAACCCTCTGAATATATTTAGTTATCAACATTACTTCCAAAATTACACACTGGAAATGTTCTTGTTTGTTTGTTTGTTTCTCTATGAACTAGAAAAATATAACAAAAAATATTGGAGATTCCTGGGTTAACTACTTAAATGCTTAAGAATACTTTGGAAATTTTAGTAATCTATTTAAAAATAAAAGACGTTTATACAACACACAAATTAGCATGCTTTTAAGATCAACATATATTACTCAAAGGGTTAACACATAGTTCAACGTTTTACTTTGACAGCATTGTTGAGGTAAGCTGAAAACAATAAATTGAAAAGACAGAATCCACCATGAAAAAAATGAAGTCACACCTTCTATGTGAGGCGTAATTACCAGTCACATGACCACTCCCATCACACCCTGGTGTTGGACATCTGCCACCAAACAAAAACAAAAACAGCCAAAATAGTAAGTATGTTTAAAAAAAAACTTTTAAAAGTTTCATTGTTTCCAGTTTAGCTGCAATGACTGCAAGGGGTTTTAAGCATCCTAATCGAAAAGCTGCAAAATGAACAGGTTTAAATGAAAATGGCGTCTCAATACAATATAGCATCATTAAGAACAAGCAAATACACATTAGCTTATCACTTTACTTAACTGGCAGTTTGAAACATTTATATGCTGCAAATGTTGCATGCTCATACTGCAAGGCGTATATGTATTCGTTGGTTTAAAAAAAGACAAAGAGAGAAAAAGTTAAAAGGAGATAAATAATTCCACCTCACATTATGCTTACGTTATTAAATCCTTTTTGCTCTCTTTGCATTGAGGGTATTTGGGTTTAGGACTTGGGATTGTAACTTCACCAGGATATCTTCTTTCTTCAAGTGCCTCTTGGAAAGGATCCAAATCTTCTGGCTACAGGCAAATATATATACATTAATTTCAGCTAGGTAAGGTCAAAACTTACATAAAATAAAGCAGAGTCATCAGATGGTATCTCCTTCTTATCCTATTCTGACAGAGAAAATTAATGAAATTATTTTACATTCTTTCACCTACTAAATTTTGAATAATAACTTCACAATATGTGAAATATATAGTTTATTTAACTAAAAAAAGAAAAAGTGGGACAAACTCCAGTTTTTTCTATAGCTGTCATATTATTTTTATCTAAAGACTCAGGTTTTTTCCTTAAAGTCACTGCAAAACAGAGGAAAGGCAAAAAAGATGACTAAACACAGTATCTTATGCATCAAAAAGCCATCTTAAACAGCATTTTTTAGGATTTATAACATCTCAAAGATGAAAGAGGAGCAATCTTAACATTTACACATAGAATCTCTAGGACAAATCTCAATGGATCTGTCTAGCAAGACAGAATGATATAATTTGTAATTAACTTTACTGATATATTCAGAAATTCAAACCCATCTATTTCGGGAATGCAGTGGCTGAATGCAGGGATTCAGGGATTCCTGCAGATGGTGCTATAAACAACACAGTAGAACTAGGGAGTTCTTACTCTGAAAAAACACTGCTTTACCTCACATTTCCTTGATAGTGACAGATTTCCTGCCAACTTCAGTGAAATTAATAGCAAAACTGTATCACCAAAGCTAGAATGCATTCGAGATATCTAGTGAAAATGCCACTTTGCTATATATTTCAAAGATACTGAGAATAGTTTTATGGTTTAATTAAAATTGGCAAGAGATGTCCTACACACAAATGATTAGCCTAATTTTCTGCTGTAAACCAAGAAAAATCAATCTCTAGAATTCTTCAAACATCTAAATTGAACTGAGTGCAGGATTTTAAGGCTCAGGATTGGTAAAGGTTAGAACCTGACAGAAAAAAGCAGTGGCATTGAATCTTGTCAGCAGACCTCTTCAGTGTCCTGTCTATTCTGTTTTGAAAAGTAATAGAAATTCACTAACATATTTTCTTTATTTGCCTCTTCTGTTTAAAGGGTTCTGCTGTTGTCTTGGTACTATAAGTAGAAAAGTAACACTGATTTCTTATATCCCTTCTTTGTATTCTTGAAAGAAAGTATTTCATTATTACAGGCCCTTACACACAGAGCAATCAAGAGCATATAAGTAATCTAGAAGATTAGTTGAAATAGTTGAAAGCTTACATTATACTCTGCTGCTTTGTTTAAATTGATTTCTAAGTAATATATGCTTTCTAATACTCAGCACACCATTTATGGTTTTCAAATTCAGGAGAATATATTGTCTTCAGAGCTGATTATCCCAGTATTGCACGGTTATGTCAACTTGCTTACACAGAGTAACGTAATCTGGATATAACAAAACATCTTTACTGCAGAAAATATTTGTTAACAAGATGATGCTGTTAGAAAACATGATTCACATTCATGGTTCAAATGTTGTCTTATGGAACTTAGTCACAGATCAAATGTGTGCCAGCATGATATAGTCCTAAAGATTAACCAGCAGAAAGTTCTTTTTGTAGAAAACCACCAGTTTTATCGCATAATTTTGCTTCCTATTTCCCTCCAAATTTCAGAAAATTAATGAATTACCAAAAGTAGACTGCAACAAGAACTATATAGATGAAAAAGACATACATTAATCTCTTTGGAATCATCTTCATCTATCCTACTTGGCTTCATTTTAGTGTAGTCCACTGGCAAGTCCCAGCAGTCACCCTCGTTCAGTTGGTAACACCGGTTGTTCATCACTGCTTGTCGTTGTGGGGACATTGGCTCCAGTGGGGTCAAAATGGTACAGCAACCATCTCGCTGCCTCTGCTTGTTCATGCTCAGATCCAACGTCCCATTTTCATCGACTTCCATATCAGGATTCTGTCAAAATAAGAAAAATATTGTTAATTCAGCTTCACACTAGCAAACTGCTACCTCTTCTTCAATCTGATTGCCTAGCAGAATGATAAAATGCTTTTCCATTCCTGTATAGATTGTAAGCATTGAGCCCCCTCCTACACATAGCATGATGCTATTACACAACATTAATGCTGTTAAAGTAGATTTCTTCCTGAATGGCTAATTTGATGTTTGGGGGGAAAGGGGAGAGTCTTCAGTACCCCTCCTGCCACCCAGCACAGAGGTGTAAAATCTGATATACATAAAGGAGAAATCTCTGAATGTATTTTCTTGCCATTGTCTTTATGCTCTTGATTTATTCTGTGACGGGTGAGGTAACCTGTGAGGTAACATGTGCATAAAATTCTGCTTTCAGTCCTGACATCTGTCTGGGTGCTTAGAGTAACAAAAACCAGTGAACATCAAATAATCTTTGTTTCTTTCTTTCTTTAACATTAACAGTCAATGCTTGAATAGATAATGTCAGAAAATTAAACAGGAAGGTAGGGTACCAAAAGAAGTCCTTTTGGACACCATTTGTCAGTGAGGAAATGCATTCAAGTTTCACAGCTCCTTCCCTGCAGATGAACACATACTAAGAATTCATGTATCTATCTTGATAATAATTTGTGCCAATTTCTGTGACAACTGGCACTGTGAAAAATGGGGCAAGTATGGGCTCTTTTGCAGAAACAAACAAGTGTTGTCTATTATATTAGATGGGGAGAAATAAGACCTTAAAATTAACACAAAAAAATAAGGACAAATAAAAATGCCCACAGAGAATCCCTCATCTTTCCAAAAATGAAATGTTCCATGAGAAATTTGGTTTCAAAACTAATGTGAATGTGACCGACTCCTCATATGTCTGGTGACTTTCTTGCCTCTTGAGTAACAACAGAGCTGCAGGAAAGCACTGTGAATGCTAATCTCTCTTTCTGAATTACTGCCTGTTGTCAGAGCTTGTATCTAATTGCTGCTATCCTGCTAATTTAATTTAGAAAGTGCTTGTTTATCTCCTCAGACTCATTCCTTCAGTCGCAATATAGAGTGACACATTAGGAAAGAGGCCTCTTCTGGCTTAGGCACTGAAGTTTTTTAGTATTTTATTCCAACTTCTCCCATTGTACTGAACAGAGAACAACTGCATTTATTTACATGCCAGAAAGAGATTTCCTTTTTGAACAGTATTAAATAAATACAAAAAGCAGCATTTGAAAACAAAGTTGACTCTGGCTTAGATTGTGATTATTACAAATACCAACTGCTACAGGTTTAGTTTGTTATGAATTATTATAACATGAGGACGTTTGCACAATAAGGGAAAGCAAACCTTTGTCTATAGTAGAAGAACAGAACATGTCTGCCAGCTCAAAATCTCTCTACAAGCACAATAAAAATGTTTCCTCTGCACTGCATCTGTCTGCTCAGCCATCTAGTGGTCTCCTATAGGCAGCACTGTACTGTTTGCTTATGCACGTTAAAAACTCATTTTTGAACAGCTATCAGAGCCAAAACTTTAAAGTTAAGAATGAAAAAAAATCTCCTAAATCTTTAACGAATGTTAATAGTGCACTGTTTTTTCTTAATACAGAAAGCTTAATGACAAAAGCTTCTATTGTATCTGTATGGCCATTTTATAATACACTGAGGCTCTGCGCACTTACAGAACATTAGTGACCCTGCAATACTGTTACGCACATTTTAAGTCACCTGTACTGGAGGATTTGCTCATTTCAAATGTATTATGCATTGACTTAAGAACTGTGATATCACAGATAGGCAAGAAATTGTAACATACAGTAGCACAGATTTCTTTGTACTGAATCTTACAAGCTTAGGTACTATTTGTGACTTTTAAATGAAAATGCAGAGTTAAATCTCAATCCTTTTGCAAAATGTATGAATCAGACTGCATTTTACACAAAAACCCAAAACCCAAACAGTAGTGAGATTAATACCATTCGAGCAAACCAAACATCTTTTATAACTGTAGTAAGAGACAAATTTAAAAAAGGAGTACATGCTATCTGTATCATTAGTTTATAAAACCATCATGATTTCCTGCGATACTCATGTGCAATTTGTATCTTTCTATTTTTTTCCCTCCCTGCTTTAGCAGAGCCACCAGATTATGTTAATTTTGAGGGAGAAAAAAAAAAGCAAGATGTACTAAAGCTATTGTCTCTATCAGGGCCACAGAGCAAGTACATTTAAGAGAAATCTTCATCAACAAACAGATTTACTAATTTTTACCCTTGCACAGAGATCCTGAGGCTTAGTGGAGAGGTTCTGAGGCATCTCCCTGCAGCGGGTGGAGAGATTCAGAATAGCAGTAGCAGCCATGTGTGCTGCCTCCATGTCATGAGTATAGTCAAAGCTGCTCTTGCTGCAGGTACTGCTGGCACTGCTGCCTCCACCACAACTCATATTGCTGCTGCTGCTAGGGGCATAACTGCTTGTTGTGCTGCTGGTTGGACTTGAATTCTTACAGTAGCGTTTAGCTGTGGGAAGAAATATGACAAGGATGACTCAAAAGAAGGAGCATTCTGCATAAGTGAAGAGGAAAACAAATTGCTGGAGGTGAAATTTATAATGAGGAACAGTAACCAATGCCAAAAAAAAAGCCCGCAATAAGAATGATGGCTGTATTTCTTGATTTCTGTCTGTGAGTTTTGTATGTTACATGTGTGAGTTTGTATGAAATAGCCTCCTGTAAAAATCTGCATGACATGATCATGAATCGTTCTGACAAACAGGCTGGATTTATAAAACAATAAAAACACAGAAACACTGCTTTTACCCCACATATATAGTCAGACAGAAGGTACAATCTGCTCAGCTCATTCATTTTTATTAATGACGGGCAATGTAACACTATGGGACCTTTCCCTATCTACATGAGGAACTGTCAGTTTAAGGCCTAGAACTCCCCAGAGCTACTGGAGATCAAACCCACTGCAAGGCTGATGAGCTTGGCCTCTGGGCCACAGCACCACCCATATGTCCTCAAACACCCCATGCTTCCTAAAAGCTTTATTTCCTCCTACACCACAGGCATATATTATGGCACTGGCCATCTCAAAAACAGGAGCACGATGGGAGAAAAAAGGTGCATTTTACGTGTGAGTTTTACCATGACTTGCACAAAGGCAGAAGACTGTTTAAATGGCAACAGATCTGAGTGAAATGTCCCCCCCTTCAACCAACCTGAGCACCTACAACTCTTCATAAAAGCAGTAAGGACCAGGCACCCCTCCCTGCTCCCGCCACGGGCTGTGAAGCCCAGCTGTGCTCTGACCAACACAAGCCACAGGTGGTCACAGAAGAGCTAAGGCACTGACAGTGCTCATGTCCAGCCTATCTAAACACAAGGCAGCACTGGTGCTGCTTTTAAGTAATGCTCCTTGCAGCCAAAGGTATTACAGCAATAAAGGCAAGCAGTCCTATTAGCCCACTTATTTCTCCAACCCTCTTCCCAGATGAACTGTTTTAAAAGTGTTTATAAAAAATGCAAGAAAGTGTGAGCTCGTCTCAAAAATCTAAAAGTTTATGTATTTTCAGAAAAAAACAAAAGTCAAGGTCAGAGGATACATCCATGCATATTACAGCAACTACTTCCCGTTAAGATGGAAATGTATACTGCAGAGATCATACCTTATAGCACAGTGTAACAATAACCAACTAGCATGCTGATTAGAGAGCTATACAAAAAAGGTCAGGCCCTAGACAGAGCTCTTCCGTGATGGGTTCCATTTAAATGCCAGACTCTTCCGTTGTATTTGTCTGAACAGACATACATATAATAATCTGCTCCCATAAGCACAGCCCATTTGTGAACCACGGGCTGCTTTGATAGGCAGGCAGGGTTCAAAAGAAGAATCTGAAAGCAAAATGTCTCTGCTAGAGCTTATGTCATCCTCCTTTCTCTAAAAAACTGAAAAAAAATCATGGCGTTATTTTTACTGCAAAGGAAATAGTGTTTCACTGAAATCATAACAGATGGAGTTTTCTCAGGAAAGCCACATAATGCACAGGGTGTGATTTTTTTTAAGTGAAGTGAATGCTAAACATTCATCACATTTTTTTTGTTTTGAACACATAGTAGCACTACGCTAGCAGGGCATCCACTAATAATAAATTTGTGAACTGTTCCTCAAGAGTTTCATTATTAATATAGTAGTCAGTGGTGGTCATAAAAAATTCAGCATTTATGCATTGTTACTTTGTTAAGGTATCCAAGACACACAAGAATTTTCCTATACTCAAGGAAGGAAATAATTGTGTAATTCAGTTTCTACTGTGTTAACACAGAAAGCACCCTGTACCACTGAACTTGCCAAATTAGAATTATCTTTCAAAAATCATAAGAACATATAAGACTTTTGTCATTTTCAAAAAACATTAGTCTTGTTACAGCAGGTCACATTTAGACAGACATAAGAGACATATTACATGGGAAATATTATATATATATATATGAGAATGTGTGCTAAAGAGAGGGAGGGAAAGAGGCAGCTTTTATACATAGGACTAACCATCAGAAACTCATGCAGGCTCTGATATGGACTCCTCTGTGGCCTTGGTCAAACTACATTATCCCTCGAATTCATTTTCCCTATAAATAGAAAGTTGCTTCTAAAATTTATTTGTGTTGTGATTCACTTGCAAAACACTTTGAAGATGTAAAATGCTACAGGTATGCTACACAATTATTAGCTTTCAGATTACCAATAAATTAAGCAAAACTTACTTAGAGAGAAATGGCCATGCTTATCTTAACTTTACTGTAGCTGTACATTTGAAGATGAGTCACACAACCCAGACTGTTCATTTCATATTGGCTTTTCAGTAGAAACAAAGATCATCAATTTATAATGAATTAAATCAATCTGTTCACTAATGAAGGGAAAGCTGCCCTGTTTCAATACCAGATAATTCTGCTTGATACAATGCCCACCCCTGTGGCACCGGGTTTACGAAGCTCTGCAGTCCACCTATGCTTTGTGATCCGGAGTGAAACCAAATGTGGAGAATACCTGTCCCATTAAAACAGAGGCAGGTCTAACCATCTGCACACCCAAACTGGGGTCCCATCAGATGTGCCTGGGGGATGATTACAAAGGACCTCTCAGAGTCTACAGGCTTCTCTTACTAATTAACAATGGGGGAGAGGGAGAGATCCCAAACATGCAGAAGACCAAAGGAAGGTATTTGGAGTGGAATTCAGTTCTGCCCAGGCACCTTCATCCCCAATATTGTCTAAATACTGAATGTGTTAATAAATTAATTACAGTTTTACCAGTTCTTCTGACTTCCACAATAAAAGATTCATCTCACCTAATTTCAGATATCCAACCCAGTCATTATCGGCTTCCCGTACAGGCAGGGAAAAAAATAGGAACTTTCAGGCAATGATTCATTCACTTGACCAGTTTTAAATAAGCACTCCAGGAAAAGATGAATTGAATCAGAGAAGCATCTACCCTTCTCCTTGAATCTGAAAGGGGTGCTGAGTTCAGCTGTAGGTGCTGACATTACAAAACTCTAGATATGGTCAGATGAATCCTACTCATAACACCCAGTGTTTTGACAGAACAACCCAGGCCTGTTGGTGGGATGACAACAATTCCTGCCATCACCTGAGCAACTGGAAGCGTTGCCATTGCCACTGCCTGCTGTGTCCAGCTGTTCTTATCTTAACTGCTGTATACCATAAGCCCAATATCCATTACACTATGCAACTGGTTTAAAAGGAAAAAGAAGCCCAAAAAATTTCTCCAGAATTATTAGATCATCCTACCCAACAATCCAAAGTATACATTTTCTTTTTGTTGTTTAGTAAACCATACTGGAAAAAATACCAAGGAAACAATCCAAAGGAGCTATTTCTGTTCGTGCCACTCCCAACTGTACACTTGCTGAACATATAATTCCTTTGTCTGATGATGAAAATACAGTACTAACTGACAATTTAAAAATAATTGAGATGTGAAGCTATTGATTTTTCATATTCTTAGACTACTTCTCTCATACAGTCAGAACTAAAGAAATGTTTACCTGTACATTCCCCCCCAAAACCTTCGATGTTCTTTCATGCTTTTCAGGATGACTTTTTAGAACTGAATCTGCTTTTATATAAACATGTTTTGCTGACATACATAATAGGTGTGCTCTCTGGAGCTCCATAATGTCTTTAGCAGCAATAATCAATTTTTTTATATACAAATACAAAACCACCTAAAAATACTGTGGAGTTTTTTGAAGAAAAGTAAACTTCTTTTAAGTGAAGAGTCTCTTCTTGAAATCTCATTCATATTCAGTTATTTATAATAACTGTCAGCAAAATCCTTGTTCCATTGAAAGTCAGTGCCAAAATTTTTGAACAATTTCAGTGTGCCCAAGATTTCACTGCTTCATTCTAAGGATTCAACCAATTTTCCTGAGCCAATTTAAGCCAAATATGTTGCAGTACTTCTGAAATTTTGGAGAGATGTGAATTCTAAAGGTTTCATGAAAATCACTAACAGAGAAAAGAAAAATTCAAATTAGGCCCCGTCTCTGGGACCATGTTGCCAGGTCGGTCTGGCCAAACAGTGCACACATCACTTGAAACCAGGTAGAGTGAGCACTGCCTTCTGCAGAGGCAGGAGTATGGAACAAAGCCATACAGCAGCCTTTGTTTGGCAACCAATCCGCTCCAGCTTTACTGGGCTTCTGTTGCTCTGAGTACACAAGAGGCCCTTATAGTTGCTATACCAGCATGAATCACATGTATACAATGTCCCTCAGTCCTCCCTGGCTCACATTACTGAGCAGTGAAGCAACCTAGTCCCAGTCTTATATCCATGAAAAATTTCTATTTATATCAAAGGAAGGTGAGTGTGCATAAAGACAGTGACCTGTATCAACACAGCCTTTTATTATTTAAAGCCACTGTTAAACTTATGCACAATGTTACATGTATTTTTAAATTCTGGTGATCTGGGAAAAAAGTGGGGTTTGTTATTATTTATTGATAAAGGGGCCTGAAATGAGAAAAATATGTATCAGTTGCTTATGCATCAGTAATTTGATCTGAAAATAAGCTTTTTCACAGGAACCCCAGTAATATTCTGATTCTTTCCTTTCTGCAACAGTAGACACAATATATATATACAATATTTAACACCTAATTTACCTTATATTAATGTATACTCATTACCTTCCTAACCACAGTTACAGTTAATGCTTTAGCTTTAATCCTGTTCAAGACTTTATTCTGATGCAGACAAGTAAGATGAAGGTATGAGGGGAAGAAAAAAGCTCTTTTACTAAAAAACAGGTTTCCTTTCACAACCCTTCTCCTTTCTGCTATAGTGCAAGAACATGCCTGTTAATTCTATGAGAAAGGAAAATATCCAAAATATCAGACACACGAATGCAAGAGCTGTAGTAATTTTCTCTTTTTTCACTTAACTACTTTAAAATGTCAGTCTGTGTTCAGTCAACAGCATAAATTGTTCTGTACAGTATTTTTCTTTCTGTTTTCCTAAACAAATATCTGACACCTGCCTGAAATTTCTTACAGTAGTCACTGAGTAGCATCAAATATTTTAACCAAAAAATAAACTGCTAGTGTTAAAAAAAAAGAAGGCATGGTTTAATTTTATATATTTATATATATATACATATGCATACATATACACATATATAATATGTATGCATATATATATATACACACATATATCATATATATGCATATATAAATGTATTGCTCTGAAAAATTCCTGATGTCCTCAAAAGCTACAGTCCTTCTTTATCCTGCAGTTCATTTTTCTCCCCTAATAGAAACCCTTTTGCCTAACTGATCCCATCCATTGTCTTCTCCTGATCTGAAGCTAATTTCAGCCTTCTCCTAAACATGTTAATTATGCTAGGTTTTCCAGAGAATTCAACCAGTGTATTTATGAGGACAAAATAAGTAGAAATGTCTCATTAAGTAAGCAACAGTGATTTCTGAAGTGCAATGAGAACCCGTATTTCTACTTCCATATCCCCACAAAGCAAGTATGTTATCTTTCTGGGTTACCTGAACTACTGTATGGAGCCGAGAATCCTAATGTGACCCTTGAGGCCAGGTCTCCCAGACAGTAACATAAGGATTATCTCTATTACTTAGCTTTTATTGCCATCTCAATACATCCCAGGAGCTTAACAGCTGGAGATGCCTTTTGCCAGTGCAACAATCCTGAAGCAAGCACCGTATAAAACAACACTTTTTCTAAACGGCCTTTAAAATAACTTAGATATGACAGCATTACTCATAATACTGTATGAACATGAAAACATGTCTTATTTGTATGATGTTTACATATACAACAACATGATTAACTGCAAACTTGTCTCTCATGTATAAGAGTGTGCACCTCCTACCATCATATCCTTTGGGGGATATATCCCTGGATTGCACCTTGGGAGCTATGGCTCTCTTGCCATAGGCATGGTTGTCATAACTGTTATATTCAAACGAAGTCTTAGAGTATTTCTCTAGTTCCTTGGCCAAGTTGGAGCGGGGTGTGGTGGTGGGGACATTGTTTCTGTAGCCATACTGAGGGATCTCCAATTGCTTAACAAAGCACATGGGCCTAGAAATTAAAGATATGTACAGTTTGTTAGATGCAGTTCAGTTTACTATGTCTGTGCATAATTTATAGTTCAGATTAGAAAATCTTAGTTATTTCTTGTACTCGAGAGACAGCAATATATTATTGCATTTCCTTAGTTTGGTTATTTTCAGCAGACAAACAATATATATTTCCTTGAACAAAGCCTAAACAAAATTAAATCTAATACCACTAAATGTATCCTGCAGCTAAAAGTATTTTAAAATTCTGTTTTAAAATACTTCAGGGTTTCCTTTTCCCCATGTAATTGCATCAAATAGCAAACTTTTTTTTTTTTTTTTGGGAGATGAATTAAAGAGGGGCAAGCAGACTGAGAGAAGAAGTTTGGACAAATTCCTTTAAATGTCAAAAAGAAAAAGTAGATCTGGAAGCTCCACCTAATTAATGGAGTTTCCTCTGAATTTCTTCCAACAGAGTTGTATGATGCTTTCCTCTGTGCTTTCAAAAGTAACAATTCCTGTTTCGTCCTTCAATATACAAATCCACACTCATCTTGAGAAATACACAGAAGAGTCTCAGAAGCTCTATTGACACTGAGCTGCTGCCTTGCAGGTCCTGCTCACCCTTAAATGCAAGGTTCTGGCAGGAGCTGTGATTCCTGACACACAGATGCACACCTCAAGGAAGGTCCTGAGAATGAATACAAAATAAAACTGTTTCAGTTTAATATCTCTTTCATTTAGGATGAGGGAGGACAGTCAAAAGAATCCCTGATTGATGTTATTCAGTCATTTGAGAAACTTGTGAAATCTCAGTGAAAGAATGCTGCAGGGAATTCCGCTGTCACACCGTCTTCTGCACGTGGACACAGAAGTTATCAGCTCAAAGCAGGCAAATGAAGGTCAGATCCTGCAAACCCTACCTATGTAAGAAAGTGTTACATGACTGGGTCATAGGAAGCAACTGCTACACAATGCTGCATGGCTACCTACTGCATTTAGCAGGAGGATGATGAACAGCACACCTGAAGTGCTTCTGCTGGAATCAAGAATCATATAATCAAGTTTTTTTTGTTTTTTTGTTTTTACTGCATTTATAACCAGAGGAAATGGAAGGAACAGTCATAGGAACACAAATTCAGTTGAGATCAGAAGTATCATCATGCTGACTGACAAAATGAAATGTGATAAATAGTAAGAAATAGGTTTTGAATATTATATCATGTTTTTTTGAACAAATTTATTTTCATATAATTTAGTCAGGATATTTATGTAAAGGTCACCCAACAAATCATATTAGTCATACTATTCCCTTTGATTTATGTATGTTCATTCCTTTAGACCCTTCTTCCTCACAATACACAGCGGGCTTATTTATACAATGGGCTGATATGAATAATAGTTTGATCCTGTTTCAGAATAATCTATATTTAGCCAAAAACCTGCAATTCAGATCCTGCACATTTGATGTAAATCCAAGATTTCAGTGGAATAGGTCCTATGAATTTGATTTCTTCCAAAGTGAGAACTTTCAAATGCAGGTGGGATGGAAACTAGGATGAAGACAAATATTCAAGATTTACTCTTAAAACATCTCCGTCTGCCCATCAATTGCCGGCATGCAAATACTATAAATAGCTGCCAAGTTCATCTTAAGTACTTCAATGACTTAAAGGTAAAAGGGAAGCAGGAGACAAGATGAAAGAATTATTTGAGTTGCCTGTAAAACCTGAAACACAAGGCAGCTCACAAGCACGTTAAGATTGCAAAACAACTTCCTAGGGAGCTTGCCAGGAAACTGGATGCTGCTTTGAGCAGTTGCCTTCTACGGCAACTGACTTCAGTGGCTTCTCTGTAATGAGCAGTGGTGAAAGCCACTGCATTTTTGATCTGTCTTTTTCCATCAAGTGAGAAACTGTTTTATTCCCTCAAAGAGTAGAGTTTTTTTATTAATGGGATTGGAAGACTTCTTCTCTAAGAAACCTCTCAGGGATGCTGTATGCCAAGCCATGCAAACTGAATTAGGGGCAGTTAAGATAATGCCCATCAAAAACAGTCTGAGGAAGGAACGCAAAGTCAACAGGAATGACGAAAAATCTGTAAATGTGAAACATAATTCTACGTTCTCAGCTCCATGGAAATACTGTTTTTTGAAAAGACCATCAAGATTAGATGAACTTTTAAGAGAATATTCAAAGAATGATGTTGATAATAGAGTAGAAAACTTTAAGTGGTCCTATCAGCTCTTAAATCTAGAAGACAGTTAAAGACTAAGAAAGTTATGGGATAAGTACGAAATTCTGGGAACTAAAGCTGCAGCACTTCCTCCACGCTCTTTGAGGCAGCTGGGAGGGATGTACCTATCCCAGCCCACAGATATTGCAGTATCCATGGAGAAATTCTGCAGCTTTTGGGGCATCATCAGCATAAGGCTGGTACAATCATGCGGAAGTTTGATTCCTCTACATGTATCCCTCACACTTCAGCTCCTTGGAAATATTATTTTTTCCACCCACGTATCTCAAAAGAGGAGACAATAGCACAAAGCTGGGTTCAACTTTGGATAAATGCAGAATCCTATATGGATGAAGAAGAGGGGTATAATAATATAAAATTGGTTCAAGAGCCTTCTCATATGAAAATTTAAGACACTTTTTCTCTCTTTCTGTCCTTCCTGGCAGAGAATGGGGAGAACAGAGACAAAGAACTAAGCCTGATGTTATTTTGGAATCGAAGCTATACCTGGCACTTTTCCAAGTGTCCTGCCAAAAGGTGTACTACCAGTTTGGTAATGCACATAGGGCTTCTGGTTTAATTTAAACTGATATTTACTAGTAAAAGCCTGCTGAAAAAACCAAGACTTACCGGTAAATATTAGTTTATTCCCAAAAGATACCAACTTTTTTCACACTGTTCTTAGACTTTGCACTCCAGCAGTCATCTTTACACCAAACAATGCCTAAGACAAAAATGAGCTTTTCAGCTTTACATGTATTTGCCAAAATAATTACCAACCCTCCCCCATGAAAACTGAGTGGGAAAAATACACTGTGAGAATTGGATCCAGAAGCCCTAATTCTAACTCTTCTTTAAAGGAGATATATATGTATATACAACGTATATAAATATAAATTCTCAGATTAGGTGAATGTGTGATGAATTCTGCATAAGAATAAGTATTATAGTGATTTCTAATACCTTAAAACCCGATCTGATGCCTGGTTTGATTTTGACACATCACAGTTCTGATGCTTCTCTTGAGCTTTAGCCAGTTTCTCTGCTGCAGCAATAGGACATCCAGAGAGGCTGCAATTACAGAAAGGAAATTTAATTGTCTTGTCCTGCATAGTTTCACATTATAGCACTGATCCAATTACTCCTTCTCCTCCTTAGCCAGCATCAGGAAGAATCTGAAGGAAAAGGGTTTCCAAAAATGTTTTGGTCATGTGTATTTTCTCTAGAATAGACTTCCTTTCTTCTGCTTTCAAAGTTGCATGGTAAATCTTACATCTGCTCTTCTTCTCTCACAGTACATGGGTAGATTATTCATGGATGTCAGCCAGGGAACATACCAGTAGGAGAGGAGAATATAAACTGGAATCTACTGTGCAGCTCTGCTAGCAGACTTGTGACCTTTATGCAGCTACAAATGTTGCCAATGAAATGGCTCCTGAAGACAATTAAATGACAACACCATATAGGCCAAATCTTGTGCTGCTTCACACCTCATTCAGCTCCATTAACTCCAATCTTTTTGCTAGGCATATAAATGAGTGCAAAATTTTGCCTTGGGTTGCTAAGTCTACATGTCAACTGTTCGTATTTGTTCATGAAATTCAGCCACTAAACTATGCTTTCTGATAGTAGATGAAAAGCATTTCTGCACTGGAAATTCAATTACATTTGCAAGTGTTGAACTATTATTGAAGTGGCAATAATAAGCCTGACTCTTATGGAAAAGATTTAGAACTGAGAAAAATAAATATACTGATGCCAGCAGATGGTGCTCTTAGTGAAGCTGTAAAACCCTGTGACCTGACAATGGAGGGGTTCCTTTCCTTGTCATAGTCTATTGCATGCTTATGTGACCGCAGCTCTCTATGCTCTCCATAGGAAAAGAAATTAAAATGAAAGGCAAATCAGTGCATTCCCAGATGTTCCCTTCTTTACAGGAAATAAGTGGAAAAAAAAAGAAAAAAAGTGAAGTAGAGAAAAATGCCCCAAAAGCTGCAGAAAGAGGTGAGCACAGACTGCAGAGTGCTCCCCCCGCCCACCCTCGCTGCCCTAGTTCTGCAGAGGGTGAGGGAGCTCTGTGCAGCTCTGGAGTCGTGCCAGGGGGCAGCTGCACTCTACTGACATGCTCCTCCTCAGACACCTCAAATATTCTAGTGGATATTCAACCAGAAGTGAATGCTGCTTCAAGCAGCAGTAATTCCCATAAAGCCTTCTCAGAGGTTTTTGCTGCATCTACTGGCAGCATCACTGCAGAGAAGAAAGGGGTACCAGAGCTTATTGCAGACAGGCTGGTACCCACAAGAGTCTTCTGGGGGAAATGCAGCTGATATGAGGGGCTGTAGCAACCCAGAGCTTGATAAGACTGAATGTCCAGTACCTGCAGTCCCTTAAGCCTTCATGCTACAATTAACAGTAAAAAGGAATTCAATGACAGGAACTTTGCATAGTTCCTTTTACCCTCTTACCTACATTTTCTGGATTTTTAAAATTGTAAAGAAATAGGTGAGATTTTACTATTGTTCTGTGGGAAAATTATGAAGTGAGAAACATTACAGTAACATTTTGCAAATTTGTTTGACAGAATTTAATTGGCAATAGCATCCCTTCCCTAAGAATCTATTACTAATCTTAGGAAACTATAGAAAATTTGCTTTTCTCCTTGATCTTTTTTTTTTCCACTAGAATACTTATTTCTAATAATTCTGCCTTCTCATTTTTAAATATAGTGAGACATTTTCCTAATGTTTCTTAAACAGCCAAGATTCTCATAGCTGAATAAGTACTTCAGGATTGAGACTGTGGTCAGTAAGAAAGCTAATACCTGTGTACTTAAAATGCTGTTTCTCATGTACTAAAAAGCCCAAATATTTTTAAGATTAGATTTTTTCATGCCCTATAAAATAATCTCTGAGGAGAGTGAAGTGTGAGAACAAGAACTCTGTCCTAGTCCTGATGATGTCGACAGACTCTTTTTTCTCCCTGCATCACACCCATGAGGAGTCATACCACTTGTTTTGTACCACTGCTGTTCAGCAAATATCAAAACAAAAAGAAAAAAAAAGTCCACTCAAAAAGCTAAGGATGCTTAAAATGTCTTCTGTGGATCAATTCATCCATACTACAGCAAATGCACACTCGTTCTCCTCAGAAAATACATGAATAAATGTTACTCTTTAAAATGGGTAAAGCACACGAAGCACCATCTGTCAATCTTCAGAACAATACAATGACACACACTCACTCCCCCCCACCAATGGACTGCTAGAAGGGCTGCAGTTCGGAGGCACTGTTCCCTCTAGATTGGTGTCCAGCGACGGCATCCTTACCTTCGGTGAGAATTCCTGTTGCTATTTACGTGGCCCCGGCCTGTGCAGCCTGGTGTAGGACACTTAAGAACATTTTCATGCATGGCAAGAACTTGACAAGGAGAGTAAGAGAAAACAGCAGAGTATGAAAACAAGAAAAAAAAAATCAAATCCCAGTATATATGAAACCATTTTAAAACAAAGCAGGATTCATTAACAACCAGCATTCCTCAAAATACACGTGACACACATAACCAATAAAGCCTGGTGAAGGAAGTAAGTATTGTGACCCTATGCTCATTAACACAGGGCAACAGTGAAACTTATGGAGGTTACAGAACCTATAAACAAATGCATCTCTGGTGCAACAGTGAAGCAGAAGACGCCCAACATCTTCTTCATACAAAACCACTGAGCAAAGATCAGCTCAACAGTAAAGGGTGAGCTAGCAACCATACAAAACAAAATTACAGACTCAAAAAATTCTTTCAGGAAATGTATGTATTCTTAATACATAGCTTTATAAACACAGTATCAAACTCATGAGCTGAAAATCTGCTCCAAGTTATACTGGTAGAATACTGAATTATTTGAAACACACCTCAGTACAACCCTGAATAGAATTTAATCCTAACTATAAGGCAGCCCAATTGAGCTAGGGGCCAGTTCTGCTTACTTCCACATAGATACATCATTCATATCTATATGGCAAGCAGAATGGATCCTTTAATTTTGACTTGTATTCTCTACAAATGTGAATTTTTTTTTCAAAATACTAAGAACCAAAATTAAGCACATAAAAATTGAGGGATGGCAGAAAAAAAAGTATGTAAAAAAGAAATAAGTGGTACAAGCTTAAGCAAGTAAACTGATTTACTTCTGCATCCACTGCAAGCTGGATGGAAAATTTACTCCAAGGCTGCTCAGAGCAGTACTCCTCTAAATCATAAAGCTCATGCTATGAAGGGCCAAATTATCAAGAACTTTTTGGGAACACTGAAGAGTTTTTTATGACATGAGGCATATCTGAATCCATGTCTCGGACTAGATGGCAGTACATCAGTCAACGGAAAAAGGCCATCCAGCCCTTGTGAAGTTCTGATTTTCTCACACAAGAAGTAGTCTGGAAGCCTGTATTTAGTTCTCACTCAAAAAAAAAAAAAAGAAAAAAAACTAATAAAATCAGTAGATACTTTGACTGAGTTAAGAACTGAATAAAAGCTGTTCAGAGACTTGAGAATTAAATCATGTACACTCATTAAAAGATAACCATCATCATCATCACCCCATCATCAGTGTGCTAAAATGTGTATAGATGCAAAAGATTCACTCTGAAATTCCTAATATTCAAAGCTGTTCTTGAAACATGCTTCACAAGGCCAACATCACAGGAAAAAAAAAGATGAGCTCACCTTTGTCATTTTAGTAGGTACAAGAGCATGCAAACAGTTTAAAGCTATATTCTTCTTTGATTTACAAAGTCTTCTAAAGAGCTTTTTATTTACCATTTGAAAAAATGATAGAACTTTGAGCAACTGAATAAATATTTGTGTTTCAGAAAATTACAGGGTCTTGGAAAGCAGAGAAATTACTTTATTTGTTCTACTGTATTCAGAGACCAACCAAACTACAGCAAAGTTTCCTAAAGCACTTCCTCATCACTTTACTTCTGGAAGAAGCCACTGTACCACCAAAGAGGAGACTTGTTACGTCTGCCACTCTTGCAGTGCTAATCTACTTCTGTTTTCCTGTCCATCAGACTCTACTTTCCGTTGGAAACTGGGTACCACTTTAGTTCTGACTATCTTTATAATGTTTCCTTAAGGCTGTTGCAAATTCATTGAGGTCAAGTCTGTAAGTGCTGATGGACAGTGAGGATTTTAGGTCCATATGGAATAGAATCCATAATTCCATTTTAAAACTGGTGTGAAAGAGAATTGGATCTCAGCTAGACACTTCCTGATGAAAACCAGCATAGGGTAGTTAGCTTCAACAGAACTATGCTGATTTCACCAGCCAATGAGCTGACTCCAGAAATGAAGCCCTCTGCCTTCACGTGGGTGTCCATGAGCTCATATGGGTGAACCTCCTATGAAGAGAATTTGCTGACATGGCAGGAAGTTCCACCCATGTGACTGACAGGAGATGCTTGCTCAAAATCCTGAGTTCTGTAACTAAATAAACAGCCAAATCATTATTTTTTATAATACGCACTAGTTTAATATAAATTATGTTTCAGACACAACAATAACAAAGGAAAGGGGTTGCAAGTTTTTCAGGAATAGTTATTCCTGTACAAGACAATAAGGACAGTTGATGTGACATTAGCACGCAGAAGCAAAAGCAGTGCACATCTTCTGGAAACCTTTGTCTCTGTTGACAGAATATGTCTATTTAAAAATAGCCTAGGATTCTCAAAATCAAAGAATACAGCTTTAAAAGTTGTTCTTTTAGTGTAAAGTTAGTAGAGAATGGAAATGATGGAATAAAGGAAAAAGTATAACACAGAACAGTTGACTAAGTTGAGACAAACCATACTGAAAAATGAAATTAATTTTTTAAATAAAAGATTTAAAAAGCATGCTAGAAAAGTTTTTGTAGTTTTATCCCCAGTTTCCATGAAAGAATGTGAACTTACTTTCTGGAGGGACCCTATCTTTGTGTGGGCATCCTGACAAACTGCGGTGATGGGGGTAAAGCCCCGTTACATGGCCAGTTCCATCACACCCAGGGGTAGGACATTTGCTCTCTTTCTTTTCTGTTCTTGAGGGATCTATAATTTACAACAAATGTGTCAAGTGAATGAGGCTTTTCACATTTCTGTAAGAAGGTTCATTTAATCATGTCATTTACTCTTTGGTAAATGTTATTATGAAAACTGGAAAAAAACACCCTTCTACTTCTTATCACAGTTCTGTCACTTTTATCCTGTTATCTTCTTCTCAGACTGCAGGCTCCCATGATCACAGCAATATCCATTCACAGTGACTGGAAAATGACCTTTTTATAGCAAAGCCGTACCATTGTCAATCAATGTTCTGCTGGCAAGCATTAGCTCAAGGGTGCAAGGTCATTTGGAAACTGTTTAGTTAGAGTTTCCCTTCTTTACATTCTTATTTGCCTCATGTATTATGGTCTGCAAATGTACTGTCATAGTAGTTCAGTGTCCTGAGAGTAGCAAACCCAGCTCTTCAGCATGATGATTGCACAATTCAGCACAAATAAATCCCTTTTCCAAGGCTCACTGAGGAAATGACTCTTGATTCCTTTAAATTCCTTATGAAGTGGTAAAATTACATAAATATTCCTTTCTCTTCAATAAATTATGATGGAGTAAACATTGTGATCAGAATTACTGAAAGCATTGTTTGCTCTCTAAATCTGGGCCACTACCAACATGCATATGTAACATTTGAACATTCATATGCTTGAAAGGTTAATGACCCTTTAGAATGTTTTTGGATCTCCTGACTACAAATCAAAGAAAAGTCTAACTAGACATTTTTTCCACAAAAAAAAGTTTTCTGCCAATAATGTAGGGGAATACGGGGGAGATTAATCTGAATTAGAACTTTCCCACATAACTTCATCAGCTTATTTTGTTTAACAGAACATCTATTCAGTAACATCCCTACCCTTCCAGCCAAGCACATGATACAAATTACATCTTACCATCTTGACCAAAGTTGTCAGATTTTGGACATTATTGCTGATTTTTGTATTAGTATTAAAGGGATAAAATTAGTATAAAGGCATAAAAGAACTGCTATAATTTTGAATCAAGATCACCAACATCTTTTTTAGTCCATCATTTCTTTCAATACCCAATCCGAACTACCCTCATTTAATAATTTTATGCTGCTCTTGTAATTTCTCTGCTTCAGTATTTATGCTTTCATCTCCAGAAAATAAGGTTTTGCTACTTGTTTTCCAGTAAGTCTTTTTTACATTAAATTCCATCCCAGCTTTAACAAGTAGAACTCTCAGTACAATAGGTGGAAATTCCAGTACTTGTAGAACTTCACATACAACCCATTCTTTTCAGTATGAATCAATACAATTCAAAGTTCACATTCTCTTGTGGACTTATCTTTCCCTGATTTCCCTCTGGTAGGTTTTATATACACTTTTACCTTTCAAGTTCTTCCAAAACACTTTCATTTTAGAGAAATTTTGTAGCTCATTTAATGACTCTCCATGTCTTAAATCCATTCTTAAAATTTAATATCATACTTAAACCTTGTATTTTGCAAATGGAGTCCCTAATTATGAAAGTTTTCTTTTACTTAACTTGTATGTTGACTGTAGAACACAGATCTTTGTTTCATGCTCTTTAACAAGAAATGAACATATAAATCTATCTCCAATGTGCTATACAATTATCACAACACTCCTGTAAAGACCATAGTCTCATACATCAGGAAATTGAAGAAAGAGATCAAGAAGTTAAACCCAAGGCCACAGAAGGAGCAAATGTCAGAGGAGGGATTTAAATTCCTGCCAGATAGGCCTGTGCTGAGACCACTAGAACAGCAAGCCCACAGCTACATACATACACAACTCTAAGCAACTCGTCAAGTCAAGTACTTTGGGATGTGTAAAAGTATTAGATAAGTGAATAGATAATGTAAATGAAATATAAATTATGTAAATATAACAATATTCAAGGACTGCAAAAAATGTAGATGATTAATAGACCATAATGGCTTTTTAGAGACTTTAAACTAGAGGAACTTTAGCTACTCAACATTATTAGAACTCCACCAAAGTCAGTGAGGGTATTGTAATTTGGAGCAGCTGAGGATCTAGACACTTGCATCCTACAGCATCAAGCAAATCCTCCTCTGTGTTCAAGTCTACGCCATAAAGTTATAGCACATATCAGATCCTTAAGAGCCTTTATGGTCTAATGAGTCAGAAAAGATGCTGTATACTACTCTTAATGATTTCAAAACTTGCATAAATTTGCACTTGCACAATTTCCCATTGCTTTTAAAAAAAGACATTTGAGTAAACTCAAAAGTTTTCACAACTTTATACAAAACACTGGCTACTGTTTTGTAAATCCTTTTCTGCTATTTGGGAGAAATACTGCAGTTCTACCGAACTCTGTAACCTTTCCTCACTCCTTGCCACAGTGGAAGTATTTCCTGAGTGAAAGTTGTCAAAGGACTTTTAAAAGGTTTCAAAATGCATAAATTTCAGAAGAAAGCCTGTTTAGAAAGCTTAAAGTGGCAGGGGGAGAATGATTAGTGGTCCCTTAATGGGTTGTTTCAGTGATCTTTGAAGCCAAGAGGTAGTTCTCACTGCAAACCTGTGTACCTAAAAAAGTTTCCCCTTAACCACATCATACATCTCTGTAGGTATCTCTTCCAGAAGTATTTGGGAGATAACGTGTGAACGGAGAACAAACATTACAAGAAAAAGGTCTTACTTTAAGCTTCCTCTCTCAACAACTACCAGAATGTTTCCCCTTTTTTTTTTTTTAATAAGGAAATATATATATATTTCTATTAAAAAGGTGAAGAATGATCCACTCCACAAGGTTTCATGGTCCAAACTCCCACAGTGTTTAGTCCCTGGTTGAGACTTGGACCTATTATCAATTCAGCCTGCAGCTCCCAAGAAATAGGATGGTTCAGAGAAGCTACAGAATTTACTAAAACAGAGCATCCATACATTTCTCACTGTCAGAAATTATATAGACTTTTGGAGTCGGTAGATCTACATGCAAAAATGTTTTTCCAGCCATACATAGACTGAAAAGGCTGGACAATACCAGAGTTAAAAAACTCTTCAAGAATTAATTTTGGCTTGCCATGTTTACTGTGTTTTTAGAGACATATACTCAAAGGGAAATGCATCTATAATAGGTCATATGTGAACAACATTTAGCACAACATCCACATGGCTATGCAGTCATACACTAACTAAATAAAGCTGTCTTCCCCTAATACCTGAAGTTACTACAGAATACACTGGACTATATATTTGTGATTAGAACAAACAAAACTTCACTAAAATACATTGCAGCAGTGTTTGACATCAGTAATTTACATGCTTTTCTAACAGACTGATCATTACTTTTGTTTAAGGCTTGTGAAAAATGATCAAAACCTTTCTTGGATCCAAGATGTTGTCTGCCTACATGAATGTCACAGGCAGATTACTTTTTCAAAACAGGGATTTATAAAAAAGAGAAAAAAGCCCACCATCTCAATTGTAAAAGCAAAACCAATATTTTTACAACAAATGTAAGATAAACCTAGTTCCTCTTTAGCATCTCCCAAGAAATACCACGTCCTCAACTTCCACTAAAGTCAATGGGAATCAGGGGTGTTCAATGAATCTCAGGAGGTATTGAACACTTAATACAACATGGCCCTACATGTACAGATGTAAACACGTTAAAGAGGGGTGTCATACTATAAACACACCATCACCATGATAATCCTGCAAATTAAAAGGCATTCTAAAGGTAACCTTTAGTCTTTTGGGGGTTTTTTTTGTTTGTTTTGTTTTGTTGGGTTTTTTTTTTGTTTTTCTTGTATTGAATTATGGTCAAGGCAGCACCTTAACTGTTTCCACAATGGAATGAAACCAGTGAAGTGGAATGCACATAAGAAAGAAATTGCTATTGATCTCAGCCCAGGCCACACCATGCCTTGCATAGCAAATGGTTTCCATTACCTTACTATCTTAAGATAATTAATGTGCAGTCACTGCCCCTATCTTATGTTATCGGTCATTTTGATACTATTCAATTTCTATCAGACAATTCTACATTTTAGATGGGGGAGGCTTCATCAATAACTGTCATTTGATGATAGTTTTATAAGTCACAATGCCACCTACCCAATCCAATCTGTAATATATGCACTACATAGCTGATTGACTATCTGCTACATAACCCCCCCTCTCCAATATAGTTTGCAACACAATTCTCGTTTTTAATTATTAATATAAAATATATTAAAACCTTGAGAAAAATCTTTGCCTCTTTCAACATGATCTCTTATTTGTTTTGTTTCCCTGAGAAGTTACATTTTAAATTTAGCCAATGATATACTGTACATATTTCTAACACTGCAGAATGAATTCTTTTATTTTATAATCTTAGCATGATGCTATTTTACAATCATGTCATACTCCAATTTTAATAAAGTTCCCATTATGTGGAATTAATAACTTAATTTCAGAAATCTATGCAAAAACTTAACATGTTAGCTCACACTTTCTCATGACATAACATACGGTATATAGAAATATTACCTTTACCATAATATGGCTTTTTGACATGGCCGTCACTTGGTTTAGGCTTCCTGTCATCTCCAGAAAGGTGTCTTGGAGACTGTTCCTCAAATGATCTCATATTATCCCTCCTTCCAGCTTCCACTGCCATTTTTTCTCTCATGGCTTTTGCTCTCTCAGTTTCCAAAGCAATTGCTTTCTCAAGCAGGGTTAAGTTACCTTTTGTCATATCAAACACTTCTTCAGACCTATCTGAAGTAATAGAGGTGGTATCATCGTCTCTTTCATGACAACCATCCTCCTTGGCACAGCTAGAAAAAGTCCTAGATCTGGGGCTCAACTGTTCTTCAAGCCTCATTAGGTTCATCATATCAGAGTAATTCCGGTCTGGTGTTCTTCCTTGGAAGTCATCTTCTTGCCTGACATGCTGACGAGTGTTCATGTTTTGTTGTTGATTTCTTTCCTGTGGGTTTGTCTCACTGAGTTTCCTAGCCAGATCAAAACACTGGTTCCTTAAGCACTCCAAACTGCTGAGACACACCTCTTCATCACTCTCCTCCACTATTTTTTCTGTAAGTCCATTGTTCACAGGCTTCCCTAGCATTACAAAGTTCATATTCCTATTATCTTGCTGTGAAGTATTGTCTGCATAATTTCTGTCATTAATATTTTCTGAAAGCACTACACCATGTCCTTGTGCTAATAATTTAAGGGAGTCCACTGTTTCCCTAACAACATCACTGTCTAAATCTAAGCTCAGCTCACTTTTCCGACCGATATTTTCATTTTTGTCACTATCATCTTCCAGACTATTAGATGTATTGCTGTTCATTTCTGATTCTGTCCTGGCTCTGTATGCTGCATCCTCTGCAATTTTGCCAAGATTTAACAATGACTTGGCCACCAGTTCATCGTAATTATCATACTCATCATTATTGTTATCGTCTTTTTCTGTGTCTTGCATTATTCGAGTATTGTGACAATTCATTTGATGGTCTTCTGCATAAAAAACAGAAACAAAGAAAGAAACAAAGAAAGAAAGAAAAAGGAAAAGAAAAGAAAAAAGTGGCTACAATTGGAACTGTTGTTGCAATCGCACGGACAGAAAACAAACTGCATGTCAAATATTGTTAATCATACAGCAATTCTAGAACACTATGGCTGGCCCATTTGAACGGAATTCTCTATAGTCCATAGGGCTATTTTTGTTTATTTGCTATTCACATGAATTTCTTTCACAAAACTGATAAGAAAAAGGCAATCAAAATGCTAATTACTACTACTGCTAAATATTATGGCATAAATACTTATGTTTCTCCTTTCACTCCTATATTCACAGTTTTATGGGATTTATTACAATCACATTATTCAGATGACAAATTGCCCACGTTTCCAACTTTTCTCACTCCTGTATTTCCTGTAAATACGGTAGATGGCAAAGGAGTGAGTACGACTTGATTTATTCTCTTACTGATGAACACCATTCACCAAAAGAGAAAGAGTATACTCCAAGAAGGAAAATGTCACTTTTTAAACACCACACGCACCATTAACACTAGTTGACCAATAACTACACACAAAGATTAAAATGGCATTTTACTTAGTGGATCCATCAGTAAAATCAAATCTCTCAGTTCAACTGTAGAGAAGTAAGAATTTTAGAAGAGTTGTTGCATGAAAGGAAGATATAAGGAATTATATGTACAATATAATTTGAAGTAAATATGCTAGCCCAAATTTTATGGTCATATATGTATGATAGGGCCATTATCTACTGTTCTGTGTAAAAAAATGGTGCAGAGTTACCACATTTTACTCAGTTTTGTTCTAGTAACTATTGAATAACAGAGGGAGAGCTTAATAAGATGGAGCCTATGTGAGGCCCTGAGAGAGAGACTCATCTCAACAAAGCTTAGACATGAACAAGGCAGGCATCTACATCTGAGTAAGCTATTCCATGGTTCCATCCTTAGTCAGTAAGAGAAACAGACACTTTACGGACACAGTCCACCTGATCTGGTTAAGACATCTCCTTGAGAATAAAACAAGCAACAGCTAGAAGTGCCTGTTTCTCTTCATTGACAACAAAGGAACTCAGGTTTGATGCCCACCTTAAAGATATCCATACTCAGTCAGATGAATATCATCCAGAGAGCATTTTCTGGTATCTCATGTTCACTCAGAAGTTATGTCATTCTTAGACTCAGTCTTAAAATACATACACATTCATCATTACGGAGTAATGAACGTTGCAAAACTTGTATTTTGATAATTGGCTAACCAAGCTATATTTCAACATTTTGCACCACAATTGGGAAAGTTCCTAGATCTTTCAAACACTGTCATTACAGTGACATGCTAGGCCAGTTTTTCAGCTGGTGCAAACTGAAAGAAACCAGTAGAGCTAGGATCATTAACACCTGCTCAAGAGCTAGTCCATCAACTTCTGATAGTATCTTTTCAGCTTAGATGTATTTTCAACACTAGTACGCCTAAACACATAGCAATTTCTAAAGTGTGAATCATGTTTTGGGTTAAACAAACCAAAGTGGGAAATTTCAGGTAGTAGGTGGCTTGTGCACTAACGTTTTGGTAATAGGAAATTGTGTTTGATAAAAATAGTTTTTATGTCAATAGATACGATAATAAATCAGAGTTGTAAATACAAAGCTCAACAGCACAATAATATTTCAGCCACAAGAAAATATTTCTTCTACACAGTGGTTAGGGATCCTGGGATGATAGTAGGCTGTAGTTAAGCAGCAGAACTGGCTGATGACTAGGCTACATCTAGAGAAAAAAATGCTGTAATGGTACAATTTTACATCTTATATATTATCTGCTTGAATACAGAGGAAAGATAATTAATAAGGAAGATTGTATGGTATTTTTACATAACAAGATGTTCCAAGTCAGTAGTGGGTTATCTGTTTATCATAAAAGGTGGTTTTATTTTAGTTGCTGTGTTTTTCAAGATCATCATAATTCACATTTATATTTCAGTGTCACAAAAATTAAGGGTATCGGAGTATCAGATTTTCAGTGTACAAGTAAAGATTGCCACTTATACTTCCTATTTGAAAAATGTCCATCTTGAATAACTGCAAGAAGAAAGCAACGAAGGATTACTGGATAACTAGTTTGTGCTATTTGGAAAGCAAATACACTAATAATAATTTTCTAAAGTAAAATGTACAAACACACACATTAATTTAAATATTAAAGATAAAACCTGATGCCAAGAAGATTGCTCAGTAGAAACTGATGCTTTTATGGGATACTACATTGATAGGCAGTCAGATGCAGCAAAGGAACATCAAAGTAATTAAAGAACCAATGAGCTATAGCTCTAAAATTGCCAGTGGCTTCAAGTTTAGGACAAGGTATCGACAAACACTGATGAAATCAGTCCAAATCTAGATGTAATTTGATACTGAAATAAAAAGTAGAAAAAAAAATTTTTCTCAAGTCATCCTGAGAACTCTTCAGGTATGCAGTGATCACTTTAGGCCAACTTTAGAAATGTGAAAAGTTTCAGGGACTGTTTCTTAAAAAGGGGGTTTGTGTTTGTAAATGACCACCAAGGAGAGAAATATGTTATACCTTGCCTCCACAAGTGGAAAGTCAAAATATGAATTATGTACTGTCTGAGAGAAGACATCTAAATTCCTTTTGAGTATGGAAGCTGGGTGAAAGCTGCAATTATAGTCTTTTTTATTCTGTTTGTTTGGCTATATCCTTTTCTGGTCTCCCGTCCATTCAGTCATAAAATGAAGAAGAAAAACGCAGTGGAGGAGAAGAAAGTGTAAAGCATTAATTCCGGATGAGAGAGGTGGGAAAGCAAAATATTTAGATTGAGTTTCATTTCTCCTGTTTTAATTTCTAGCCTTTTCTTGCACCTCCATTCTTTAAAAACTATTTCACTCATGCCTCTTATCCCCATGCAGCAGTTAATTTTAATGAGAAGGATGTTTATATATACACCATGTCATCTCCTCAATAACAGTTGGATTCTAAGCTTGCTCTGGTGAGGCACCTGTATCATCTGTTTATCGATATACAATTTTAAATACTGAATCAGTTTGCGTATTAGTTAAGGGTCTTCTGGGAAATGCGTTAGACTAGAAGCTCTGTGTGAACTATATGCCTTTTCTTTGATTCAGTTCTCTAAAATCTAATCTTGCTTTCATTTCACATTTCTGTGATTCTTTAGGTTTGCTCTTTAACTCAGTAACTACCTTTACACTGTGCTGTTCAATGGTTGTCTGTTAAGTGACTGCAAAATCCAGAGGGCTAAAAGACTTACTCTACCCCTTGCATAAGCTTTGGAAAACAGTGATGCAAACTGAAGGTTTTTGTTTTGTGAAGAGACTGAGTTTGTCTCAGAAAGACACAAGCTAGTCAGTTTATGTGAAGAATGAACAAAGTTATAATATATCCTTTTTCTGTTAACTTTAGGGTTGCATGGACAAAGAATACACAACACAGTTAAAAAGGACTACCAGATTATTCCACCCCTCATCCACACAATACCATGACAATTTAGATATGTTTGATTGTTGATTTGTTGTTTTTAACTCCCAGCAGATATAACAAATGACAGGAGGAAATTATAGTGGAATAATGTAGAATAGCTATAAAGGGATGGAAGCCTTTAGCCATTTCAGCAGAAGTGCACCTGTATTGCACTAAAAAAGGTGAATAATTTGATTCCTTATTGCACCTTTCATCCAAGGATCTCAAAGCACTTTACAAACATTATTTTAAAAAGCCTCACAACACCCCTGTGAGGTAGGTATTTTAAGCCCATTTTACAGATGGGAAATTGAGACAGAGAGAAGTTGAGTGACTCTTTCCATGTCATACCAGGAGTCACTGGAGAATAAGGACTATAGCCTCTACACCCATGATTGTTTCCTCCTCTTGTTCCTATCACATCCAAATTTAAGCAATTTTTGTCAGAAGAAATGGCTTGCTGGTTTTAGTGTAGGGAGTCATGCAAAACAGCACCTTCCTTTTGAAAAGGAAAATATACAGGATTTAGATTGAGAGATTCTGCAGAGAGAGGCAATGATACTTCAGAAACAGCAGCTACATTCCTACCAAAGGACGGCTTCAGGAACAAGACTTTCCAGATCTGTTGTCCGTGTATCAAATTACTCACTTTCTTCCAAGCATGGGAAAACATGATGGCTAAGACGCTGAACCTACATGTGGTCACACAGGCTTCCTGTCCACATGGATGGTTGCAATATCCACGCAGCCTTTCGTGTTTTAAAACACTTCACTGCTCTTGCCACTGCTACTCGTCAATTCCTAAGTGCTCAGAACATGATACTACTGCATCACCATTCTTCTTCCTTTCAGCTGTAATGTGAAGTACATGCACGTATCTCCACATTACAGTCTCCAATAGTTGGCCTATGAGAAACATTTAGCAAGACAATGTTGGCACAAATGAATCCCAAATCTTAGAAGGTTAAAGCATAATATGGAGAGGGGGATTGTTTGTACAGCGCCTTCTTGGGGAAAATCTTATAAGTAAGGAAACCAAAGAGGTGGAAAATTCAGTGAGCTCTCAACTCCTCCACTCCACATGGAAGAAATAGAGGACATGTGTAACTCTCCAACAACCTAAGCAAGGTCTCCTAAAAGTCTAAAGATTCCTATTGACATGGGATTTGGATCAGAGCCCAAGCCTTTGAATATGCCTATTTCAGGGACACACTGAACTCTGAGGTTGACCATGTGCACAAAGAATCCTTTCGTCATCTCTGCAAAATTTTCTGAAGTTCTTTTACATTGGAAATGCTATAGGTAAAGATCCAATTGATTTGTTTTTTATAATAATTGGTTCCTTTATGGACCTTATATACATAATGAAAGTGAGAAGAAGATAACCATTCACTCAGTTAATTAGTTAACTCTAGCTTTTCCATTATATTCCATTTTTTTTCACTTCTACCCCTCAGCGTACAGCTACTTAAAATAGTTCTTAGATCGGGACTTACTGTTTAGACTCTCCTATAATGATAGTATCCAACTAATAATCAATGCTCAAAGTAAAATAAATGGAGAGTAGAAGTCATTAAGCATGGCAAGGAAGTTCTGAGCTGAAGAACACAGCACATCACAGTAGGAGTCAGTATAATAAATTAATAGTGAGGACTACAGTGCAGCAAGCCCATATAGACTTTTAAATAGACACAATTTACCACCTTACATATCTTTTAATTCTTTTTTTTTCTGCTGTATTTTGATCTTTTCATTTTCTATAGGTTCCACTTTTTATCTGCTTTTGCTCACTGAAAAATTAAGTAGTACCTTTTTTTCTTTTCTGGTTTTTTGGGGTTTTTTTTTTGTGGTTTTTTGTTTGTTTGTTTGTTTGGTTTTTTTTTAAATTTTTTTTACTTTTCCCAAAGGTCCAAAGCGGATCCTCACAGATCTGAATTTCTTTCCTGTTGTGGCATGATTACTAACATACAAAAATATTACTTTTTTATTCATCTTCTTGCCATTAAAATAAACTTTTAAAAGAATATTAATACATTTTTTTGGTATAGAAGTATTTTGAAGATTTAGTTTTCTGTACAAGTCAGTGTAAAGGCAGAGGTGTTTTACACAACCAATGCCCTGAAATAATCTCTTTTTTGCTTATGCCATTTGTATGACCTATTACTATGCCTCTGCTTATGTCACACCTGCATGAATAGCATCCTGATCTACAAATATTCACATAAAGTATCAGTAGAATAGGGATTTTCTTACTTGGCTTATTTGTATTAATATAGAGTGCAACAAGAAATACAGATCAATGCAGATGCAATGGACTTTTAAGATTTATGTCATTCGTTTTTCATCCATGTCTTCCCACTCCAAATCCCTATAAGTTACCTGTATCAATACAGTTTTGGAAAAGACTCTGAGGATATCTGACTGCTCCTCTGACAAGACCATGACTGAGGTAATTTTGCTTCAAGTGCCAGACTGCAAGAGCTTCTTAAAGGTTATCTAGGTTCTGACTCAAGCCAATACATTTAAGATTTTGCCATTTTGCCACAAGATACTGCTTGCCTTCCTTTGATCATAACAGTCTGTCACATGCCATTCATTGACAGTGCACTGGTGCCATGGCATCATGCAGTAGCTGAGGCTGGAAAGGACCTATCTGGTCCAACCCCTGCTCAAAAAAGTACCAGCTTAGAGCAATTATCAGGGCCCTGTTCTGTCAGTTCAGCTTTAAAGGTCTTCCAGGATAGAGATACCACACCATCTCTGGGAAATCTGTTCCAGTGTTGGACCACCCTCATGGTGAGAAATGCATTCTTACTTCTAAATGGATTATTTTTTTATTACAATTTGTGTCTTGTCTCTTATTCTTATGTTACACACATCTTCTCTCCACTTTCCATACAAGCAGCTGAAGACAAGGCTAAGTTCTCCCCTTAGCTTTTTCTTCCTCAGGTGAACAGTTTCTGCACATCACATGGTACAGGTCTTTAATCAACCTGGTTGCTCATCACTGGACTCCAATATTTCAAGACTTTCTTGTGCTGATGAGCCCAAAACTGCACCTATTGCTCCACATACAAAAGTGTAAGTGCTGCATAAAATGGAATAATCATTTCTTTTCCTTTTGATTTCTGTTACAGCCTCAAGTCTTTTCATCCTGACAGCTACGTATTATTTTCAAAAGTCAAAGAATTTGCTAGGAATTATCTTTTTTCCTCCACCACAGAGACAGCAGAAAATACTTTTTGGTTACCTACAGGCACCCCTTTAAGTAGGAAAAGTCCCTGGTTAGTATGAAACCTGCTTGTTTGGTTTGCAGTACCTGCAATATTTGGTATGAAGACATATGTTTAGGTTTGAGAAAGAATTTGCTGAGATTATCTGTAAACAGAAGTGGATATGCTGGGTTTGCAAGGGCAGAACAATTTAGCCAGTCACTCCCACCTGGTCCACATTTCTTTGTGAATCAGGTTCAGGCAGCCCTTAATTGTTTTAACTTGATTTCTGTCTGGGCAGATAATGAGATGGCTTTAGCTGATGACCGGTGTTCATTTCAACCTACTTTTTCTCCCCAGGAAGTCTATATGAGGGACGTGAGATATTTAATTTCATAACCTTATAATGGTTCAGTGGAGTTTGGCAGTTCCTTGCTTTCTCCCAGGTTTCCACAGCTCAGCAGGGCAGCAGGCAATGAGGAAGCCAAAGCCACTCTCCAGATACTGGGATACAGCAGGAAGACAGCAGGGGAGCAGAGGACCAGCTGCACCAATGCAGAACACCCACTCAGTGAGCACTCGCTCTTGGTACAGAGCTTCTCATGGGGCTATTCCTAAGACTGCTCTGGAGACAGTGATCCGTCTCCATATTCATTGTTCTACAAAGGATGCAGCCTGAAGAACACAGTTTCAGTTTATAAAGCAACATATTCTTTCTTGTACACAAATCTCTGAGAAAGACAGGTTGGAATCTTTTAGTACAGGGATACATCATCCCTTTTTACTGGTTTTGTTTTAGTTCAGATCTCTGACTCAGTGTCAGATGCCCACATTGAAAAAGTCTCTATATGAACTACCCATCTAGATTCTGTTTACAGGCAATGGACAAAAACATGCATTCTGGGATATGATTTTTCATCCTAACCTAGGTATCTATAGTAGACTGGTTGAATTATCACGTAGAAGTGACCATTTCTCTTGATTTGTTATCAGTAAAACTGATGGGGTGAATCCTATCCCTAATGCTTTTAACTCCAAATTCTCAAGTGAATCCTTGCTGAATTTCAATGGTATCTTTACTGTGACACAATAAGAACTGCAGGGAGGAAGCAACGAAGGCACTACCCAAAAGGAGCTATCTTCAGGCTGTGGGCAGAGGTGAAGATATATCAGGAATGGGATGGTATGGATGCTTTGAATGGGATATATGCTTATGACTGCATGATTTATATGAAGAGAATTATATCTTATTGGACGTGTTTGGTCTCCATTGCAAGTTTAATTACTTTTTTATTGTCATGTTCAATTATCAAAGAAAGCCTGTTTGTGCTTTGATAACAAAATGAACTGACTGGCCGAAGGGACAGAGGCTCATATCACTGCCATTCTAGAGGATGAGAGGACTGCTAAATATGGTATCATTGAAATCTCTTCTTCCTGTCTCTCTATCTCCTCAATGAGTTCAGTGCCAAGGAACCTGGAAAGACAAAGACATCTATATGCATGAGTGCCAGACTTTACATCATCTGCAATGTAAAGCTTTTAGTTAGGGTGTTTGTTCCTTCATTTTTATCCTCATCTAGCTTTTAAATCTACATATGTCTCATTCCCGAGGTTTTCATGATAGGGAAGGCTGAGTAAAAATCCATAGTATAAGAAGAAACTAAATATAAAGGATTTTTTTAAATACAAAGGATTACCTCTTTGGTTATAGCAATCTGGTATAAACTAATTAGGGACAGAACAGTAAACCAAGAAGTGGAATGTGATTATTCATGCAGTTATACTCTTAGTGAAGCCCTGGCAAGATTTTGCCTTGCGTGACTTAGCACCTTTCACCAGCAGTGTCCAGATGCAGTGAAGAGGTGCTGGTTAGGGATCATTCCCAAGGAGTTTGAATGTGGTGAACCTATTTTGGAAGGTAAAAGATTAGCTGTATATGCACTCAAATCATGCAACAGTTGAACTCAGCATTAAATGAGTGGACTATGGTCTGTTTTATTCACTCACATAGATGCAGTCATTGATTAATGTGATTGAAGAGACAAAGGCAGAAAGATCCATTAAGTGGGATCAATGGAAAACACATCAGAAGGAACGAGTAAGGCAAATGTGAACCATTTACCATGCTTCACACCATGTGTATTGAGTCTGCATGGCAAGGTTTTGGTAGCAGGGTGGTCTACAGGGGCGGCTTCTGTGAGAAGCTGCCAGAAACTTCCCCCTGGTTCAGAAGAGCCAAAGTCAGCCAGCTCCACAATGGACCCACTGCTGGCAAAGGCCAAGCCCATCAGCAACGGCAGAACACCTCTGTGATAACAGACTAAGAAGAAGAAAAAGTTATTGGGCAGAAGTAAGTGCGGACAGAGAAGAGTGGAGTGAGAATATATGAGGAACAGCTCTGCAGACACCAAAGTCAGTGAAGGAGGGGTAGGAGATGCTCCAGGCACTGGAGATTCCCCTGCAGCCCACAGTGCAGCCCATGGTGAGGCAGCTGCGCCCCTGCAGCCCATGGAGGTCCATGGTGGAACAGAGATCCACCCACAGCCTATGGAGGACCCCACATCAGAGCCAAGTGGAGGAGGCTGTGACCCTGTGGGAAGGCTGCACTGGGAAAGGCTCCTGGCAGAATCTGTGGCCCTGTGGGGAGAGGAGCCCATGCTGGAGCAAGTCTGCTTGTAGGACTTGTGACCCCTTGGAGGACCCACACTGGAGGAGTCTGCTCCTGAAGGGCTGCACCCTGTGCAAAGGGACCCATGCTGGAGCAGTGTGAAGAACTGCAGCTCAAGGCTAAGACTCCCACTGAAGTTCATGGACGACTGTCTCCCATTGGAGGGACCCCACGCTGGAGCAGGGGAAGGACTCACCTCCCTAAGCAGGAAGCAGTGGCAGAAACAATCTGTGATGAACTGCCTGTAATTTTCATTTCCTGTCTCCCCACACCCCTGGAGAGAAGAGGTAAAGCCTGGAAAAGAGGCTTTATTTTGCTTCTCATTATCCTATTCTTGATTTTCATTGGTAAATTCAATTAATTTCCCCAAGTTGACTCTGTTTTGCCTCTGATGGCAACTGGTGAGTTATCTCTCCCTAACTTTATCTCAGCTCAGGAGGGGAATGATAAGAGTGGTTTTGGTGGTCACCTGGCAGACAGCCAGGGTCAACTCACCACATCATGCTACTCCACATGTACAGTGGACCTTAAAAAAGTGAAAATGGTGACTCAGTGGTGCAGCTAGCTCTTAGCTAGCTACAAAGAGTCTTTAATACCTTCTGTTTATTTGCCATCTATGTGTACAGATGGCCTATGTGACTGCAGTGTGTAAGAACGAGAGTACAGTCCCAGACACCTGCTGAATGCAGGAAATGCATGCCACAGTACCAGATATAAACCACCTTTTTATGTCACTACAGCATCGGCAAAGTAGGTATTCCCAGTGAGGCTCTTCCAGGTACCCATCCACCTAAAGACCACACAGTGCTCCCATTTTAGAAATTGAGGGATTTCACACTGCCGTCCAGATCTGCACTGGAATATCTGTTGCTGAACAAACGTAACAACCTACATATTTAAGTACATTTCTATACATTTCCAAATAAATATGTACCTACTAGCTATGATGGCAATGGCCGTGTCACCAGTCCCCCAGTGCCTAAATTGAGTAGAGCAGCACAGCTTCAGTGCATGGCATCTGTGCTGAAAGTTACTGTCCTCGCAGGAACAAACAACCAAGAGAATCAATCAAATAACCACAATATCCAGTTTTCCAAAATACATACACATAGATACAGAGATAATCTGACACTGTACAAAACTAAAACCTGAAGCATCTCAGGATGCTTCAGCCTAGAAGTTATTTTGCTGCAGTTCACTGGTGAAAGTAATGTACATAAGATAAAGTCAATACCTTTACTTCTGTTTGAAATTATTTCTATTTTTATTTTTTTCACTCTAACATATTGTTCCCTTTCAATTGCTTTTTGTGTGATTATTTTTAGGTTCCAATCTCATTAACTTAATTTTCTGTGCACTAAAGTATTTGAGCTATTTAGGAGCCAATGGAATTAACCTATCCAACATGAACTTTTCCCCTCTCTTCCTTTGTATCTGGTGCTGTATTATGTTTTATGACTTCAAAATGAATTTATTAAATGGAACTGCATCAAATCCATTCCTAAAACTCAGATAAACTGTGTACATCCTTTCCACGCTGCCTATCTTCTCAATGATGCACAATTTGCAGATTTCAAGCAAAACACATACTTGCCAGAGGACAGTTATTCTTTCTTTAATAAATACATTGCTATTAATTTTAGTTATGCATTTTTAAACAGTTATTAATTTTGGCTCATTGCTGTTTGTATCATCATTTTATCCTAAGACCAAGTGTAGTTTAAAAATCCTCATTTTCAATATTATAAAAAGTCTCAGAGAGTCTACGCATATTGGATGGGGTTTTAAAAATGCTCTGCATGTGTCTAGTTCTGATTTTATTAATGATAATATAAAATACTATCATTAAGATAAAAAGACACAGAAAGTTACTTCACATCATGAACCATAGGAAAATGCTCACATGTAACTAGGGAGGAGAAAATACAACAGAAAAACTGTGCTGCATCGCCTGTGGGTGTGGGTTTTTTGTCTAGCCCTGATCTTCCATCTTAAAGCTTTTTAACTGTTAAAGATTCCACATAATGCAGATTCTTTACTGCAGCTTTCACATTTGTCATTTCCTGCTGTCCATGAAGGAATCACAACAGCATATTTCACTTGCTCTCTGCAGTACTCCCATGCTGATCTCATAATAAGACCAGGCTTTATGTCTTTCTGCATTTTTCTTTCCTGCATAAGTCCTGTCCTCCCTTTTACATTTGGAACTTACTGCTTCCATTTCTGTGTCCAAAGACCCTCCAGCCATTGAGTCGAATTTTTTCTTAAAGTCATACCATATCTTTAATGGGGATTTCAACATGAATCACTTTAAAAAAACTTATGAATAGCAGCAGTAATTTCTAAAACATTTTCAGATTAGACTTCTCACATGGCATGTTGTATAGAAAGGAACAGTTATATTTCTATTTTTCTTGGTGGTAAAACTAAACCTATACTCATCTGTGCCTTAAACCTGGGAGACACCTTAACACTGATCAACTGTTCAAGGCTCTGCTATGATGTGTAATGGAACAGCTCCAGCCTTACAAAGCTCTCCACCTATCTGCTATTTAAGCACCGAAGGATTCTAGACATTGGGTCTTTTCATACATTAGTTTCCTGAGAAATCTAATACAACAGGTATGCTCTCATGCACACCTGAAAGAAAAAGGCTTCCCATGAAGTGCTGCTTTGATTGGCTTGCTTAATTTGTAGCCAAGGCGAGAACTGTGTTTTCTTCTTCATTTCCCCTGCTCATCCCCACTTGCCCAGGTTAAACACATTGTTTAGTGGTCACTCACTAAAGAGCTAGAAGACTAAGAGTATAAGCTCTCATGGTTTATGTGGGTTCCATACCATATTTTCCAAAAACATTTGCAAGTCACCACAAGAAAAGGCAGACTAGATTCAAGCTCCATTAGGAAGCAGAAAACAGAAGAGCAGAGTAAGACCCATATTTTTTTCATGCTATTTTGGTCATGCAAAAATACAATGTCTTTATTGTAGATATTATATAAGGACACATGCTTTGAAGAGAGAAATACAGCGTCTCTTTTATGGGCCAGGACTGATTTTGTAGCCCAATAGTAAGAAGTCAATCCATAAGATGGCTACAAGGTCCTTGGAGCAAAGACAGAACTCAGCATGGCCAGCTTTCTCAGGAGAATGACCCCTTTGGTCCATGGCAGGTTTTGAATATTTTTTCTAGGGTGTGACAGAGCTCCATCAGAATGTGTAAGAGTTTTCCCTATGCAAAGCAGTCATTGGTCTACTCTCCAACCTTCTGTGTTAGGAAAGAAGGACAGACATGTGGCATTGAACTCCTGTATCAGTTGTCACAATTAACTAAGGCATTTACACATAGGGGTAGAATTTTCATTCCATTCTATTGTGAAACATTTATCTCACTCCACAAATGTAATAGGATCCTTGGCTCCTAAGACAGGATTCCAGTTTTTATTCATCCAAAATACAGACTTTTTGGCTGTATTTTCAGAGAAGGACATTCACAGACCGTGCACACTGGGTAGTAAATAAACACTACTATAAACTTTAGTATATTTTTTCTAAGTCCAACTCCAGCCCTGCTCCTAACAGTCTGGTAACAATGATCTGTTATTCTCTATTTCCACTATTATTTTTAAAAATATATTTTTCTCTTAATGATCTGAGGGCAAAATTTTATTCAACACATTGCAATAGAAGAAGGAACAATTTTTAACTTTCCACTGGATGCCAGCCTTTAAAGTTGAACAATGTTTTAATTATTGCAGATGTCAGAATGACAGTATTCTGTAAAAACTTCAGCCCAGTCCTCTACAGGGTGTCCAATAAACTATTTAGCAGATGTATTTTGTTGATACAGAATTTCTGTAGTAAGTGGAGGCAGTTGGTGAAACAATAGATTTGACATAATAGAAATCAGAAGAAAAGCAGTTGCCCAGCTTGCCTTAAAAGTATACGCGACAAGTAAGGAATCTCACCACATATGCTCTGTAATGACAGAACCCTAGTCTGTCATGGGCCTGGGCAGCTTTGAAAACACTCCTGTGTTAGGTGACTGGAAGTGTTCATGACACACAGACTTTGCCCTTGTTCTGTCAGTAATCCATGTCTGTGGAGCACAAGGAAGAAAATGCCTGCTTGATTTGTTGGTTTTGTAATTTTAAGTTCAGCTCTCCTATGGTGTTCCTTTAGTGTCACAGCAATACTAGCACTTACCCTTCCTATATAATAGTATAGACTGCAAAATTAAGCTTTTGGGATGACACAACTATCAGATGATGAGTTCACCTAATAAACCCCCACTAAGTCTTGAGTTGTCAATCCTGTTAACTTTCTCTGACAGAGCCACCAAAAATTTTTGCTAAAGCAGCAATATTTTCTGCACACTGCATAAAATATCTGTCATGGTTCCCATGTGGTGGTATGGATACTTGACATGCTTAATGTTAGTGCCTATTTTCAGTACTTTCTGCATGAAGCCCCAATGTACGACATAATTTTGAGGATTTCAACAACAGTGACCAAACCCAGTCTCCTTTAGGTGGTTTCTTTCCTATCATTACTTTTCTTTGCTTTCTGCTGAAAGACTTGGCCTTCCTTCCTGTCCAGCTCACTAATTGTAGCTCCCATAGCCCACTCTCAAAAAAAAATACAAAAAGAAGAATACGTTAATTTACAGAAGGGCAAGTTTTCCTTATGGTAAAAAATGACCATGTCATATGTGATGTAAGTGGCAAAGAACAAATCTCATTTGTTTTGAGACCTGTAAAATAAGGAAGAAATCCTTCCATAATACAAAAATATTCAAGATTACATTTATGTGTTCATTACACATCAATGCTTTTGTTTCAAAAGAACCCGTTGTTAGGTTTCTATATTTCAGTTAAACAAAATTTCTGTGACTTGAGGCACTTGCTAGGACTGCAAATTTGATTCGTGAGAATGGACATGGATCAGAAGAAATTATCAATCCAGTCTGTAATTTTATTTCATTTTATTATCTCCCGGAGGAATTCTAATAGGGCAAAATTAACTCCTACAGCTACCAAATAAAGTTCTCTGCTTTTCAGGGTGAAAAGCTACCATTTGTGCTCACTCGTTTAGGACAAACACAGTAAGCCCAGTGGGAATTTTGAATTAACAACGTCATCAAAATTGCTCTTAGAGCTGCACTCTAAACACAAGATGAAAAATAGGAACCTCTAATGCTGACCAAGCAAAAGTGATTTTAAAGAATCATTACATCTGTAGCGTCAAGGAGGATTCACGCAGAGTCAGTGGTCACTGTGTAAGTAGCAATACAGTGTGGGCAATGGACTCTTTGAAGTAGCACTGTGAAAGACAAAGGAATTCAAAGAGAGATCATGAAGAGTCCACTTCTGTACAACCCCTGAATATGTTTTTAAAAGTGACATATTCCAGATTTGAGACCTTCTGCAACATCGGGTCATTCACAAATATGGATGCAAAGAGCTGCTATAGAATTAACTACTGGTTCTTTAAAGCCTTACATCATATAACCAACTGGCTTCTTGGCACAGTTGTGCCAAAACCAGGAGATCACTAGCAATGAATAGGTTACAGAGAGTCTAAGCAAGAATAGAGCTACAGCTCTAAGACTACAGCACTATAATTTCTTCTCCAATCCATCTTATTCCAGAAATAATTCATTTTATTGTAAGATCTTTCCAGACAACTAATTAAATAGGAAAAATCAAGGATCCACTCAGCATTTTTCTGCAGACAGAAGGATGCAGTGGAAATGCAGAAAAGGGAGCCTCTTAAGGACTGCAATCTGAGAGAATCCAAAGCAGCACTGCTGAGACATGGTTCCTTTCCAGACCTAATGCTCTGGGCAAGACTAGAGAAAGCTTTGGTCACAGATAAGTCCTGAAACAATTTGACAGTGCAATGGGCCCAAAATCTCATGTTCAGCTAAAACTGAAGGAAAGGGATAGTGTTTTAAAAATACAAACAACCTCATGCCATGTAAAACAGTTGCAGAATAAAGCAGCCTTGAAATCAGACATGGTGTTGAATGTGCTCCTTGATGCTTTTACTAAGGCCTTCAGTTCAGACCCTGAACTCTTTAAGTATCTCAATGTCCTCTACAGAATTTCTGCTTACATCAACCAAAGCTCTATGACAGAGATGTATAATCTGTCTCATCAAAGGTAATTTCTTTACACTGCATAAAGCTATAATTGAATCATTTGCTCTTGAAGGATCAGATATTTCACATTATCATTTAAGGCCTTTTATTTGTAGGAAAGGAGTTAAATATGTAAACCCCTACATGAGAATGATACTTAAGTACATTCCTAACTTTAAATGTGGAAGTTAAGATGAAGATGGCTATGTAAGCTTCTAAGCACAGACCAGTAGGTTTACTGAGCTTCTGAGTTAAATATTCAAATAGAAGGAAGTCTTCTAAAACAGTTCTTCAAAGGGAGGAAAAGTTAGGGATGACACATGCAACACACCACCTCACATAAATGTAACTCTACTGACATAAAGCTATTCTTGATTCGTCTAGATGCGAACAAGCTCAGTATCAGACCCAATCTTACTTTGGAGAATTAAAAAATAATGTTTAAATAATGCTGTTTAGTGAGTTTAAATTATATTGTCTATGTATAGTAAAGACCTTGAGCATGGAACACAGCAAAAAGCAAAATTTAGTAAACAACTGAATCATATTTAAGCAACCAGCAAACCAACCAACCAACCAACCAACCAACCAACCAACCAACCAACCAACCAACCAACCACAAACACATAACAACGGTGATAAAAGAATCCAAACTTTTTCCACAAGAACTAGAAGTATCCAGGGGTATTTACCTATTTAGCTGTTTCCCCACCCTAGTCCAACAACCTTGATATTTCCAGGTCTGAACTACCAGTTCCAAAATTTTTAATTGCCTTTTTTCCAACAAAAATTTTCAGTGAAAATGCTGAGTCGGCATCTCTCAATATTAAATATGAACAGCTAAAGAGCAGAACATGTTGTAATCCATGCTTGCATCTTCAGTGGAAAAAGAAGGTATCACAGATTCACAGAATATTCTGAGTTGGAAGGGAACCCCAAGGATCGAGTCCAACTCTTAAGGAAATGGCCCATACAGGGATCAAATACACAACCTTGGTATTATTAGCATCATGCTCTAATCAACTGAGCTAATCTCCGTATCAATAAAAGTTCTTATCCTGCAGCTTGACCCAACAACTCCTGGGCTTGAGCACTTGGTAACTAGACCAGAAGGGCAACTTTAACTTTTTATCCAGAGGAAACCAATGCCAATGGTCAGGATAAATGTCTTCCAGTAGCAACTCTAAGATTTTTTCTGTTCTTCAGATTTTTATTATTAGGGTGTAAGACCCCCTAAGCACAGGGTATCTTCTTTTATCAAGGTACAGTATAGTAGTAAAATTTATTAGCAAAGAGTTTAGATCTGTTTTGCCTTATGAAACTATCAGGTATTTGTTTAGCCTTCTTTGGCCCTGAAAAAAGACACCTTTTCCTATATACATTGTCCTAAGAAGTGAAATTATGCTTTCTGGCCTCTTAATTTAAAGCTATGATTTATTTTATTAGGTGCTTTGTCTGTGAGGTACACTTGAGTGTAGCTCTCTGCTCTGATTAAGACTGAACACCTGCTGTGCTCACCAAATACATGAACACTTTCTTGTTAACAGTTTAAATAAATGAATATGATTAGTGGTCAGCAGGCTGACAGATGACCTTGCTAATACAGATAGGCCGTCTTCATTTCATCAGGATGTTTACTTTATCAAGAGTGCTTTCAGAAGCATGCAGAGCTGGAAAGCTGTGTGCCACTATGCTTTTCTCAGCACACAGGCTTCTTTCATCTTTTAGATTTGCATCTCCTCTTCCTTAGAGGACACAAGTGCTTCAGAAGCAAATTGCTGAGGGGATAGTGGAGAGCACTAACAATCTTAAGAGAGCTGACAGATGGATTTCACATTTTGAAGGTCTGTCTTGTGTTGAGTTCATGTAAATGAAAGAAAAAGCACCATCATACTATGAGATTTTTTAAAACAGTCCTACAATTTAAACAAATACTGTTGGATTCAATGATCTTAGAGGTCTTTTCCAACCCTAAATAATTCTATGAAATATGAAAACAGGTAGAACATCTATCACTATGTCCATGTGCTAGCTTTTCATATTAGAAAAACCTGTACTGTGTCTCCTTTGAATAAATATTTCTCTCTGTGGTTTACAGCTATTTTTGATGTGTACTTCACCTGAAAAATTAGGTGCTGTACCACATATTTGTATACCAGTTATGCCAACTACCTTGAATTCAATAGAAAATGTAAGGGACCATCTAAAGGACTCATAATTCACCTGTTAAGAAACTGCAATGGTTTTTGTAGCATCATCTGTGAAATGGATTTGATGATGTATCTAATTTCCTTAGGTCTAGAATCAACCTAATTCCTCCTGTTTCTGATTGGAAAATACCCAGAGTACAAGCATTTTGAATGTCTTCATTTGATATGGACTAAATGGTTCCTTGGAACATCTGTTCCGGAAGCTCCTCCAAGGGACATTTTTTTAAAAAATAGAAAAGCTTTGTGAAACAGTCCTTAGGATCCAACTACCTGAAACGAGCTTATCTCAGAATAAAGCACTTCGTTTTGCTTTGCTTTGCTTTGCTTGCTTTCAGTTTTTAATCCAAAAGTTCTCAGCAGTTGCCATCACAGAGAAGAGGTGCTCCAAAAGCAGCCTTTTCTCTCACTCCTTCCCATTTGTTTTTCAATTTACAGGTTATGTTATTGTAACACAGGTCATCTCTATCTGTCCTTTTTTTCCTGGGATAGAAGAGAAATCGGAAGGAGTCACCTTTCCTTTAGTGGCTGCACTGAACATAAGGGCTTCTCAAGTCTCTGCACAGATATATGGATAAATACCTGCTCTTCAAAGAGATTCAGATTTAATGGAAATTTAAAGAGGATATGGTAGCCATTGACAGAGAGTTTTAAACATGAATTTTGGTTCAAAGAATTGTGTACAGAAGTACAAGCATAGTCTTTAGGACTCATCTAAAAAAGTTTGCTTTTTCCTTTTAGTTTTAAATGGTATTTTGAGATTTATGAGATTGTTAGGAGATATCTGTGTTCTCCAAGTCCTTTAGTTCATCAATGACAAGGCTACAAAGGTGATTTTCAAAAAGTTTCAGTGAATGCCCAAGAATTTCCAATAAGAACTGTTTACCTACATTACCTGTATATTACCTATATCTGCTGAGAATCCCACCCAAAATTCCCATTCATTTAAACAGAAAAAGTATGGGCAATGACATACTAGTGACATCTCAAGACTTATCCTTTTCTGGACAGTGATTCTAATAGAAAACTGAATTTGATCTCACAAACGGTAAAATACCTTACCCTTGCCCTCCTACCCTCTGCCTTCATCTTCTCACCCATTTCTGCCTACGTAGTCCTATCCTATCCTTGCTGATGGAATACTTCTGTCGCCAATGCTTATGATTTTAATTGTTTTGTTCACCTGACTACAGATACTTCCAGAAATTTTCTGAACTGCTATCATCTACAGCACTAGTGACAGAAACTTTTACAAGAACTGTGCAGGCATGCTGGAGACCAGTGGATAATTTTGCACTTTGTTTCTAGGGATAGGAATACTAAGACACATGCAGACTTCCTGCTACGGTGACTATAAAGTGGTTTGCTACAATATTGTAGTGAGCAGCAAGTGACTGAGAGAACTAAATTCATAGCTGACAAATCTAATTTTCCATATAGTCAATAGATAAAGGCAAGAGTCATATTCAGACCATGTAGTTTAAGAACACCTAATTTTGCACTTTTTTTTTTTTCTTGAAAATCAGCAGCCCAAATTCCACCAATGGTGCGTATGCTACAAGCAGAATAAAGTGAAACATCAATATCCATATTGGAAACAATAGGGAATAAACTATTAAAAAAAAAAAAAAGATTTATTGATTAGTTTCTAGACCTCACCAAAACCAAACTGTTTTCACTCTCCACTCTTTGGCAAAGATATAAGGAACTCCATACTACCTTCCTCATTAATGATTAGAAATTCTTCCTTGTAAATCATTTCTGCTCTAACTGAGGCTGTTGCATACTGATTGCTATGTTGATACTCAAAAGGAACATGAATTCGTTTCTTATAAAATTCTATTATCACTTTTCTGATTTTATGAGGATTTTTTCTTAATGACTTATCTTTTAGATAGAACATTTATTTATCTATTAATGTACATTTATTTTATTACTGGAATAGCACGAAATCCTAAGAAAAACTTGACCTACGAAAGTTTTAATTTCAAGTAATACGCAGAGCAGTTAATAGAGGTACCTTTGTAAATTTTTTGCAGTTCTTAACCACAGCCTACTATATATGGAAGGAAAGCAGTCAAAAAACAATGTCAGTCTCTTCACATTGATTAGGACGACTAACTGCATGTGTAACTGTGTTGGAACAAGTAAACCACTGTGTTTCATTATCATGTAAAACTAAACTGAGTATCAAGCCTGATGGCTTGCCAGAAGCATTTTTCTTGAGCTCTTGAGTTTTGCTTTAGGGTTTTTTTTTCCTTTTATCATTTTTGATAGTGTAGATTCAAAGTTTTTAATGTCAGCTGAAATCACAGCAGCAGTTGCACCATAACCTAAGCACCAACAAACTCAGTCACCATTATTTGTTAAAGAAACTGCTGGACATCTTGCACTTGCTCAGCAAGAGAGCAGCAGCAGTTGCACATCAGCCTGATCTAACACAGCTTCTCTTCCAGGTTCTGAAACAGCAGAGTTCCCTGCAAAAGGAAATTACTTTCCTGTTGCATCAAACTCATGCAACTTTTAAGACTGACCATTTATTCTATACCAATTTTGTGGCAAATTCAGGCAATTGAGGAAACGCTACAGATGCAGTATCTGAGAAAACTCTGATAGCCACCCAGCTGGCCACCATCTCGCCCAAATGGAAAGAATACTTCCAAAGTCTTTCTTTAAGATTTAAGATCTGACCTTACAGAATGCTGAAACAAAAGTCATACAACTTTCATACCTGGTTCCTAAGAGGAATCCAACTGAGGAGTGCTGAAAGCTTTTCTTATATTTTTATTGGTTAGAAAGGTGAATCTACCCAACCAAAAACGTGTTCCCTGGAAATGGGAACAAAATACTTTTTAGATAGCTCATTAATTTTCGCATGATTCCTTCAATTCACCCCAGTGCATTATGATGTCTGTCATCAGCATATGGAGTAAATGGACAGTGATGGTATATTTTGAAAGTATTATATAAAGTCCAATATCCCAAAAAAAGAAAAAGTTGAATAGGTTAATCACATTGCTACTGCATTAATTTGGTTACTATCAGTAACCTGTATGTCTAAACGGCATTTATGCCACAGCATGATAATAAAAAGATATAACTTTTTGAAAGATGTTATCTATGTAAACCTGCCACTCACTATATTTTTAATAGAATCAACTAAAGCACACAGAATTCCAGTCTAAAAGAACCAAAGTATAATAGTTAATTCTGAATAGTTCCTTGGGGTAGGAGGAAGCATAGGGCAAAACTTTCGAAGGGAAGAGGTCCATTTCTACTCACAAAAATTATCTGAAAACTTGTGACAGAATTTATGTGGGCAATTGTTGACATTCTATAAACAGATCTAGCAAATACACTTGCAAATGATCAGTATAGGCACCCAGCTGTAGCTGATGCTTTGCTTGTACCTTCATGAATATTCTCCTGGTAACTGCATGCATTAATCCACTACTAGGATTACATTTTATGCAAGTATTTTTAGCACAAACACACCTCCACTCTCCTTGTTTGAAATGTGAGTGCTGGTGTATTAAAAAATATTTGGAAGACAGACTTATTAAAATAAATGTTAAGAGAACACAGTGGGGTATATTTTCAGTGTGGAGCAGAGAGATTTAACTGCATGACTTCCATTAGCTTTAATGAGAACTGAACAGCTAAATCCTCACACACCACACTAGAAGATTAACCCAGAAAACACACATTGTTTACTTTTTACTAATACTCTGATTATTACCACGTTCTTCCTCCTCCTCCTCTTCTTCCTCCTCTTCTTCTTCCTCCTCCTCCTCATCCTCCACATCTTCACCTTCCTCTTCATCCTCCTCTTCCTCCTCCTCAATCTCCTCTTCTTCTTCTCGATCTATCTCCTCATCATCCTCCTCCTCGTCACCTTGCTCCTCATTATCATCAGAATATTCCTCCTCTTCTTCATCCTCTTCCTCTTCTTCCTCTTCCTTTTCATCCATTTCCTCTGTTCCATCAGTTTCATAGCACTCATCTACTGAAGAGTTGTCTGCTTTAACCACAAAGGGTTTTCTTTTGGGGGCTGGTTCTTGGGGTTGCTTATCTTGTGTTTTTCTTTTTTTTGCCAACGGACAGCCATAAACACTGTTCAAAAATAAAAATGTAAATTATTACACTATCCTCCAGATTTCATTTAGTCATACATTCTAATTTTACATCATAATCAGTTGCTGTTCTCAAAATGCATATTTTTAAAATAAAATGATCACCAAGGGGGAGGACACTTACAAAACCTGTGAAAATGCAAGTGACCATTATTTGCCTGAAAATGTCACACGTACATGACAGCGTAACAGTTTCAAAAGTGATACAAATGTGTGTTTTTCCATCTCATTCTTTTTTGTCTTCTGCATGTTACACTCTTTTCTGAGGCAGATGAATATACTTATAAAAACAGCAATCTTTTCCTACCTGTAGCTATCAATACAAAGACAGGAATAAAGCAATGCTTCGTAATTTTGTAATATTCAGTATTTGGTTGCATGCAGTTATGTTTCAATGATGTTTAAATAATGAAAATATGATCATATTCTAAATGTTGTTGGTTGTTATTATTATGATAAATAATTAAATAATAACAGTAATAATAGTAACAATTAATTGCTCTAAAATTCTCCACTGTTTTTCTCCATTATATGCTACAATGCTGGAAAAATGGGAAAGCAAGCTCCCCAACACAACCAACCCAAATAATTATCATGGCCAGTGTGGCAAGTGTTCTCACACTGAAAAAACAATCAAATAAAAAACAAAATCCTTTGTCAATAAAGGAAGTCAGACTTTTTAAAAGTGAATACCACTTTCTTATTGATCATCTTAATGCATTTTAATGCTTTGTAACAGAAATAGTATTTTAGAGTCCTGGTCTTCTACCAGAGTAGCCATCTGTTTCTCAAAGGTCATACAATCTGTGTTTGTTGAACCTGATCTCCCTTGTGTAACCTCTATAACCTTCTATGCAGAGTGACTGTACACACCCATTACTTTTTGCTCAAAGAACTTCCTTTTTAAACTATTTTCATTGCGTGATTAGAAACATTAGTCAAGCTTTCTCAGTTTGTAGTCTTCTTCCCATGATTAACTTGTTTTGGGGTATTTAAACTGTTTTTTATAACCTTTTCTGCATATCTACAAATAACTTCCCCTTTTACATTATATTCTTTCTCCCTTTATCCCAATACACTGAGGATCTCTTATTTTCTTCCACTCTAATAATGCTTCATCAGTTGACAGACCACTGAAAAATCTCGGGTTTCACCACATTTAGTACTACAGATGTGCTCTATGTGGTGTCCTCATAGTCTTGATCTTGGTCTAATTTAAATGCATCCCATCAGCTATGCATCTCAATTACTTAAACAGCTACTCAGGTAAAAAACAATTATATTTAAGCACCCAATCATTTTAAGAGCCTAACTTAGGTATTGTCTTACCTAAATTTCAAACCACTTGTTCACAGTCTGCCTAGCACACACGTATCTAAAGAACATGAAGAGTCACAAAAGATGGTATTCATGGAAAACCTGCTACAGCAGACCTTCTCTGTGCAATACAGGCGCCTCTCTCTCTTTGTGTGGGGGCATTAGGAGTCTCTGAAGTCTAATCCAGCGTGCCCAAAAATACCTGCCTCCATTAACACTACAGAGAAATACTGCATAAATTTTTAGTGTGTCCATCTAGCCGGATTCCAGTGCACCTCACTTGGGAGTAGGGTAGTATTCCCAGCGGGATATGGATTCCAGACACCAACACCAAAATGGAGGCCTAGCAGTACAGGATAGAGGGAAAATAGATCCACATCCTCCAGATTCCAGAGCCATGCTTCATCCAGCAGGTCATGTGGTATATTCTGCAGAAGAGCCTCTTTATAGAAGATGAGCCCTGGCGTGCTTGGAAGCAAGAAAGTCTGACGCACAATAGGCAAGCAAAAGCCTAAATCGTTACTAATTTTAAGAGCCAAAAACCTGAAAAATAGGGAGCCTCAAGCTTCTGCTGTTTTCTCTTTGGACTGTATTTGTTTCTATCTAAAGACACTTCAAAGTAAAACCTATAAATATAGCAGAAATTCTTGTACTAGATCACAACTACAACTCATTGCCAAATGACTCTCCTGCCTCTTGTCCTGTGAGTCCTCCTCTTGGTCAGGACCCAGCTGACCAGAATCAAGAGAAAACGTAGGATATATTTCCATGGAAAACATCCCACATCATCACAGTCAAGGCAGAAACAGGAATTCAATTGCTATTGGTCTGGGCACTGCTTAAAACCGGGGCAAAAGGGAAACACTCTTTCTTGTAGGCCTGACCACTCCAGGTTTATTTTGGTGCCTTCCCTGGTGCTATAGGGTTTCAGCAGCTGCCTATTTAAACTCTCCACATCGAGCTCTGAAAGAACACAGATGAATTTTTCCTCAGAACTGGAATTTCAGAGTGCATGTTGTGCAAAGGAAAATAGCTGGATAATTAGGGAGGAACCTGTTTCATTTAGGTGTCTAGCAGAGGCTGCATCCTGCAAAACAAGAGTTGATCACATCCTGGCATTCAGGCAGATTTTAGAAACTTGCTTATCAGTTCAATATGATTTAAGCAGAGAGGTTAAGCTTTACTGAATGGATGTGTCGTGCTTTCTTGGTTTCTGTTCCTTCTCTTTCAGATGCATACTACCCTCACTATAGCTTCTTCAATGCCATTATTTGTTAAATTACATTTTTTCAAAATCATGATCTTTATTTGCAAAGATGTGAGTAGGCTTACCCCCAGAAATAGCCAAGATTTCTATTCTTCCTCTTACTATAAACTTCTTAGAACACTGTAAGAGGATAAGATGACAGTTCGGGCAGCTCTGAACTAAAATGGCACCCATAAATGTTTAACTGTGAAAATTCTTCCCCACTGGCATTCATACAAACTCGAATTTTTCCTAGATTCATAGAACATTTTGGGTTGTAAGAGACCTCAAAGATCATCTACTTGCAACCCCCTTGCCATGGGCAGGGACAACTTCCCCCAGACCAGGTGGCTCAATGCCCCATCCAGCCTTGGCCATTTTGTCACACTAAAGCCAGAACATTAACTCCATCCTGCCCCAATCTTCTTTCATTTTAGAACACTAAATACTTGTAACAGTTTTCATCTAGCAGAGCCCCAAAACAATCTCTTCTGGAATTCACAAAAGTGTAAGAAGTGAGGAGGAGGACAGGAGCATAATAAATAAATCTATTTTGGTTTTGACTTCGTTTATTATCATGTATTTGACAACTAAAAACAACTGCATGACTGTTTAGATACATATTATTGGTCAAAGGTAGAAAGAAATTGGCACTGCCGTTTTTTGTCATCTTTAATATTTTTTCATATCTTTATGGTCTTCTACACAGTATTTCATAAAGTTTGTGAGAATCTAAGGCATTACTTGGGATTCAGGGCCTCCTGGAAAGTGCGTAACTGGCAATGGAAATCAATTCCAGTTAGCTGCCTGATGACTGATGCTTTTATAAATCTCATGAACTATTTGGAACTCAGTATTCTTGTGAATTTGACTTAGTTTATAAATTTATTAATCTATTCTCAGTGTTCTTTTCTCATAGAATTAAAACTGACACATCAGCAACTACAAGAAACAAATGTATGTATATTTTAATGGTTGGGTCCAACACTAAGGCTTGGAAATATGTAATTTTTCCAGGGAAATGTGTTACGCTAGTTCATAGAATCACAGAATTGTTTGGGTTAGAAGGGACCTTAAAGATCATCTATTCCAACCCCTCTGGGATGGACAGGGACACCTTCCACTACAGCAGATTGCTCAAGGCCTTATCCAAGCTGGCCTTGAATGCTTCCAGGGATGGAGCATCCACAACCTCTCTGGTCAACCTGTTCCAATATCTCACCACTCTCAAAGCAAATAATTTCTTCCTAATATATAGCCTAAATTTCTCCTCTTCCAATTCTCCTTGTCCTATCACTAGTTTACTTCAACTCAGCTTTTGTAAACTCTCCTAAATTAATTTATACCAGATATTCCACAACCCTGAATCTGTTTCTGTCTGAACTTGGATTTATACTTGATAAAGCTACCATTGCAATGATTTTTCATACAAAACCTTAAAAATACTGTCTTGCACTGGCTTCCTTCTGCCTTTCAACTGTATACCTCACATACCTTATATATACTTCAGGTAGCGTAGACTTCATAGACTGAAAGAGTTAAAAAAAACCTCACCATGTGTTTCAGAAACCTGGGGAACAGGCCACCAGACTTAAGCCTACTGTTAAGCTGCCCTATTTTCTTCTTTTTCTTTCTTAACCTGCTCCACTCTCATCCTTTGTTTCATTAATTTTTCAGATTCTGCCTCCAGGACACTTCTCTCTGTTTCTGGCATGTTCTCTGTGGTGTCTCCAGTGACACGCCAAGGGGAAGGCTGCACTGCCTTCCCAGCAGCCTCTGCCACTGACTTCCCCACATACAGAGATGACAGTCTCTCCCACTGACCTCTTGTCCCTCATATATTTGTGAGCACTCCTATTGTTTGTCCTTACAGCTTCTGCAATTTTCTCTACATTTTCAATTGTGGCTTCTGTGATCATCCCCTTATTTTGTTATTTTTAGACTTGTTTATCCCTGTTCAGAGCATTGACCCCATTGATTTATGTGTCGTGTCTGCCTTTATCCGTTCTTTCGTTCCTCCCTGTATTTCCCTGGTCAGCTGTGTTTGTCTTATTGTCTCCTCATGCTTCAGCTCTCTTGGCTTCCAGCAGGGTATATATTTGGGCTTCCTGAAACACACTTTTGAATATTCTACACTGCTTTGCTGTGTGTCTCAGTTATCTCTGGTTTTCGGAACCTGTCATGAATAATTCTTGTGGAAAGAATGTTGTTGAATTTCATAGTGATAAGCTCCAAGAGGCCATATAGACATTAATAATTGAAGAAATGGAAGAAATAATAAATGATTTTATACTCCTTAGTTAGAATATGATTTATGATATTTTTTTAACTCTCATGCAATTTCTCTCCATTAAAAACTTTATGATGCTACTCACTGATACATTCTGTAGGAGCGTTGTTCAGGAAATACTTACTTCTTGTCCAGAGTTGAACATATTGATTGTTAATGTATTCAACTATTAATATAATTTTCAGTATAATTAAATAATGGTTATTATTTCTAATCTATAGCAATTAACATATATATTTAAATACACATAGTATAGGACCAAAGAAATACAAGGGGTTTTCTAAATCAGATTACTGACCAATATTTTTCCCTCCATAATATGCCAACTCACACGTCAAAGCTGGAACACGATACCTATATCTGGAGGAAGTTTTCCTCATAAGAGGAAAGTGAGAAAATGAGAAAGGGAGATTATATGACTATTAGGGGTTCAGTCAACTTTAAATACCTAGCTTGGATAAAGTAATTCCTATGTGCCATGTTTGCCAGCAACTTTTTTTCAAATTTGAATCTCTTTTTTATTGAATCTATTATTTCAGATGCCTCATGCTACAAGGTCCAAGTGAAGAAAAATAAGATGATGTCAATATTATGCTCTAAATCTGAATAATATTTTTTTTCTTGGAGTATTGTTATCTTTTCCTTATCTTTGTAAAATAAGTACTTCGAAAGAATCTTTTAAAAGTATCTTGAAATAGTGCTTTGAAAAATCTTATGAAACCTTTTGTCAAATTAAAAAGTGTCCCAAGTAACAGTGTTCTCATTCTTTTTTTTTCATGCAAGAGTTTAATTTAACAGAAACTAAAACATTTGGTAGGGAATAGAATCAAACTATTTGCTATATAAACACCTAATGAGGTTATCAGAAACACTAAATGAAGTACTTCGGTATCTGAAGTAGCTGTGAGGTGGAATTTTATCATATACAGTTTAAGGTAGCATATTAGGCAGCATACAATTGGAAGGAAACTTCTGCTTAAGGCTTCAGGCAGAAAGTTCCCAAGGCATCTGTACTTGTCCCACTGGATATTGTTAAGTATTATTTTTGGTTTGGACTAGATAACTTCCAAGTCCAGACCTCCAGATGAAGAGTTTTAGGGTATTGAGAAAATAGGCATTTAGCAGGTAAGTTCTCTAATGAATCCAGCCTTTTAAGAATGAGCAAATCTAATTAATTTGCATAACACTTCAACATTTTAAATCACTCTCAAAGCAGTAAGAGCTTGAAAGCTATCAGCTTTAAAGGGCTGATACTATCAATTGATAGAAGTTGACCCGAAAATAAATATTTAGATTTCAGCAAACCCTAGAGCTTGAATTCCTTGCACTCCAATTGGCTGCCCTTCCCATCAGACTCTGCACTATTATAAGGAAGAGCTAGTAGCTCGCCTGGTGAAGTTGGATCAATGAATTGATAGGAATGAAAGAATGATAATAAATTCAGAAGAAGAGATTAACTTCAGCCTAGTGATTCGCCTACTCGATTGCAAGAATAAACTCCTTCAGCTCAAGATGATTTTCCATCCATATTTGAATACTGCTTAAAGTATGCCAAATTGCTACAGGAACAAGCAGCAAATCCAGTGGACAGCGATAACTGCAGGGTAGTAAAGTGAAATTTCATGTGGGAAATTACAAATTACTTCTCTAAGCCACACTGGTCAGGAATCTTTTCTGCCTCATGAAAATCCCACATAATACCTGCACACTCTTTTGGAATATGGGAGGTGTTGAGTCAAACCCTTCCAGGCTGTGAAAGTTACCATTAAGCTATAGAAGAGAAAATGGGAAAAGCAACAAGTCAAAGATCAAGTAAGACATGGAGTTTTTGGGCTTTTAATTCACAGAGATGACAAATTGCAGAAGATGAAGCTGGGACACACTGGTTTTGATGCTTCCAACCAGACGGATTAAAATTCTCTGTGCTAGCATCCTATGTGCTATGAATCCCAATCTAGAACACTAGCTTACTCAAATCTGCTTTCCAGGATCCTGCTGGCAACTGAGCCAGAGCCTTGAGTACTGCTCCAGAACCAGGCAAGCTTCTTGCAACCGCTGCACTGCCAAGCACTGGAGTATGTGAGGCCACTTTCAGAATGACCGCCCTCACCCCTGTCTTCTCAGTTGGACTTAGGCAGTCATCCAGAGTCGGTGCTTTGGAAAATCTGGGCTCCCGTTCAAGTTTTACGTGCTTAAATATTTTTGTAAAAGTGTGCCCAAATTAATATGTTTTTATCTATTTGAATTGTAATCTAAATTAACAAATATCTTTTAGAATACAATAAATGAATCTCTACAGTTTTTCAGTATTTCAGACTTTCTCATGAGTTTCTGCCTCTAATCTAAATCAGATTCTTAGAAGCAGGAAGCGCTTTTATGTGTGCAGTGTCAAAAAACACCATCTTTACTTCATTTATTTGTACCAAATAGAACTTTGTTGACTTTTTAGTTTTGATATGTATACAATAGTAATTTGGTTCAGTGAAAACTATTAATTTACCTTAATAGGCACAAGCTTCAGTGACAGGAATGAGTGAAATGTAAAACATTCAAACAACTTTTCCTTCTGGAGCTGCAAATATTTACTGTTCCACATTATGGAACAGTAACAAAAATTACAGAAGTGCCTAGAAGGATGCTGGATCTCAAAAGGCAAAGAAGAGAATGTGATACTTTCTTCACAGAGTTTTAAAATCCAACTCTACCCATTTGCACCATTTGCCTTTTTACACATATGAATAGCCAGGAACAGATATACCTGTGTATAGCAATATTTAACTAAATTAACCTTAAAGAAAATCTAGTGTCTAAAAACCAGCATTGTCAAAAGGAGTTCAAAGTAACAAATAGTATGAGATAGAATGATGTGCCAGAAGTAAATGATGGAGCTTGAAATGGAAGTATTTTTCTTTTAGAAATTCAAATATTGAAATACGTATTTTTAAACAAAATAAAGTAGAATAGCTTGGATGTAGTTAATACAGTCACAGTAAGTTAAGTCAAAGCGGGAATCTTTTCTCTCATTGGACCCTATACACCTCCATGTGAAGCATTTCCCCACCCCAGCTCACTGAGACTCGAAACTGGTGTAACTGGAACCTGTGAGGAACACTGACAAACTGACCTGCCCTCTGGCTGGTGAGATCATTTCAACTATCACCCAAGCCTCTGCTCTTGGGACACGACAACTAAAAGGAAACTTTCGGTTTTGCAATAACTAACTCATTCAAACAACTACTTAATTTGATTGGTTGAATACAGTAGCTGTTCAATGAAGAAAAATGAGGCACAACAATGTATTTCTATGTGCTGTACAAATACACAGGAAAACTCTCAGCATGGAGAGCTAATTTAAAGAAAGATACAAAAAGTACATGTAACACATCATGAGACTAAAAACCTATGCGTCAGCATAGGTTAGCAAAGTACATACCCTGCAGTTGTAGATTCACCAGAAGTATTTATATAAATAAATCAATATAATATCTGATTGCCCCATGACTTACTATGCCACTGATGGGGTTCATCACTCACCTACCCCTAGGCTTCTAAAACCTAAGTCTATACATGTCATGTTAAGCTCCCCTCACAACTCAGAGCAGAGAAGCAGGAACCTCCTGGGAGGCTATTCATCCTACCTTTCCTTGACACTTTGCCTAGTGACAATAAAGGGAGGTGTTGGCAATTAACTTGTATTTCTACCATTTAGTAATCTTTTAACAGTGAGACAAGTACAAGAATTTTTCTCTCTCTCCTTTTTCTTTTTAATTCCCTGTCCATATTCAATAAGGACAGTACCTGAAAGAATTTAAAACCATATACCATAACACTTTCATAACAAGAAACCCAGAAACCTGTCTCTTTCTGCAGCTGCTGTATCACTTACCATTAATAATTCTCCTCCCTATAGCTTCACAATCTTTTCAAGACTACCTGTATGTCAGACAGCTGCTGGAGTTGCTCTCCAATCTTAGGATGGCAAATACTCAGCTTAACTGTGTGTACAAGAGATGGAAGACACAATTGATAATGTCTTGTTGTCATATCCTTGAATACTGGGGCTGATCAACGAGTGCAGGATAGTGCAAAGAGCACAGGTTTAATGACTCATTGATTCATTAGATGCAATGCATATAATCAAGTTTTGCTAAGTGGCTATTGATTCTGTGCACTTTGATGTTGATTTAGATGTAACCCAGACACATAAAAATGGGAACATGAAAAACCAGTGATCATTTCTGCACTAACTCAAAGAGCACTAACTTCTGCACTAAATCAAAATCCTGAGGTCCACATTTATTTTTAAAAAAATCTAAACTTGAAGAAAAACTTTTGGAAAGAAAACCTTCTATTTTTCTACATACAGATGAAAATTATATTGGCTACATTGAGTTGAATAAAGGCATCATCTAGAGCTGTAAAGATGCCCGGATTTGTGTGTACCCTGTGTTTTCAGCCTCAGTGGTAATGACAATTCTGTTTACAGGTAGAGGGAAGGGCAAATTCCAATTTATTAATTTCTCATGGTAATATCATAAAATGGAAAAGTTCACAATCAGTCATTCACTAGTTCGAAAGGGTCAGAATATGCTAAAAGAGTGCATCTATCGCTTACAAAAGATTTTTGGACAGTCACATAATATGAAATATTTCTCTTCCAATATTTTAAATGTGATTTCTTTTAAGCATTTCAGCATGCTAAGTTCAAGCATTCAAAAACCAAGGGAAATAAACTGCTGGAAGTCAAAGGTGGTTCATGTAGCTATACTGTCCATCATTTAATAACATGGCTAGATATTTGTTAGTAGAATCAAAACCCTTAGACATAGACTTGATGTATCATATTTATCAACAACACAATAGGTCAAACTATCATTCTAGTATGTACTTAAGTACTGAATAATAGAGTATACTGCCATTTTATCACATCTATAATGTAGGGCTACTATAGTGACACTGTCAGCTACTGATCTTATCATAAATATTCTTCTCATCATCTCTGCATAGACACACAATAGCACTGACTCACTTCTGCCTTAATTTTAACTAAGAAAGACATATGGCTCAAAATTAAGAAATATGCTACAACAACTTTCCTGTAACTATAGCAATAAGATTCTTTATCAAAAAAAGCTAACAGCTACAGAATATAACCAATGGAAGGGAATAAGAATGTGGAGCAGCCTTCTCACACAAGACTGTCATCAGTAAACATCTGAAATTACAGGGAAAAAAATGACAAAAGCAAAGCGATACAAGCTGCAAACACTTCAGTGGTTATGTTCCAGAGTCTCACCTCCAGCATAAGCCACAGGATACCACTCTGTGTCTTGCACGGTCGGTTAGGAGTCATTCAAGTGTGAAATATTCTAAATTCTGGTTGTTAAAGGATTGAGAACCTCTGCCCCCCTGCCATGACTTACACCCTGAAAGGCATATATTTGTTTGTGATAATAATCTACCGAACTAGTATCCTTATGCAGCACACAGAAGTTGCTTTGCTGTAATACTGGGGAGTCTTGCAGGTAGTATTTCCACTAAGTTACAAGCTTATCTATCATAAAGAAATTGGTTCAAGCTGCTGGCAGGCTCAATGGACAAATCTATATCTCACATTCAGCTCATTTTTTTCCAGCTTTTATTTTTCATTATTAGGAGAATTAGAAATACTCTAATCTAAAAATGAAAGCTTACCTCCCAGGCTAATCACATGACTTAAAAAGCCAGATGTCTAAATGGCTTTGCCTTAATATGTCCTTTTTTGATATATCTGATGAAAAGAAGGATGTCTGTTCAGGTAAAAAAAAACCCAAACAAAAAAGTCGAACTGAATTCCATCACATTCTAGTCCAGAATAAAAAGGTTTCAACTTGAGTCACATCACAATTAAAAAAAAATACTATGGCATATAATGTTGCTTTTTATAGCTGACAGTGAGTTCCATTAGACTGTAGAAGAATCTCTGAAGGAAAATGAAAATAGCCTCCCAAGAGAGTGGAAGCCCCACACAGCATGGTTTAAATGTGGCAGCTGGGCTGTGGGTGGAAATGGCGGTTTCCATTGAAAATCTGCTGCCAATATACCTCCTATGGATAGATTTTTAAGAGAAATGTGGCAGTTATCCCTATCTGAATTTCAGCTGCTCAGTTTTAAAGATGCATAGACAGGAAAGGTAGCAAGACTGAATAGCAAAAGGTCCAGAATTACGTTCTGTCCATGGACCAAAGACCAAAACAGAGAAATGGCTAGAAGAAATGTGTGACAGGAAGATTGCAAGAGGGGGAAAAAATATTTAGTTTTACAAGATAAAAGCCAACTTTTTAAAAAGTGTGTACCACTTCAAATGTTAATTTTTTAAAATAGTTTGAGATATTTGATGCTTAACACTTCTCACTGAAAGCTGGTTAGCAATGTGTTAGTTACTTTTAGAAGTGGTACCTTTATATTTGGGGTCTATCATGATAATGGTCGTGGCAACATCATATGTCATCACACTTAACTTTGAAGGACTTCAGTTTAGCTGACTAAGTTCCTCAGATAATAAATTCCCCAGTGGTATTATGTAGGTTTATAAGCCTGGGAGTCACGAGAGCAAGCATGTGTTGTATCCAGGCTAAGAAATATGAAGTATCATGAAAAGAACATTTCCAAAATCACTTTTCTCTTCTTAAAGTCTGCATCTACTTGCAACTCTGACTTAGGCATAATCTTGAAAATATGACTCATAATCCAAAAAAGACACTTTCTGATGCAGGTACAAAAGTCATACCTGTAGTATGGATGGCTACTTTATTGCTTTCTCTTTTGGTACAGGTAGTGTGATACTATTATCTGCCTTTTTTTCTTTTCAACAACAATTCAACAATTTTAACAAGGTTGAAAAAAATGTCAAGCAAATGGAACACCCTTCCTTTTTTTTTGGGGGGGGGGCAGGATGGGTTTTTTTCCTTTTTGTGATTTTTGTTTTATTTTGGTTGGTTGGTTGGTTGTTTTTACCCAAACAACCTTTTATGGCTCCAAATCTGGTTCCTTTAGAGCCATCCTTTAACCATCAGACTAACTTCTCTCTCTCTCCTTCTTTGTTCTCTGTAAAAAAACCTCACACTTCCTTCTGTTCAAAGGCTTGACTTCAAAGGCCAGGACAGAAGGATCTTAGCCAATTTTCATCTGTCATCATCTTGGTATGGCTCTGGCTTGAGAATTAACAGGATGCTTGCACCCATTCAGGCTAGTGGAAAAACCAAAGCAGTATGCTGCTCCCTAAGTAACATTGTTGGTCCAGGATGCACAGCTACCATGAATTTTTTCAGTGAAAGGGGTGTGACAGCTATGCTGTCTATAGAAATGAGGTGTCTGCCTGCATATTGGTGTGAGCAGAGAATACCTGCCATGCCTCCGGGATCAGAGGACCCTGATATAAGTACCTGAAGCCTGCAAACCTCAAACATTCTGGCAGGTAGAAAGCCTGAGCAGCACAGCTTAGTTAAGATGGCAGCACTTCTGGAGATAGACAAATAGGTTTTCTATTACAAGTTTGGTCAACTACAGACTTTGTAATTTTGTGAATCTTTGTCTTGAATTTCAGTACCAAAGGTCTACTTGTAATTGTGCTCTAGAAGTTTGTGCTCATTTTACGGTTTATATGTTGTGAAATGCTTCTTGTGAAAATCACAGATGTAGAAATTTAATGGTGGTCATGTGCTAAACAGAAGGTAGGCCAGGTGCAATTTTCAATTTTGTATTGAAAATACCTGGAAGGTTTTGAAGGCAGGGATGAAAAACTGCATAGGTATGATATCACTTCAAATTATCTGATATCATACAAAGCTATATTGTCGTGTAGCCAGTAGGTAAATCGTTCCTCACTCTCCACCAAATGATTCTAAATTTCCTTTTTGTTTAAAAAATAGGGATGTTTGTATCATCTTATTATCCCTGTTTTTCTGACCAGGCAAATTCTGTCTTTCTGTAAGTTTGGGGTTTTTTTACAGAATTCTAGAGCAACATCGTTACAAAGTGCCCTGGTATAAAAGGAATGAAATTCAATTCCTGCTTACACAAGAGATCAGCTTAACCCATAGTGTACATAAAAACCACAAAAAAAATTTGCTTCTAACAAATCTGAACTAACCATGACAGTTCTGTTGTGATTCTACTGAGCTGTCCACTAGACTGATTTCTAAATCTGACTAACTGCTGTTATTTTTAAAGAACAATCAACAGTATAGTAGAGAGAAAAAGCAAAGTATTTTCTCTACTTTATGATTTTGATTTAATGCCGACATTTAAAATAAGTGGTTACACTTTTAGTCAATGCCATTTTAACTGTTCAGTCCTTCCTCCTACATCCTTTTAATAACATAACTGGAAGCAGCAAGCTTGACTGCTAAGGTTTGAAGTTAACACAGTAGTCAGAATTTATTTGCATTCTTTCTAAAATTGTATTTGTTTTACAACTCTGACTCAGTTTCTGAGTCTGGCCTTTTCTGCGATCTCTTTAGGTCTCACAAGCCAAGCAAAGCCAGCCCATGTCAGTTCTGAGAATGTCAGTACTTCCAAGGAACACCTAGATGCTGCAGAGACAGTACTACACTTGCCTTGCCAGAAGCACTGAAACAAATTCGCCATTGTGGAAGGGACAGAAGAACTGTAAAACAGGTAATTCCTTATGTCACATGGAATTAAAAAGAAGAGCTAAGTGTCTGCGTTTTAAGAACTAGAAATGTTATTTCCAAAGCCCCGATCCAAATAAAGTCACACAATTACATTTTGTCACAATCATTCCTACATTTTCAGACAGAAAAACAATCTATTGTTCTTTTTCTTTCTATTCCAAACTCCTGCGCCCTATAAATGTGTGCTGGTAAAAGGTTGCTATAACCAGTCTTGTGAGTCAATGTGGTATTATGAACATATTACAAGATTATGATCAATATGACCTTTGGTGTCATTTGAAATCAAGTATTTAACACTGCAAAATGCACTGAGGCTACTGAGTTACACTGGTGAAATGGTTTAAAATTAACAGTTGAAAAATCTTTACAAGCATAAAAGACAGTTACCCTAGTAAACTGGCTGCACAGCAGCCATCCATCTCACTGGGGCTTTGTACCTTCTACTTCCTTTCACAAAGTACGGGATATACAGAGAATTTTACCAGAAATAAGTTTCAAAACCAGGGTTTTTTGTTTAATGGCTACTGACATTCAAACATCTAGAAGACTTGTGTCAGAGAAAATCAATCACATCTGAAATGATGTATGATATATCGCCTTGTTTGAGACGACAGCTTGCTTGTCCCCTTCTCCTGAAGTGGTGCATATGGTTACTAAGAACCAAGAAGCCATTAATCCTCATTCATCATTCTAGAAGAGACCATGCCCAAGCAAGATCTACATTAAATATAAGCAATTCTAGGAAATTTTCCTTACTGTCCTTGCAAATACTAAAAACCATTTGGTTATTTTTGTAAAAATTTTGTAAAAAAATTGATATAAAAGGATGGTCTAAAGCAAGAGGCACTGGAGTAGAATTCAGAGGCGTGACTCAACTTCTGACAGTGATGCAAATTTCTTGTGTGGTAGCAGAGTCACGAACTCCTGGCTTAGCAAGGGAGCAAAAGCATTACAGCTCTGTTTCTATGCATAGCTGCACAGTGAAATTCTGACATTCAAGTGAGGTATGTTTGCTCCTCTTCTAATACCTAGGGACATGTAGGCACTTAACACACAGCAGAATTTAGACACTGTAATCCAGGCTGGTGGAAGGTATTTTCTGTAGTGGGGGATTTCCACTCCTGGAATTAATCACTTAAGCCTTCTTTTTTTTTTTTTTTTTTTTCCTTTTCTTTTTTTTTTCTTTTTTCTGGCTCACAGAAACAGAGATTAACTCAATCTTTTGACTTGGAGATGGTCAGGGGAGAAATCACAGTCCCAGCCTGAGCCATTATCTAATCTAGAACACACAGAAATGTGTGAGCAATTTGTGTTTAATATCCTCTTTTGCCAGGGGTAACTGGAGATTCATTTTACACCTCTCAGAAGACTGCTTGCTCATGAGATTTCCTAATAATCTATGTTGAGAATGCCCACTTCTCTACTACTTCATGCAAAACAAAATATTTACATGCTCTTTACCACCAGTACTTTACTACCAGTGTAGGATTCATTCAATTCCTCTCTAAAATAACTGTCTGTCTCCTATATGAAGTGCTAATGCTGGGACTGAAAATGGGGCTCTTCTGTCTCCAACTGACAGCTCAAAGTTACAAAACTATATCCTTTTCTCTTCCTTTTGAATAAAGATGAAGAAAAAAGATTACAAACATCCTGACACCTTAACTTCTTTATAGTTAATGCAAGTTCCCAGAAGATGGGAGAAACCATCTCCAGCCAACTCCAGATGGAGTCCTAATGCCTACTGACAAAGAAGAAAACAGTGGGAGAGCAGCATGTTTGTACGGATCACAGCTTGGGGGACTTTCCACAGCACTTGCTACACTGAAATGAGCAAATGAGAGATTAAAGATATGCTATCTACGCTATGTACTTAGTACAGCATCAAGGTGCGCAAATAAACGTTGTCACAGGTCTGATGAGGATCTGCAGAGGGAACTGGGGTTGTAGAGGATGGAGAGAAGGAGGCTGAAAGGAAACCTTTTTGCTCTCTACAACTACCTGAAAGGAGGTTGTAGGCATGTGGGGGGCAGTCTCTTCTAAATAACAAGTGATAGAACGAGAGAGAGAAGAGTTTTAAATTGTTCCAGGGGAGTTGGGTATTCGGAAAAATTTCTTCAGTGAGAAGATTTTCAAGCATTAGAACAGGCTGCCCAGAGAAGTATTTTGGTCACCATCCCTATGGGTATTTAAAAGACATGTAGATGTGGCACTTGGGGACATGGTTTAGTGATAGACTGGGCATCGCTGGGTTAATGGTTGCACTCAATGATTTCAAAAGTCTTTTTCCTACCTTAAAATTCTATGAATCTTGATTTGGACAAGCTTAATTTTAAAGGTACGATTCTACTGTGACTTCAGTTAGACACAAAACAAGAAAGCATTGATGAGAGTCTACCCTTTGGACTTAAGGCAGAAGTTGAATGCATGCCAGCTTTTACCTCTAGCCTTTTTTCCGAACTCTTGTTCCCTGTTCACCAAATACAGGTAAGATTTTCCCCTGGAGACATTAGGAGGGTGAAAACCAGCAGCAGGTGTTTATCTTCAGTGAATTTCTTTCACAAGGATCAGTTGAACAGAAAGTATTCACCCACTACTGGTGCACCTAATTCAGTGGCCTGCTCACTTCTTTAAGTAAAAATTTTGCTGGTAGAGAAATCTGTCTCAGTCCCAGGGAACTGAAGGCAAAACCCCCTTTTAAAAAAAATTACTGGGTTTTTGGCATTTAACACCAATCATATCCTGTTCTATCTCAGTATATGTTATAGTATTACAAATTTTACCATAATTCATGGATTTGAGACACAACCCTAACTTCAATCACAGGAATATTTTCTCTTAGGCATTAAATGGCTTCTTCACTCTTCTATGGATACTTACTGCACAACACTGCTAGTTCTTGCACATAATGAAAGGACATTAGATTCTGCAATCCGTTTTCAGGTCACCAGTAAGCTTCAAGAATTTCTTGGGAAGGTGATACAGGTGAGTAGCCAGAAAACTAACTTCAAAGGTCCAGTCACCTGGTTACAGTTATCACTGTTTGCAGTGTCCTAGACTGTAGAGTGCTGAGGATGTCTTCAGGAGCTATCTATCCCCTGGGCACTTTTAATTCTGTGGATGTATTTATTTAGATTCATTGTTGCCATCAAAGAGGCTCAGGACTACCTCTCCTTTCCCTGTTCTGAGCTGACACCACTAGAAGCAGTACTTCATATCAACCCCTAATAAGAAGTGATGTCTTTGAAAGGGCTGTCTCAACTTATTGAAAAACCTTAGTAGAAGTCTTTGAAGACACATCATGGTGTATTTTTAGGCCTCCTTCATATTTGAGTTGATTTCTTATTTTCTTCATATTCTTTTGCTAGCTCAGGTAATACCTGGGGTGCTTGATCTCATAAAATATGAATATTTGAAAGAAAAGATAACTATAATTTTATTTATTTCATAAATTACTTCTGCCTCCTCTTCAATGATTCTAGCAGAGTTTTGATCATTTTCACTGAGGTGAGGAAAAAAGAGCAGGGCAACACTGTTCTGATCTCATGGGTGCCACACACAGACAGAACTTTTTTGAAGTCATCTGCTGTTTGTGTTGGTGTGGACACTGAGCAAGGAATAAAATGGGGTTCCCTGTCCGTCCAGCTGCCAGTATTCACCAGTAAATTCTCCTGTCTCTAAAGCTCTGACTTGGGATGCTCCAATGCAAAGACCATGTTCCAACACAGTAGCTATGCTGCTGCTCAGAACTTCTGGAAGGAGGATGCACGCAGCTCCAAAGCAGTCTAAACTCAGTGCACAACATTGCTTGTGGCACTTCTGGTTTAGTCTAAGACTAATAACCGTGACTGCATTTTCACTAAAATGAACATTAATACACAGATTTTTAAAAATACCTCCAGATTTTTAAACCTTAGAATCAATATTTTTATAGAAATATTGTAGAAATAATTCACAAATTATGAAACAGGGAAGCTAGACTAGACTCTAAATGTAAAACTGTCGTATCATTAAAACTCAGTTAATTTTGCTCTAAGATCCAGAAAAATGTATTTATCAAAAAAAGCACTGAATTGTTAAGTTAGACTTCCTCTGACATCAGTGACCATTCAACAGATCTTTATTTAAATATCAGATAAACATCAGAGCCAGACTTTCAGGCACTATGTTTGTAATAATTCCCCATACATACTTTTGTCTTTATGCTTTATCATGCCTAAAATTCGCTTGCTGTTTACAAATGGGGAAACAGAGGCATAGTGAGATGAAATGTCTTGCCCATCATGTGCCAATCAACTCTGTAGATCCTCTTTTCCTCTATGAAAAGCACAAATTATTCAACCTCAAGCAATTTATTTCTCTCCTAAGAGAACACAATGTACTCAGCAAACCTACCAGGCCAACCAAATAAATTTCCCATAGGCAAAGGGAAAATGTGTATAGCGACTTCCACAATCTTGTTGGGGAAATTATCTCCCCAGTATTACTGATTGTTTTGTTCTTTTGTTTTGTTTTGGGTTGTTGTTTTGGGTTTTTTTTTTTCATTTTCTTTCCTATACTTTCTGCATGGTCTTTATTTATTTTGCGGCTGATAGGGACACCTGAAGACAGATCCTTCCACCGAAAACCCTGTGGCTGTAAGTAGACTGCTACATGAGAAACATGCTCAGCACCTTCCATCTGAAAGCCAGGGGACCCACTGCAGAAAGCACATCCTAAATCCCCTGTCTGCTGCTGCTGCACAGTTAGGGCAGTACTCCCCACGCTCCTGCCTCTGATTTACTTTTTTCCCCTGCCTTTATAAGGCTACTACTCCTGGTACTTGCTGGTCCTGCAACTTGTTGCCACTGAAATAGCTACTCCCAATCCAGATGGTGGTAGGAGCAATTGAACCTCTATGCAACAGCCACTAGCATGCAAAGCCTCACACCAACTGCTGGTGCATATTTGCTTGATGGTTTAGAGCCGACTTTGCACCTTTCTAATCATTAATCAACAATCAGACAAAGGATTTATTGCTGAATCCAGACAGCAGCCAATACAGACCTCTAATACATTATGGATTCTCTGTCAGCACAATTATTTACTGTTTGCAGTGTTCTGTTTGAAAATCCCTACACTCTTCCACTTATTTATTTACTTGCTTACTTATATTTTTTAGCTGGATTTTACAAAGCAATGAAGCTTCATTTATTAACATTTTTTACAAACTCTGAATTACTTAATATAAAATATATTTATAATATTATTCTTAGCATTTACCATGACTTACCAAAGTCTTTAGCAAATATGCTGTTATTAAAATAGAATTAAATTTCACAGACAGTGTCAGAGAATTTCCTCAGGTAAATATCCAGTGAATCATTCTATCATTATTAAACGCTATAATAAAGGTTGACTATCAGCTGAGAGATAAAGGAATATACATTTCTCTATACTTTCAGCATCCTGTGGGATTTTTCACAGTATCATGAACGCAAGCAACAATAAGGACCTCACTGTTCTGTGGTTAGGCTTTAGCACAAAAGCATCAGTGGACCTCTGGTTCTGCACAGCGTGCAACCAGGCTCTGCTATCAAATTAATGTTAAAATATGTATGTCCTAGCTTCTGATTTATAGTATCTTTGACAAATAGTAAAAAGGACAGGCATGCCATAAAGTTTATGGATAGGGTGATGGCATGCACAATGATGTCTCATAAAGAATAAAAGGGGAAAAGTTATTTATTCTTGTGATTCAAGAACTAAAATACAGATAGACTGGCTGCGTGCACAGAATTTTTCATAAATATCCCACAGTGCACCCTGTTGTACAGCAGCCATACATTAATTAGAGCATTCAGCAGACACTGCAATGTGTTACACTCACCCAAGTGAATCTTCATTTTTCACATGCAGGGCCTTATTAATTAAAATCAGCTTTGCAATTAAATGTGGAAAATTGTGTAAAACTTTCAAGCGTGGTTTAGAAAAAATGTATTTATTTTTAGGGTATTTTATTTTGATGCAAATGAATTTTCCATCAAAGTGAGACCAGTAAAAGGAAGGTATGAGGATTTCTCTTTTTTGTATTATAGATGCTCCTCTCGGTTGCAAGTTGCAATGCTCCACTATCTCTCTGCCAGTACCTGGCCCTGTTCCAATGCTTTTAGTGAGTGCTATCTGTCAAGGCATGAATAATACAGCCCCTAGGCTGTCGGCAGAATCCAAATGAGGCATACATCAGGAAGCAAGCACTCGACTTTAGCTCCAGAACATGCTCCTGTGAAGACAGGCAATTATTCACCCACGGCTGCAGCCATGGCAATCAAACTGGTGGGTGAAAAGGTATATGAAATGAAAAAATTTGAATAAGAAATATGGCACAACAAGGCACAGAAATTCAATAATTTTCTAATAACAGAGAGACATTTCAGCCTTTTAATTTCGAGGTTTGGGAGCCTGAATTATTTCACTCGCTCTGTTAGAAAATATAGACTAAAATACAGTATAGAATGCCAAGGCAACAAAAGGGTGCATGTTTGTTTTTTTCTAATAAAAACAGCAATGCAAAAGTCTAAGGTATTTATAAATTCAAATTGTCATATGAAGTGACAAATCTCATGCTTAAAAATTAAAACATGGTCGAAACAATTCTATCTGTATAATGTAATAAACCAGGAACAGCCTAGTAAAGCAACAAAGAACTGGTGATAACATGAAATTTGGTGGAAAATTAAAATGCAATGTGTTTTATAAAGTTAGGGACAATTCATACATTACAGATACACACATAATTTTATAACCCCTCTTTGTTTCTTTAGACTTTTTTTTGCAAGACATTGTTTTAGTGATTAATGAAAAAAAATCCCTTACAAATAAAATATGACCTGGAGAAAAGGCATGAAAAATTCCTTGGCAGATCAAATGTTTAAGTTAGTTTATTTCATCTGAATTCTTATTTTCAGCAACCAAATAAAAATCCATTATATAGTAAAAGCTATATCAGTATTTCTATTTTAAATATGAAGGGTTGACCATTTAGCCTTCCCATTCATACTTCACTGAAATTTTATGCGTATTTTTTCAGATGACAATTGTTTTGCTTTAATTTCTATATAATGGCTGTATCTGTTTTCAAATATACACCAATGTGTGCATTAAAAGAACCCTAAATGAAGATACAAAGTGCCATTCTACCACTTTAAGATCCTTTTAGGTCTCCAATTTGTTAGGATGTGTTTCATTCTGAAACATGAGGTAATTGGCAAGTGATTAATCCATTACAAAATCTAATTGCTTTTGTTACTTGAGAAAAACAATAAAACTATTTTGTTAAGAAGCTTTTAAGTAAGCCACTGTATGTAATCAGTGTTTTTTAATGGAATTTCACAATGTGTCTACATACCTACTTACATGGCAAATCATTGGCACCTATTTCGTGTATGATGTGGTTTTAAAAAGATGCTAAATGAAGAGCAAGGAAGCAAAGTGCAATATTTCTGAACCCATCATTCACATCTACTCAGTACATAACATGGGCCACTTTGTGCTCCATTACTCTAGAATAACTATGGGATTTGCACCTGCAGAACAGACCAGAAACTGGACTCACTTTTACAGTCATATTTGTACACAGAATGTGAATCCTGTTGTCTCTAAAGTTGATTAATAAAACTGGGAAAGTTCCTGCTAATTGCAATGAAAGAACACTTGAACCTATGCTTTCCTTCAGACACTTAGTCAAAAGGCCTCCTGAAAACACAGTTCTGGGAACACCCTCCTGGTCTGGTTTGAGTCACTGTTATATATACAGATGGATTATTCACAGCTAAAAGTATGCAAGGATCTGGACCAAGCTTATTGTTCAAAATTAATTCACAATTCTGATGGTATAAGAGCAGTGTTCATTGTCATGCTGCTATGCACAATGGGCCTGAACAGCTACCAAGGGAATAAAAGAACCTGCATCAGAGGCATGGCCCAGGGAGACACTCTGGTTTTCACCTAAGATTTGAATTCTTCTCTTGTCTCCACCACTATCTGACAATGTCTATGGCTTACTTTTTTTGTTTCTATCTTGCTTTCAGATCTTTCACAACCTTTGTTTTCATTTTTCAGTTCAGTTGGCCTCAGGTGCCTGGAAACATAAACAACCAGTACTGAAGTTCTGTCTGAGTAAACTCTAACACTGAGGCATTGCCTCATGCTGTGTATCGTGGACAGCACTAGAAGGTCCACGAGAGCTTCAGGTTTCCAGATATTACTACAATACAAAAAAAACCCCACAAAAACCAAACCAAGAAAAAAAAAAAAAAAGGCACACCATCACAACAACTTTGGGCACTTCTCCTTGTGCCCGAACTGGGATGTCAGTCCTTCTGACCTTTCTATGCAATCACTGGAGAAAGGTGCTTTCACCACATTAATTTCAGAGATCCCAGCATTCTGCCCTAAAGTGCCCTTTAGAGAAACTTGCCCACCTAAGCTGTTTATCAGCATGTCCAACCAACAAGCTGACATCAAGCACTGAACTTAAGGTTTTGCTTCCCTTCCAACTAAGATCTAACACAAAGAGAAACATCAAAGAGATGGAAATGATACAAGCTCTTACCACTGTTACTCTACCTAGCACCAGTCTTGTGTTTTTATATACCTCAAAGGAAACATCAATGCAATAGAAGGTCTGCTTGCTCCCTTAGTAAACCTACATTGCAGCTCTTTCATAATTAGAAACACAACAGAGGCAAAAAACATATGATAAAACTCTCCTTTAACTTCTATCTAATATTTTATCAGCTGAACAGTATTTCATCCCCTGAATATATCTGAAAACAAGAAAGAATCCATTTATTTCAGTTCAAGCTTAATGTACTACCTGAACATGGTTTTCACTGTCACAAAGACAAAATTACAATAAAAAACCAACCACCTGGAATTCTAGAGACTTCAAGACATTTTAGAATAAACAGAATTCTGGAGAGCTCTGACTACATCTAGTGGAAGCAAATGCATTTCATTCCTAATAATGAGCTGGTCTGGTATTGTGAATGAAAAGGTCTTAACCTCATTAAAATGCTCTGTAGGTCTAAAGAGAATTGAGTTAGGCATCAGCTGAGGTATGCAATTCCCTGAACACATAAAATTTTTAAGACAGTCTGATTTCCTTGGAAGAAATGTTTGAGGGTCTTTCCCACCCATATAGCAAAAGAGAAAAAGAAATTCCTTCAAATTCTTTCAAAAAGGTAATTTCAGTAGGTGTTGGTTGCGATATAAATAATACTGCTCTTCTAGAAAATAGAAATTTTAAAAATATGTACATTGTAAATCTCAACAAAGAACTCTGTGTTTTTACATTAAAAAGGACATATATTTGTTAAATATATTTTGATTAGTGGATTGGCAATCAGGGTGACAAGAAAACATAAAAGCCCAACGAATTTTTTAGTAGAAAAAAAAGGAATTTTTGATGTATTTCCAATTTTTATTCTTTGCGCATCTGCCCAAAATTTCATTTAATTAACAGCTCTGAGATTCAGTCTGTTCGTGTACTGACATACCAGAATCATGTCAAGAAAGCAAAATATGGAATTAACGTCTCAAAACTGCATGTAATCTTTCCAAACCTCATGTTTACTCCTTCCCCTTTCCCCGAAAGGGTGATTTTACACAAACACAGACACTGACACAAAGTTAGAGCAAATCAGAAGTCAGAATTTTCAATCTAAAGAGTTTCTTGCTGTATGTTTCAAGACTTTTGCTTTTTGATAAACAGAAATTCCATGAAGTGTAAAGAAATGTATGTAGCTACACTCTTGCAACTAGAAAGGACATTATAATCATGTCTCTTGACTGTTGAGGGGTCATGAAATTTCTGAGGGAAAAAAAGGATTCAATGCCATTCTTTAATTACTTGTGAGGCTTGTATTTACATGAAGAAAACCAACAAAAGAAAACCATGGTTTGAAATGAGAAGTCACAAGTGAATTTAAATATAATGATTTTGGTTACTTTTCCTAAATCAGTGCTCCAATCTAACCAAAGCCTTCAAATAACCACAAAAATGTTAGTGCTCTTATGAGTGAAGAAAAGATTAAGAAAATAAATGTGAATTATTATTTTATGCTTTATACAGTTTAAATGTAATTCAAAGTAATTTTAATATCACTCTTCTTGGTCTAATTTTGGAAGTGTTTTCTGGACTTGTCCCTAAGCTTCATTCAGTGATAAGAAAAAAGGCATATGAGTAGATGGAGTGACACTGTTCAGTATCTTTTCCTATTTCAAATAAATGCCTTAACCCCAAATGTACCATTTCAATTTAATTCATAAACCCCATATGCCCATTACAAGGCAGTAATCAGATCTGGTGTCAAACGTGCACTCTTACAAACACCACAAGTGCTTTATAACCTGAAAAAATCAAGAATGAAAAAATTCTTTAGACTTTCTGGAGAATTTAGCCCTAGTTTGAACATTTCCCTCTGTTCAGAAAAGAGATGGCCCAAACAACAGCCATTTTATCTCCTACAATGGGCTGTGGTATAAAATATGTCAAATAAAATGCATTTGAGAAATGAGAAAAACATGAGTGTATTCCAGAGCTGCAAAATTTTCAAAATATTGCACAAAAAATTCATGGACAAATGATCCAGGAAAGGAATGGTGTTTATACAGATGTACACCACCACTGAACACTGACTTTGCAGACACAGAAATGTAAAGATTGAAGTCTAAATTAATTTGAAGCACATGTGACGGCTGCCTTGTACAATATTAACAATAAACAGCTGGATTTTTTTAAAGGAGATGTCTCCACATTTCATAGTCTAGAAACTGAAGTTATTTATAATACAGTATAACATTTCAACCCTGAAGTCGTATTATCGATTGTCTTAACCTTTGACCTTTGAATCTAACCTGATCACTGAACTTAAAAATGCTCAGAAGCTCTTTATCATTCAGTTATGAAACACATAAAATAAGAGAAGAACATGTAAGTGGGGCCAAATCTTAATTTGCAACATAAGCAAGAGAACTGTATTCAAAAAAATGACAGAAGATTGACAATGAGAGCAAGTCTCCACAGAAAAATGTGAGTTAAATTTTGTGTGACATTCAGAAAGAAAAAATAACTCTGACTCTGAATGGCTTCTAGAATGTCTAATTGCTAATTTTTATCATTGATTGGTTTATCAAGGTCATTCCAGATAACTTGTTTACTAAATCTCTTTACTAAATTATGAAAAATTACAGATATTACCTTCTGTGTCTTGCATATTTGCCACTAACATGACCACTGCCATCACAGCCAGGCGTGGGACAGCTGCAAAAGAGAGAATTAATTATATAGGTGTTGGTGTGCTGCAGAAAGATTATACTAAAAGCAAGCAGGCAGTGGGTATTACAGAGATGGAGGGCAACCAAGACAGAAAGAGAAATCAAATAACCGAAGGGGGAAAAAAAAAAAAGAGGGGATGCTTTTTATTAGCAAGTCTCGAGGGAATTAATTTCATCAGTGCAGCAGGGCATGAGCAAACCACCAATGAACTTGAAAGTGCATTATACCCATTAAAAGGCATGAATTTTCTAAATTGCTAATGGGGATACATTTTACACTCAGAGCACTAACCTGAACAGCTCTTGTATGGCTGGTTCCACGGGAACTGCAGAGAGATGGAAAACATATAAAAATTTATCATCTATTACAAGTACCCCTCTTCTACAGAAAATTACCAGAAAGGTTGTGTAAAAGCAAGGGTCAGAATGAATCGTGCAAAGAGATTCTGGAGGATGAAGGTCACCCTGAGCAGGGGCCTGGAGTGATTTACTGAAGCAGGAGACGTACCTCGAACACCTTTGGAGCGTGTGCGATGGCGCTTCTCGTCTGCATCCACCTCCATCTGGGAATAGATTAGCAGGCAGTCAATGTTCTTATCCTGCATGCACAGACTATCAATGCACAGACTGATACAGTCTCTCACACGATTTATTGACACTATTTTAATGCCATTTTATCCTGTAAGGGAAAGTTCTCCTTACAGGGGATTTTTAGGATCTTCGTGTTTATTTAAAAACAGAAAATGCAGTAATTTCTGCTTTAAACAGTCAGTTTCTGTGCCCTGCTTTCATAGTAAATTGTGTGCAACTAAGTACTGGTTCCTCTTTTCAAAGGGATATTTCTGACATAAACCCTTCATTACCCACATATATTCTGAAAACAGGGTTCAATAGATTTCTATACAATTTAAAACTGAAGTCAAGGGGTCACACACCACAGGTCATTTTCTAACCAAACCATTTAAAGTGGGAAAGACAGGAAGGAATAATGACTGAAAAGGAGATGAAGATTCATCATTAGACTTTCAAATATTACATGCTATTTAATACGGCATTACAATCTTTGCCAACATGTTTCATTGTTTAGTTGTGTTTTTCAAATTTCAGGAATGACTAGATCTTTATCTTAATTTTACAAACAGCTGCCTCTCCAATGTAGCTTTCTGCACAGTAATAAATATATAGAAATCTTACGTATTTACCAGACAGGAGCAAGACTATAGATTAGAACTTGGAAAGTACCATAAACACTGACCTATAGTAGTTAATGTAGGGCCACATAGTTTCTTCTGATTTTACATAGTACAGTTGTCACCAGACTTTAAAAGGTAAGCTACATAGGCTAGTGATAGTTTAGGATTTTGTTCAACAGAAGTAAATTGCACTGAACTATGTTGAAAGACTGTGTCAGGGAAAATATATGCAGTATCTGTATCACCAGTTCCTTTGGCTGTTGAAGAACAGGATGGCAAGATGGATCTACAGTGCTTCATATGTAGAGATGACACTGTAAAGGTCAGGAAGCACAGAAATAGACCATGGAGCTCTAGTTCCCCCAGGGGAAAAAAAAAAAATCAATCACCCCCTTTATAGCAATATCCTTGGATTGATATCTGGTAAGAATGTCAAATATCTCTTGCAAAAACATGGAAACAAGTCCGAGTGATTTGCAGCTAACCCTTTAATCACCTAAATTTCTTTGGTCAATACTTTAACTCAAATGATGTAAGAAATAACCAGAAAGGAAGAAATCAAAGGGCATTTTTAGAGAGCTCCCTCAACACATAACATCAGGAGGAAAGATCAACAAATTTCGTGGGTGACAGGGATTTGGTGAAAAGAAAGTGCCACACTCACAAGACTCTGGGCTACTGATATAGTTCTGTTTCTTGGCAGTCATCATCTGATACCTGTTAGGGTGCTTTATTCCATGCTAAAGGGATGATCTAAAATAGACTGATATTATGAAAGCTAATAGAGCACCAACCTCTATTAGGGGGCTTCAGGTCAGTCTTATGCATAACTTTGAGTGGGTTTCATTTTTAAATTAAGACACCTATATTTAGCAGTGTGCAGATACATTTGGAGCATAAGCTTCCACCTTCATCAACCAACCAAGCTGAGATCCCACAAGGTATTACATCAAGTCTGCAACTGCCAGTCCAGAAAAGTACAGAAGGGTACAGATGGATCCTTTGTTGTATTTACCAACCCTGTGCAGTTTCAGGTATCCTCTGGCATCAGAAATGGCATTAACTGCCTATGCTTGGCAACTGAATTTACCCCCAGGTTAATGCAGCCACCAGAGCCAGAGGACCAATTCCTCTGATTAGCTACGTGATGTTATTTCAGGCTGGACAGAATCAGTGGCTAGACTCCTCTGTCTGTACTGTCTAGCTCTCCATCAACCATTGCATGAGACACCTGGCATGCCTGTAGATACCTAATACAGGCACTTAAACTGAACCTTAAACTTTATCACACCCACAGTGTCTATCCTACACCTTGAGTTCACATCCTGGCTAGTTTCTTAGTTCCAATGACTTGAGAGGCCTTTCAAGCTTTTAAAGCTGCCATATCAAAGCACCTAACAACATCTCTGGAATAAAAATTACTTACTAGATTATGATGTTCTTTTCCTTTTACTAATAAGAAAACAGTACACTGTATTATTCTGGAACTCTTGCATGTGTAAGGACCTGACAGGAGACCAGAAGTGAAGTTACTTGATCTTCAGACTAGTATGTTTTTTAAAATGTTTGAAAAACATTATCTAGCCTCATTTGTCACCACTGAAAAACCTGCTGAAAGAACTATTACAGTCTTAACCTGGAAATGCTGCCCCAGTTTTTATGATAGTCTGTGTGAATTTATAAGGGGCAAGCTACAAAACAGATTTGTCTGTCTTTCTAAACCAAAGTAAGCACTTCAAGAACACTGAAGGTAGTACACTTTTACCTTCACTGACAATCACAGAAGAAATCATTAAGCTGGAAAAAGCCCCTGTAGGATCCACACAATCGAGATCCAGAAGCAGGTCAAAGAAATAAAAAACACTGTAAAAGCTGCTGGCACACAGTGTTATTTTAAATTTTGGTGTGTATCCTACATAGTCTGCAGCTTCTCTAAAAAGGCACAAATCGACTTGCCATTGTCTGTGACCTAGATATCCTCTCATATAAGGCAATATGTATCTTGGATGCTCTAGGACACATCAAATGATGATAGGTGCCCACATTTAGTCAACTGAATTTTGCTTTGACTTGGTATTTATATGCTTACTCACAGATCTTTAAGACTTTGTCTGCCATGTCAAAACTTCAGCCTTCATTCCTCCATGGACTACATGTTGGATGCTGGAAGCAAGCAACTTCCTGAAATTCTAGTGAGACGTGCATTGGCTCTGAAAAAGTAAAGTCACCTGGCAGTCAATAGCGGCGCCCCTGGCACTTCCGTGGCCAGGAATAAAATTCTGCTCCCAAGACCATCAATCTCATACAAACATGGGCTTCCTCATCACTTTCACATGCAGAAAAAGAAAATGTGGACCTCGGTCTCACAAGGAGTTCTCCTTAGTAGTTCTACTTTATTCATAACCTCTAAATTACAGTTCCACAGAATATTTAGTCACTGTTCCAGGAAAGAACTTGTGGATGTGAAGGACAGGCTGGCTAGAGTTAGTCTTAGCCTGGTATCGAAGATTATGTATCAAAGCAAAGAGAAAGGCATCAGGAGAAGGAAGAGAAGAAAATTTTGACTTTGCTTCAAAGAGAAGCCCTAGAAATGAAAATGGAAAGGTCTAAGCAGGTTAGAGGGTGGAGGAACTCCCCTAAAAGAAAAGGCTGAAAGAATTTGGTTTGCTAAGCCTGGAAAAGAGAAGGCTTCAGGGTGACCTAATTGTGGCCTTCCAGTACCTGAAGGGAGCCGACAAGAAAGCTGGAGAGGGGCTGTTTACAAGGGCATGTAGAGACAGGACAAGGGAGAATGGTTTCAACCTTAGAGTAGGTTTAGATTAAGTATCAGGAACACATTCCATGAAGGTGGAGAGACACTTGGAGAGGCTGCCCAGAGAGGCTGTGGATGCTCCATCCCGGGCAGTGTTCAAGGCCAGGTTGGACGGAGCTCTGAGCAGCCTGGTCTAGTGGAAGGTTCCCTGTAAAGCCGGGGGAGTAGAACTAGATCTTTAAGGTCTCCTTCATCTCAAGCCATTCTATGGTTCTATGATTCTATGATTCTCAATTCTAAGAAGGAAAAGATAAAAAAGGTCAAGGTAGAAACCAAAACCGTAAGTTAGAATTTAAAATAACCAAAGTATTGGATATGCCTTACTTAGGATAATGGGCAGCAAGAGGCAGATCTAGGAACTCTGCACCACCCATTATATGCGTTCATGTTATCAAAGATTTAGAGAAACAAGACCTGAATAGTTACAGTGCTCTAACAAATAAACTGCAAGATGATATACTAAATACAATTTTTCTCAGTAAAAATGAAAAAAAAGTCTGTGTGGTCACCTGCATGCAGGCAATAAGGCTTGTTACATCTTACTGTACAGAATCTTATACTACACTACTACACAAACACACACAGGGTGCTTTTAAATTGTCAGTATTTGAAAGCTGGAAATAACAATGAGACAAACTGAGAAGAAGATGATCTTTTAACACAAAATGACTACAATTAGGTGCAGCTGAAAGTATTTCATTAAATGTTAAAAATAAAAAAGGTATTTAGTCATATGAGAAGAATTCATCAATAAAAGAGATTTGATTATGATTATTTGAAAATGTAGTAATAGTAATCAACAAGAAAATTTAAAACAAGGGGCTATTTGTCCCTATTCATCATTTTAAAATCAAAGTCCCAGACAACATTTACCCCCCCCCCTTCAAATAAACATAGCCTAATAGGTCTTCAAGACATAGCTGTTGTCAAGAAACAAGCCTGGAACACTTGGGCAATGAGGGAGAATTCAAAAAGAAATTCTGAAAAAATTTTACTTGTAACTTTAAAAATTAATCTTTACTAACTGTGAAGAGGATGGTGTGGCTCACTAAGTTAATCTTTCTGATTCTGACCCTTAGTAAGTCATACAAAAGCAATACGGGATACAAGATGATGACATAATTAGCACTAGTCAATACTTCATAATGGAAAATCTGTAATCAAAAACACTTGATCCTGCTCTTTGAGGATAATTTAAAATTTTTCAGTAAAGGTACCTATGTCAGGATATCACATCCTTAGATACCTTTGAAACATTTTGCTTTCTCTGATTGAGCATTCAGACAATAAAATAAGTGCTTCATAAGTATATTTATAACAGTTCAGCAAATATTTCTGCAGAAAAATATTATTCTCTATTAAAATATTTATTCAGAAAAAACATTTTGTATAAAAATTATTTTTATACAAAACTAATTGTTGAAACTAAAAAATATATACTTAATAAGAACCCTTCTACTATAATCCCACAGGTATACATTTTAGCCCTACAATAGTCAGTATCTCCACCAGTACTCTGGAAGATTATATACTACTGAAATATGCAGATAACAGAGAAATTAACAGTGTGATAAACTATCTTGGAGACAGGCCAATTACATACATTGGCCTGCATCATTTGGCATATTTGATCCATCTGAAGAACACACTGATTCAAAGCTCCTGTACGTATGAATAACACATGTGGGCCGTGCTTGAGAGCCCAGAGATCATGATCTGCAAGGCAGCACCAGTGAAGAGGATCTGGACAACCAGATGAGCAACGAGCTGCAGCAGCTGAAGGGCAGAATGTGATCCATAGCTGCACAACCTTTAAGGCTGTATTACATTTCCAGAAAACCACCAAGTTACGGTCAGTAATTTCTAAGAACAGAGGGCAAGTTTTCATCAGGACCTTATCTGTTGGCTTGCTGGATACCCCGTTGGAGTCTTCATGTTTTTAAAGTGTATAGATTTAAGGCTTTGAGAGTCGCCATAGTGTTACCTGAGCTCCTAGAAGTTTCACAACCATCACTGCTCTCCCTATTTCTAGATATGCTCACATATCTATCATATGGACTTTGTCAGGGCTGCCAGCTGAGAGTGATCAAGAGTTTTAGACTCCTTTCCAGGACAAATGGTGATTTTTGCTCCCTCACGGGGAAGCCGTTTTGGCATTTTTTCCCCTTGCAGGCAGGTAGTCCTGAAAATGATCATTCCTGTTAAAATCCTCAGGGTATCCAAATTTCTAGCTAGAAACATGGTGACTGTAAGGTCCAGTCCCATGTTCCTAAATTTCCCTGTCGGCCAACACTTTCTTAGCGAATTATTACGGTTTCTCTCTAGCCATGATGTAACAGAAGTCTAGAAAGCTACAAATGAGCTAAAGGCCTTAGATCTGGACTTCCAAAATTTATCTTTCCTAGTTTTTTCCTTACTCACATTTCTTCAAATCCAAAAACTGCATTCCCAAACATCTTTCATCAAAATATGTCCAGTGTTCACTGAGGCAGATCATTCGCTGTCTATACCGCACAACGTTCTGGGCTCCTCAGGACAAGATGAACATGGCACTCCTGGAGTGCATCCAGGGGAGGGCAAAAAAATGATTGAAGGACTGGAGCATCTCCTTACACAGGAAGGCTGAGGGAGCTGGGCCTGTTGTGCCTCAAGAAGAGATGACTAAGAGGGGACCTCATCAACATCTGTCAGTATCTGAAGGGAGGGTGTCAGGCAATGCTTCCAGGCTTTTCTCAGTGGTGTCCAGAAATAGGACACGAGGGAATTGGCAGAAACAGAGGCACAGGAAGTTCCACCTCAACATGAGGAAGACCTTCTTCGCTGTGTGGGCAACCGAGCACGAAAACAGAGTGTCCAGAGATACACTGGAGATATTTAAGAACTGTCTGGACACAATCCAGTGCAATGTGCTCTGGGATGACCCTGCTTGAGCAGGAAGGTTGGACCAGATGACCCACTGTGGTCTCTTCCAACCTGACCCATTCTGTGATTCTGTGATTGCACAGATGATCATCTGTGATGTCAAAAATTGATGGGAAGTACTGTTAAATACTAGAACTACTGCATAATTGTTATTGTCAATCCAGAATGTTGCTTAAAACTAGTGGAAATTTTGCTTTTCCCTAATCAGTAATATTAGACATAATGTGATACAAATAAAATATTCAGAGACAAATATTATGATTTCCTGAAAATGTAATGAGTTTATTATATTAAAAGATTGCAGTTGAAAAATTTATCTCCATGTGACTCAAGTTATTCAGTAAAGGCAGATTTTCAGCCCTTAAGATTCAAGATTCAAATTTCTGCAGTAAGACTTCTTCAGTATTTTGATAGGCAAAGTTTGCTCAGCATCTCTTTTTATAACATAAAGAAAATGTTATTTCTTCTGTGAGGAAGTTAAAATGAAAGGATTCAAGGAATTTTTTTAATCTAGTATTTTGAAGAATGAAACAAAATATGTCAAATGTATTTCTCACATTTAAAATGCTCCTATATCCATAATCAAAGAAACATGACCTGGAAAATGATGAATAGTTTATGTAAGCAGTGTATCCCATACTATATAAATACTTTGTGCTGTCTTCCTAAAAAACCTGCAAAGTGACCTTCTACTGCTCTCCTCAGAAAATAATAGGCAAATCCAAATTCTAACACACCTTTTTGCCAGCATGCCTGTGTATTCCAAAGTAAATTAATTTTCTAGTAATGATATTTCTCAAGCATGACTCCTGGTAATCTGAATACATTTTTATAAACTGGATATGTTTTGTGAGACACTGTTTAACCTATTTCGTAAATGGGACATTTATCAGTTACTTCAATGGGCCCCAAATATCTCTGTTGTATAACACTATCTGCTTCAGCAGGTCTTCCTCTCCCCTAAGCAGACCAAACCTGAATCAATAACAATATCTGAACCTTAATTTATGCCTTACTGATCATATTTTGGTAAATTAATTGCATTCTAGGATAAAATACATGTACTTGTGAGTGAAGGGAGAGTGGTTGATGGCATTTAGCTCAACTTTAACAAGGCTTTTGATAGAGTATTGTGTCTCATTATGACTGTATTTGCACAGTCAGTTCTTTAAAATCAGTTCTTATTATTTCAATCCTCTTTATTAAATGTCGTCTATTACTACTATTAACAGAGCATAGTAAAATTCAAGGTCTTGATTTTGACAGAAAACCTGCATGACTCTCCCAAATACATCTAATGTATTTGTTTCCTATTTTAAGATCTACAAGACAAAAGAGACACAAAACTGCAGGGCAGAAAGTTAATCTAAGAAGCTACTGGAATGCTTAAGGAAAAGTTAGGCAGAAGGGAAAGCAAATTTCCTACCCTTTTCCCCACAAACCACAGTGCCTTCAGATGGACATCTGAAATTCAGTTCAAATATTTTAGAGTACCCTTTTCAGAAAAAGGCAGACTTTATAAAAGAATGACCCTATTTGAATCTTCCCCTTAGGAAAATACTAGCACACAACCAGAGCAGAGTTCCAGGGGGAACTTGGAAAAGATAAAAGTTAGAAGTTTGAGGGTACGTAACACAAAGAGAGCGAATACGCACGTGGAAAAATTAATGACTAGAATATAAATTACTCCTTTGCCCTCTTCCACTTGTGATGAACACACAAAGCTTTTATTAATATCAAGGAGAATCCTACTTGTAGAACAACAGGAGAATATAACCTCAGGACTTGTTCTGAAACTTTGAGTAAGAATCATTCTCCTGCTATAATGCACAGAGGGAATCCACTCCTTCAATTTACAGATGAACAGTGCAGGCTGCAGCCAAATCTGTAAATACATGTTAGAATAAGCAGAATTCTGGTTAAACTCACAAGTTCATCATATATCACCACATTTTTTGTGGGGAAATACATTTGGGATTCAGTGAAGTAACCTGGAGGGAAAACAGGGAACCCTTTCAAGTATTTTTCATTGGCCTCAGATTAGAGTGGAAAAGACCCAAAGTGCACACAGGTCATTTGAGCATCTTTCTCTTATTACCTCTTTTTATCTTAGATATGAGGAATGAGAAAGTAGTGTGGAAATTAGAGGTCAGAAGAAATAGCACTGGATCTATAGTGCTGCTTTGTTAGGAGAAAAGATATCCTTTCATCAGTCTGTGGCTCCATAAAGATACTTGGGTTTGCTCAATGAATAGGCTTTGGGGTATGAACCAGAATTTCCATTGGGAAGAAGATGCCCAGAATATGTCCACACAGCTGAGCAACTCCAATTGCACCACCCTTTAACAAGTCCTTGACGGTGGTCCTGCACCAGGCCACTTGATCTATGAAGGGTCAGGGTGGTGACTGCCAGCACATGCTGACAGGACCTTGCAATACTGAACTCTAAGGAGCTTTATAGTTAGTCCTGTTCATTTTTCCCCCTCTTTGCAAGCATTTCTGACTGGAGAGGTATGTATTTTCCATGTGAGAAGAAAAAAAAAACTGCTTTAAAAGTTTTAAATTTCCTGTTACAACTCATATTTTGGTTACACAGATAGGCTTAAACAAGAATTCACAATTCCTTGCATTAGATGCAGACACTGAAAGAAAGCAATCTCTGATTCAAAGGCCTTCTAATAAGAACTTAAATATAACGGACAAGACAATAGGTCTACATATTTGTTCAGTGCAGTCAGCAAAGCACTCAGACGCTGCACAGATTAAAGCTGAATGTAAAATTTACAGTGAGATTCAGAAAAAAATCCCCAAAGAAACAGAGAAATAATTTGGACTTAAAAGAACTGTAATTTCCTTGTCATGAATAGAAGAAGCATATCATGCTACTTTCAAGTGAGGAGATAAGCAACTTAAACTTTAGGAACTTTAAAAACCAGATTTCTTGAAGATTATTTTCTTTATTGTAGGTGATTCTGAATGAAATTTGTACCAAATTCACTGCATTTATTCTAGAAATTCTGTTAGCATGGGGTTACATCCATAAAAATAAAGACATCACAGTATTTTTTATCCAATAGTCTTAGTTGCACTTAGAATGATATAAAAGATGTGACTTCTTGCTCCTTCTGTCTGGCTGGGTGTGTGGTTCTGTGCATGATGTTAGTGTTCACACGAGTTCTCTGAGTGTCTGTCTAGAATCTGTGTGAGCAGCCATGCATGTATTTATGTATTTATGCATATGCACACGTAGTGTACACATGTGCTTTGGGTAGGCATGCTTGCTCTAAATGGATCTTCAGCCTTACTGCTGGTTGAACTCAGGGACAGGGATCAGCAGCAGCCTTGCTTCTCTTCAAATTGTTGAATCCAGCATGATTTATTTTCCTCTAAAAATTCCGTTCCCAAACACAATGTGTTGAAAAATGACAGATATGAGGCATCAGAAAGGCTGTTTTTCTAATTCTAAATTTGAAGTGTGGCAATTTGTTATATTTTGTACAGGAACAAAGGCAGAAAAAGAATTTAGCTCATGGCAGACCTAGATTTTTCATAATATTATGGAAGAAAATTGGTAAGAAAAGTGCTTTAAAAGAAGAAATGGATTAAAATATTTGATTTTTAGAAATCAGGAAGCCAATAGGACTTCCTGAAATACAAAGAGTTAATTTTCACAGACATGGGGCTCACAAGTAACACAAAATGTTCTACACTTCCACTCTTAGGCTTAAAGCCCACTAGCTTTGGGAAGACATGCAAGGCAGGTGTACAGTCGCTATAAAACAGTCTAGCTCCACCCTTGGCACACATGTGAAACTTGTCCTCACACACACTGTCTCTGTGCAAGTCCTGATGTTAATATGCTCCAAAAGACAGGTCTACATTTAACTCCTAGGATTTAACATCAAAGACTAATTTCATGGAAGCCTATGCTCCGGACAAGCACCAAAATCGAGAAACACCTTTACAAATACATCCTATTAGTACATATAACAATCTTTTGGGCACAGCAACTTAATGAAGTTTTCCGTATTTCTAGCTGTCTAATATTTTTGCATGTATGTTTCTCTAAGCACCTGTTTGATTAGCTGAAAGATACCTATCAAGGAAGGGAGGTAAGAATCTTAAGGGTCTTTTCGGTTCCTCTCATGCCATGTGTTAGCACTACACATCTTTAAATGATCATTAAAATCCTAAGAGAATAAAGAACAAGGCAAATATGGGACCTGCACCAATACTGAGGAGTGTGCAGTGTACTACTTATCACCATATGTAGAAATAAGACCAGTCAACAAAAAGCCAAAGCACATTCACTGAAATTCAGGTCAAAGTGGTTGTAAGTTTAGAGTTTTAGCTTTATCTTTGAACGTTCTAATGACTGTAATCATGATCATGCTGTGTTTCAACCTCTTTGTTGCCTTGAATCACCCACATTCAGGTCAGGCCTAGAGGCCCTTTGATAGAGAACAACCTCCCAGAGCTGTGCCTGGCAAACTGCTTGGAAAAGAGCACACAGCTCTGCAGAAACATAAAGTCACTGACTTGTTTCCACAGTTGAGCAAGAAGCAGCGTTGTAAGAGATACAGCTCTTAAAAGTTGTAAACCAAAAGATCATGATGGAAAATAAGAGAGGAAAAGAACAGCTTCAACTTCCCCACTTTGCTTGGCAAGTTTCACTTACAGCTCTGCCACAGGCTCACTCTGCCCTCCTTCAATGAGGGAACAGGATTTCTGAAGTAAAAATATGATGTCTGTCAGTGCATCTTGTGTGGTTTTTTTTTTAATTGGGTTAGGTTTCACCCCCTAAAACTTGCACACATCATCTAAGTCTGTAATGAATTGAGGAGACTGTTGGTTTGTCTTTGACTTATCCACCCTTTAAATAAGGAATGTGCAGAAGTACATACTTTTCTGAATCCAAGGAGAAAACAGAACAAGAAATTTAAACATATTCAGTACTGTCATGCATTGTTTCTTATTGAGAAGCTTACACAGATCTGTATGATATAAAATGCTCACAACAAGCTTTTGTGTAAGGCAGTCACCACATACACAAATCGGTATTAGTGAGTATAAGTATGTCACAACATACGCAATTTGTGTTCTTAAAAAACTAGGATACTAGATTTAAAAATCTAATTTCTAGTACCCCAACCTCAAAAATATACCACAACTAATATACACGCTAATGTTCGTTGATCGAGTGTAGAAGACAGCACTATTTTCACTGGCACTGAATCAGACTGACAATTTTGAAAGACACCTATAAGCATTTTGGAACAAAACAGACCGAAGCATCACATGAAGTAAGCATTACTAAAGAGATGGGACTTGTGGTAAGGTTTTGATTAAACATAAATAAACATACTCTAACTCCAGCTGATATGTCCCATGCAAAAGACAAGTATTTCAGATAAAGAAAAGGACACATTTATTAATTATATCTTCTTTTTAATGCCAAAAGAAAACTATGTAGGCCTTGAAGTTTAGTAAACTATCAGCCTGCATACTGAAAACAGGATAATAAAAAAAAACCCTCTCAGTCGGTTAAAACTAGCTAATTTCTGTCACTATTGCTGTCACTAGCATCCCTTCTTCCCCATTCACTACTCCACAACAATGAAAGCTCATTTCTGTTTTTAGGTTTTGTCTAATCACAGCAATGGAGAGGGTACTACTTCAGAACTATATGGTGCCAGAAGTGTTTGTTGCTATTAGTGTGCAGGGCATTATGCTTTTCAAAGGATATGTTATAAATAGCTTACAGCTATTAGAAATGCAACAATTAACTGATAAATTAATAAGACAGGCAAGCAAAATATCAATCATGGCCCTTCTAACATGATTAGCATAAATTACACAGGATCACAGATTACTGCAGTTGTTGCATAAAACAAGAGCACCTACTTCAGTTGTTCAATAACTTGAATACTTTTAACACTAAAACTATACAACACAATACTCGAAACAGAAAAAAGAGACCACAAGAATAATGAATATTCATTGGTAATTTTCTGCTCAAAATTTGTTTATAGCAATTTCTGGGGTAAAAGAAAAAAAAAAAACAAACAAGGAAGAAAGGAAAGAAGAAACACAGCCCAAATGGACAGGATTTTGTAGCACAACATACAGTAAACCCCAGATAACTTCCTGGACCAGAGATGGCAACAAGCGTAATGATAACTACTGCATGGTGACCTAGTGGCCCATACAAGGCCTGAAAAGGTGCTACATTAAAGTAGGCCTGTTACTACCAGCACAGTTAGCAGTTTCAGTGACTGCATGAGGTTTAGAATGCAATTAAGCTGGTATAAACAGTGCCCCATTAATGTCTGGAATGAAAGGATGACCAGGAAGTGATTTTATTTTAATTTATTCATATATATTTATTAGGTTTTTCAATTTTCTTTCATTTCTTGCTGCAACTCTGACATCAGAGCACCTGTAAATTCTATTATTATAAATATGGACTATTTTTAAGCAAACTGGAAAGCACATTTAGTCTTAACAAGGCACAAAAGAGATTTCCTACTTCAGATTCTTATGCTGTCTGTAGTGGTTTCAAGATCTAGAAAGAACTGTTGTTAAATAATTAAAAGCGGTCAACCAGACCAAATTGGCAGAACAATCTGTATTCTGCCCTCAGTTAAAACTTTGCCTTCTGACTTAAGTTAATACAGTTACTCAGACAACAGTGAGAAAGAATCTGATTAACTCTGTTCAAGTTTGTATGCTATGAGGATAAACGAATCAAAACTAAGACTTTCAAAATTACATCTCTGCATCCTTAATGTTAGTTTTGTGACATACTATCCTATTATACCACCAGCCACGCAGGACCAATGGTGTAAAGATTTTATCTCCTTGATTCATGTTGTAAAGATGGGAAACTGCATCATTAGGTTTTGTTTTGACAGCTAGGTGAAAGGACTGAAGTGAATTCTGCATAAAAAGAGATCCCTTTCATCCTTGAGTAACAGAGATAAACCTAAGAAGATTTATGGAAGTACGTACATGCATTATTTTACATACACCCTGAAAGAGTTGATCTGATACAGGACAAAGGCAGCGCTGTAAAGTGTAGGTGCTTCCCCGCTTCCCAAGCTTCTTTTCTTCCCAAATTTCATGTTAAATCCTTAACATGAAATGCAGGATCTGAGGCAGCATTTCTGAAGAGACAATATACTTTTAATATAGTTATTATGCTGTCTGGGTAAGAGAATGTTTCTTGGCAAATGCAAAGAAAGCCATTTATGCAGAAGAAGCATTCTGGCTCCCAAAGACATTGAAACAGGATGTCCAAAGTTCTGGCTGTTCTTACCACCTATGGGAAAGGAACAGTGCCAGCAACAGGATGGGAATCTGTCTTTATAAAATTTGCAACAGCAAAAAGACTTAGTGCTTCTAATTTTTGTGATTTTATAAAGTTCTGACAAGTTTTTGAATAAACCAATCACTGGCATGTCTGCAGAAGACCTTCAGAAAAAAAAAAATCAAAAATGTTCAAAGATTTATCAAAATAATTAAACAAACACCATATATTATAAAGATATACTGCAAAATTATTCCTCTCTGCTGTACATACTTAAGAGTTGATACATGATGCAGGTATCGCATACCAGTATTATATACACAGAGAACTGAAATTAAACTTGCATGCAAACTCAGATGTTGTAAACATATATATAAAATATAGATGTACAAATGAAAGAGTAAAAATATCTGAAAATACGGGCCTACCCAATAAAATAAAAAGATAGTCTACATCAATATGCTGGAAGTCATACATGCTTGCTCTGTATATTAGATCACACTGGTCTATAATGGAATATAATATGCAGATCCTTGAGCTCATGTCATGTCCCACTGACGTAAAAACTGAAACATATTTATCTGTTTGTACTGTAAGTCTTCTGGACAGGGCATATGTTTGTACAGCATTTGGCAAAATGAAGTTCTGGATTGTGATTGCAGTCCATATGCACTAAAACACTACAAGCAATACAAGTAATTACATGTGCATGTACACTCATGTTTTCAAAGCTGAGCAGGAATATTTAGCCTAAAAACTCCCTAACACCAATGAGTAAAGGTAGGGAATGTATACCTCAGAAGTACTTTACTTGAAAACATCCAACTGTTTTCATGCAAACAGAGAAGAAAGCCACAAAAACCTAAAAATCTAGATGGAGATTGAGTAAATACAAACATTAGCATTTAAGCACATTTAGCACTGGACCAATTGGAGGAAATCCAGAGAAGCGCCATGAAAATGATCAGAGGGCTAGAGAACCTCTCCCATGAAATGGGCTGAGAGAGGTGGGGTTGTTCAACCTGGAGAAAAAGCAGCTCCAGGGAGACTGTAAAGCCCCTTCCAGTGCCAAAAGGGCTACAAGAGACTTGGAGAGGGACTTTTTACCAGGGCATGTAGTGATAGGACAAGAAGGAATAGCTTCAAACTGAAAGAGGTAAATTTAGATTGGGTATTAGGATGAAATAACTCACTATGAGGGTAGTGAGGCACTGGAACAGGCTGCCCACAGAAGTTGTGGCTGCCCCATCCCTGTGTTCAAGTGTTCAAGACCAGGTTGGACAGGGTTTTGAGCAACCTGGTCTAGTGAAAGATGTCTCTACTCATAGCAGGGGAGCTGGAACTAAATGATCTTCAAGGTCTCTTCCAACCAAAACCATTCTATGATCCTATGCTATTAGAATTGCCTGAATAAATAAAACAAAAAAAAAACCCACTATGGAGAAAATTAGTTGCAAAAGACACAGTAAGACAAATAGGTTTCTCAAAATTAAAGGGAAAAAAAATCGATTAGTGTAAACAAAGGCAGGAATTGCATCTTCATAGCAAGTCATGGAATTATGTACTTTTTTTTCCTTATTAATTGTGCATTCTCAAAAGAACTGAAACTGCAAACCAGAAAAATACTGCGAATTTTTAACAGCCACTAGATTCAGAAGTTATCCTAGAGGTGAAATCAGATCCTTAGCATAACACTGCACTTCTACATGTGTTTAAAACTTATCTCGTGCTATACCTATCACTTTACATTTTTACAAGCTACAAATTAAATTCTCAGATCAGAGAGCCATTAGATGAAAATGATAGAAAGCTAGGCTAAATAAACACACTAAATGGGGAATCCAGCAGCAGGAGAGGCAACTAAGAGCATCGGATTGTTTTTGATGAATGTTTTTGGTGATTCTCATTTCAAGAGATCTATTAGTCTGCTACAAGCTTTCCAATCACATATATGGCATGCAGAGATCCATACAGTTCCTGCTCTGTCTTACTTACAAATAAAGTTGTATGACAGCAGTTCTAGAAACCAAGATGCAGGTGAGTGATTGTAGTTATATCATCACTCTATATTAGATCTTACCCAGAACATTCTCCCTTTTGCTCAGTTTTTAATTTATTTTTCTGCAATGAGTTTAATGAAGCAGGGCTGGAAATGACCAACATTCATAAAGATCAAGTTGAGGACAATTCCAATATCACATCAGAGTGGGACCTGAAAATAAAAAGTCATTTCCATTGAAGTCAAATGAAAACCCACTGACTTATGAGGCCAGGATTTTGTCCCCAGTGTCTAACCCAGAGCTTCCAAGTACTACCTGGGGCATATCAGTATCTCTAAGTAGGTTACCAGATATTATCTGAAGTTTTTGGCAATTAAATGCTTCATTCAAGCACCACAATGCATACAGGCATCTCATTGTGTGAGATATAGTATTTCAGAAGCTAACAAAAATTGTGAGATGTTCGCAATCAGGATTCCTAAACTACAGAAAGGATTGAAGTCTACTAGTGAATATCTCTGGAACCTTATATGAATTCCCACCACCAGCACTGCCATTCCCAAACCTTCAGAAAGCATGTTTCAGCCTCCTCCAATGAATGGACTGGATTTAGCACTACAAGATTTTAAATATGTAAGTTTCTATCCTCCTGTTTTGCTTTCTGGCTGTCAGCACTTTATGTTAAAGGAGTCCAGCTTCTCCTTGCAACCAAAACCTCTACAAAGATTATTGTTTAATGGAAAATTACATTTTTGTGCAACTGATGCTACAAATAGCATCCTTCAGAAAATTATCTAATATCATTACCATTTTTCTGACAGTTTTTTTCTACGCTTAAGACACAGATGAAGAGTCTTCCTATAAAATCTCCATTCCCTTCTTCCAAAGTTCTCCAAAATTGATCTACAATAGTATGTTTATGGAATTAGCTGACTACCTACAGTATGCAGTCACAAATGTTAAGCTCCATCTAAGTCCTAGAATTTTGTGTTTGGTATTGCTGAGTTGGCTCCTAGAGCTGAAAACCAGGCAGTAGGAAATTAAAGGTACAGGAATTTAGATGTAGACTAAGATCTTTGTCTTTAACCCATATTTTCATTAGTTTTACTCACACTTATTTGAAATCACTGAGGACATCTATAGATAGCTTTTATAACAGCAGTTTTGTGACTACTATCTCTGTTGTTCTTCCTTCTTTCTTGATTTCATGCATCACACCCTGTTGTGAATTGGAGCATAACCAATCTGAAGGGGGAACTGTCTTAATCACAGTTGGTATCTCCAAATTAAATTTTCACATTCAGTCATAGTATTCCAGTTTCTGTGTCTCTGTGGCTGAAAAAAATAGCAGCATACCATAGGACAGATGATTTAAAAATCCAGTCAGCTATTACTGCTACAACATAAAGGGAAGGAGTAAAAACCGGTAGTATAGGTTGCAGAAAGCCAAAGAACAAACACATTATAATCATATGTTATCTAGTGGTTTCAGTGGGATTTAAAAAGTAACACTGAGAAAACAAAGAGAAAGTAATACTCAAAATGGTGGCCCTGATCAAGTGTATTTTTTGATCTGTGACTTCACGTTCGTTTATTTTCTAAATTCTTTTTCATCTTCCATTTTGTTACCTCTTCTTGTTGTCTCTGTACTTACAGAATTCACTGTGAACCAGCTGCATTGAAACAAAACGAACTGGTTAAATTTCTGACTTTTTGTGAAGGAGGTATACTTATTTTAGGTTATTTCACGAAAACATGTATTTAGCCATATTCACATATCTTTCATTATCAGTCTAAGATTCCACTACTATGGTTCAAGTTTTTATTTGTTTTTGATTAAGAAAAGCCTTCAAAGTGACAGCCATTAGAATTACTGTGTGGACAACTTATATGCTCCTTACAGACTTTAATATCTTTGTTTCTTAATGTATTTTTGCCTGAGACATGTGTGTATGTGTGTCTGTGCATGTATGTGTATAAATGTATGCACATATATGTACACACTTCAGTATGCACTTATGTGCATGTGTGCCCATTCTATTAGTATTAAAAATGTGTATGGAAGAACATGTGTTTATAACACATTCCTCTTCAGGAGGAAAATAAAACCAGGTTTGAATAAGAAATAAATCTAAAACAGAAACCCCTTTAAATACAGGTTTGAGACTGGAAACCCAGCCAGACCTACAACTACACTGGCACGCACAGGCACAAGCTCCACACACTGTAACACAGCAATAGCTTCTGTGCTTTATTCCTCCAGGTTTTCACGTTTCCATGGAAATGAGTGGGAATCCCAACACAAGGGAAAAATAACTAGGCTATCCAACTCACACCATGGCGCTGGATGTCTGAACAGCTGATACGTGACGCAGTCATCACAAGAACAAAAATACACATAATACAATACTACACATAACACTGAAGCCAAAAAAACAGCCATGGCTGTACCTCAAAAGAACACATGTAAACTACTGCTGCTGTAGATACATCAAACTCTGCAAGAATACGGTTTTACACAATTTTGAAGCTGCCTAGGGTACGAATACAGGTACTGTATAATGTTCTGAAACTAATTAATTGAGCAAGTCATAGCTATTTAAAGCAGAGCCTAATTTTCCTACTATTGACTTCACTACACAGATGGTGAATTTAAAAAAAAAAAAAAGTGTGGTTTTAAAATTCTATTAATACTAATATCCACCAACCTATCAACTGCTGTGCAAGCCTTGGTTTCGTGAATGATAGGCCATTTACAGAGAACTCCCAGTGTAGCAACACAGTGCCTCTATTTGGATATTGAGGAATCCTGCCAGTTCTTTTGCTTTTTTACATTAAAGTTACAGGGTCATATGGTTCTTCCTTATTGGCTATTATATCTAAGATTCATGTAATTGTTAACATAAATGCTTTTTTTTGTTAATGAACTATAGAAGAACAGAACCAGCACAGTCCTTAAACTTCCTCAGATGAGGGGAAAAAAAAAAAAAAAAAAGCTTGAGTAAGTCTCTCTTACCTGGCAACAAGTTTGTGCTATTATATTTATTGATTTCATTGCAATTGTGTCACTGCTGGACTTGGAACACTATTTTTTTTTCTGATCAGATAGACACAATGTTTGAGGTTTTTGAAAAGTATCTGGACTACTTTTTAATGGGAAGTCTTGGAGTATACAGAACAAAATGCAAAGCCCAGCAGAGAGACTGCAGAGAGTGGCATCTCCTGCTCTTTATTAGGTTTGCCAACCCCATGGCAGGAAACAGCAAATGATGAATAGGTCCTTCCCAAGTGAAATAGTCTATTAAGAGGCAAACAAGATCTTTCAGACTGAGAGAAGAGAAAGAAAAAGAGATGGTGATTAAAGTGTTGCCAGAAAGAGAAGGACAAACCTCCTCCAAGACATTCTCCATGAGGAAGAATACAGCACCGAAGTATTGAATGCCAATAGTGATTGACTACAGGGCCTAGAAAAGTATCTAACCTCTTTATCAAAAGATGAACAAAGCATAGCCTGAGCTGTAGGCTGTCTCACCAAGCTCTTGGAGGTGCAGCAGAACAAAGCAGAACTGTGCCTCAGTATCACTGCATTTGCATAGTCATCCTTCACCGAGGTGTACATTTCCTTCCCATAGGCCATAAGAGAACAAAGCATTTCCAAGCGAACATTGTCAACAGTATTTCCTAAAATCTTAACCAACAGGTTATAATCTTCTCAAAGCAACTCAGTTACTGCTAAGCCATTCTCAAGTAGAAACAACAAGAGGTAGCAAGGTATCTTATTTGTGCCTGTATGAAATGTGGTTACATATTTGTACATTCGAATTAAACACATTATTCAGTGTGTCAAGAAGATCATACTGGGCTTTGAGCATCTTGTGACCAATAGTGGCGCCTTACTAACATGTTACTTGAGAATGGATTCATGATTCATGATTTACTGATGCCTCAGCTACATCACTTAGCCCTACTGAAATTTGTTTACCTTTGGGACAGGTGATAACGGCACATGACCAAGCTCAGGACACAGCACCTCTGAAACTAGAGGAGAGAGAAGACTGGGACAAGAAGGCCCAGATCTTTTCCTGAATGAGGTAAATTAGCAGTGAAACAGCTTTAAGAAGCCCATTTCCTGATCTATCCTCTAGTTTCTATGCCTGTAAGGCATTTTCACAAATAGCTATTTGTATTGCAAAGCTGTAAACCTAGGCACTGAAACTATTCCTCTTTTGGTGGATTATTTTGGTTTTCAGATAAGCACCACTTAGCTGTATTACTATAACTAAGGGGACAACAACCTGGAGCACAGGGGCAGAAATAAGTAGCCAGGGACAGCTAAGCACAAATACTCCCTTAAATTGCTTCAGTGCTGAAAAATGTAATGCCACAGCTTATCTGAGAGGCACAAATACATTTTAGAGGTGGGAAACATTCCTTTCCACAGAGTTAGGCTGACACTAATATAAAGTTCTTGAATTAGAACTGGTTTACCTTGAATTTGCATTGAGAAACAACAAAATTAAATTGAGGGAGTCTCCCAGCCCTCATACATGTAGATGCCCTAGAAAATATCTACATACCTGCAGCTACATGCTGCTATAAAAGAGCATCTGCGATTCCCACCTTAGATTCACCAGAATTACTACTGGCTGCTTTGCCACATTCTGGTGCTCCTTTATCTACAACTATCTCCCAAAACTAAGTGCTCTCCAGCACCCTTAATTATCTGGATTAAAGTCTAAACATGGTCTCATTCTATTTTAAGCTGATTAGAGGGCTGGAATATATCTCCTATGAAGACAAGCTGAGAGAGTTGGGGTGGTTGGGCCTGGAGAAGAAAAGGCTCCAGGGAGGCCTTCCAGTACCTAAAGGGGGCTTATAAGAAAGACAGGGACATGAGAGAAATGAAAACAACTAACTTGTTCTGGAGTTGAAGCATATAGCATAAGACCTAGTCATTTCAGAGCTGAGATGGGACTGGAAGGAGTGGAAGGGAGGATGCCCTGTTTCTTTGGTGGTAGTAGGTGATATCACTGCTGTCACTATTCTGGGCTTTTGTGCCACTGCCATTTGTCCTTAGTTCACTAGCAGACAAAATTTATTCATTGTAAAATGCATCTGTGCAGTCACAGGCCAAGGGTGATGTGGAATTTTCCTGTGAGAAAAAGCAATGAGCCATGCAGAAGGCAGACACATTTTCATTGCATCTCAGGCTTTCAGGGAAATATACTTCTGAAAATTCCCTTAAATATTCAAGCCATGCTTTAATGAAAAGCTAAACATGCTTTGTTTTTCCCATTTTATAAAACAGGATTGTTCATCAGTTTCTATATCTGTCTTCACCAATCATGTGTCCATAACCTTTCTATGCCACAATAAATGATGACAATAAAGAACAGCAAATGGCACCTACAAGAATAATCACATCAGACTATTCAGACACTAGTGGCTGAAGTATTAATTACTGTCTTCAACATTTTTTGTATATTTCTTTGTAAAATCTACATGAAAAAAAACACTTTTGTTAGTCAAAATATGCTCAATGAATAGTCATTCACACATTCCAATTCATATCGTTTCTAAGTGTGGCTTTACTACGATTTGGTAAAAAAATCACATTTCTTTCTGCAGACTGGATAAGGGATGGCCACACGGTAATTTTGAGCTCATTTCCTGTGAATTTGTGAACGGACCAGAAGTACCCATAGAGCACACAGGCCAATGAAACTGCAGACAAAATGCCTTTAGATAAAAGAGGAAGTTGAGAATAGATGGGGGAATGGGAGATTGGAAGAAGTGCAAGGGTTTTATTGCATGATGAGGGAAATTATGGAGTATGAGACTCTTACAGCATTAAAATATATACACATTTTATGTTAATTTGATTGGGGTCTTGATGACTCTGTGTATGAAGGCTTGACTGGAGCCCAGGCTTGCCTAAACTCTAGCATTTACACTTAGGCTCTGGCTTTCTGCCCTGCTCTCTGGCTCCCTTGCAATGCAGCTGGTGTCACCTGCTTCTGATGGCCGTCAGCCCAAACTACTTTCTCTCTTCATTTTCACCTCTCCCACGGCAGAGGAACAGGTGGGAGGTCAGTGCTGTGACTACCCCTCATGCCCTCACTACTGGTGATAACCTTTCCTCTTGTGCCTTTAGCAAAAGAAACTAAACATAAACCAGAGGAAAGGACAAAGCTGATGGATGTATGACAGGAAACAACGGGCGTGGAATGTTAAAATGCTTAAGAGCCACCTTCTGCAGAGGCACACCAGCAGAGCCAGCCAATGATGCCACTGAAGAAAGGGTCCAGTACCAGCAGCTGTAAGGACCAGCTCAGGAGCTCGGCAAGAAGAGATAAGCAGAAGTGGGATGAAAGGCCTCTCAGGCAGATAAGAAAGGCAGTACTAAGTACAAGAGGCTGACAGATTAAGGGAGATAGATATGGCTGAGAGGCAGAGAATACAAGGGAAAATTGTTTTAAACATTTTTAGGGATGTCTTTGCCTCTAGTGAAAAAGAATAAAATGTGTGTGAAGATTTCAAGCATATGCCTACACTGTGCAATAAATTGCTGCAAGAAGTCCCCAACTCCCTCCTCCCAGATAGCACCAGATGAGCTAGTTCTGGCACCAGAGGCGGTACAGTACTCACAGGCACTTTAGGGCAGTCAGACTACTTACAGTAATCAAAGGAAGGGATAATTAGCCTTTGCTCAGTCATGCTAACACAGTTACGATTTTTCTGGGTCATGAGATGCACACCATTGCAGCATCATGACCCACAGACATACCACATAGGTCTAGTATCTGTCCTACAAGAACAATGCACATGCACATGACTATTTCCTTCTACAGTGTAATACAGTGACAGGGAAACTGCAAATTCTGTGCAGGTGATATCCAAGGTACACAGGAAGAAACAGAAGTGAATTCAAATAGCCTAGCAGTAAGGGGTATAAAGAAAAATCCCTTCCACTAATTTTGCTATAGCTGTCCCTGCTGATCCGTAGATATATAGTGGCTCAGCTAACATCAGGAATTTTGTGTCACAAATGGCAAAGAAAACAACATGTGTAGTACAGAATGCAGAGGCAGAGACAGCTGCTTAGCTCACCTATTAGCATGGTCACTCTGAGATCAGTGAAATTATTTCTGAGAACCAACCTGTCTAAACAATAAAAGAGACCCGCAAAGCCCTTGAAGGAAGATTTTTCAATGGTGACCGTGTGACTGCCTCCAAAATTGGATTGTATTGCAAGAACAACAAAATTTCACACAGCAACAGGGCTGTGGCTGTGCTCAAGTCAAACCAATAGAGTGTTTCATAAGCCAACAAAAGTGAAAAATGGCCATGGTCTGTCCCAGTATCAAGTGCATACTGGGACTGTGAGAGCACAAAGGTGAGATGATTCAGCACTAGATCTTTGTCTACGAGGTTGGGGGTGCAGGTGCCAGGCAGAATTCCACAGTAATTCAATACAGCTGAATGTATTTAAGGTTAGAATACAGGAGAATTTCCATGCAGTTACAAAAAGAGATCATTGTGTCAGTGTTATACTGAATACAGGGGAATTACCACAAAGTAAATGTTGCTTTAATGAAATCCTTACAATTAAAATTAATGTGTGATGTAAGAAAGATGTTATTGGACTAACATAAAAGATTATGTTTTCCTGAGTGATTGACAATGCCCTATTGCATAATATAAAATGGAATTTAATAATGGTTGATTTCACATGAAATGAATTTTGCATGAATAAACAATGGGTGAAATGACAATGTATAGCTACATATATGAAATGCATATTGCCCAAATTTGAGTGTCAGGGGAACTTAATATTTTTCTTATTCTATACACATTGCTAGAAGAGATAACTGATTAATCTAAAATAGTACTATTCTTTAGCTAACATCAGATGCTTCAGAGAAAGGAACTGCTTTGCCCCAAACACTCCTTCCAGCATGCAAACATTTCTACACCTCATAATGATAATTAAACTGAGTTCTGCACTGGAACTGCTAACTCCTACAATTTCCAACTTTGGCTGGGTACCTACTAATGAAAAAATATTCATACAGCAATATCTAAAAGACCTTTCCAAAGTATATGTCACAACAAAACAAGGGATTCAAGCATCACTTCTCTTCAGATCTTTTTCTCTCATTGTGTAACTTGTTTTGCAATTTCTGTATCACACCAAAACAACAATAAAATAGACTGCACAGTTAAATTAAGCCATTTCAGAGAATAATTACATGTAACAAATACACTAAAAGAATACCTGTATCAGCTCCTGTATACTGCAATGAGTTGCAAACATATGATACTAGTGACATTTTACGTTCTAATAAGCCTCTCTTGCAAACATGGCATGTCTGGGCTCTTTAACAGGCCGCTCTTTTATTGGCTTAGAAAGAAGGAAGGTGTCAATCCAGACACAGACTTTCTTTCTTTCAAAGCATTGGTCAGCAGATGGTAGAAAAAGCAATTCAGATCCTCAAAAGGACCTGATGTTCTTGTTTTCTCTCTATTTTAGGATGCAAGTCCTGTTATCGCTGAACAGAATGACACTTGCAGCAGGTACAGCTGACACATGGAAATATGTTGGATCAGTCTCACTAATAGGATCTATGCATTTGCTAGAAAAATCAAACAAATATGGACCATTTGGACAGGCAGGTTCAGAACCTTACTCACAGTCAATTTTCTGTGTGAACATTTGCAAGGAAAGATACCAGATGGCTTAGGCGTGTATTACACTGACATGTACATAAATGTGCATGGGTATATATGAAATAGGAAGAGCTGTGACCAAATTAGGGCACTAAATTACATATGTGTAGGACAGGGCAGTGACAAATGAAAGAAACCCTGAAAGATGGGGAGAAAGAATGATAATGCTGAATAAAGTATGCATTATACATTAGCTTTTCTTTAAGGCTGCTAAGCTCCCCACATAGACATACCGAATTGGGGATTTACATGAGAAGTTCATTTTAACACTGTGAAAATTATGTGTTAAAATCCTCCATACACTGATTGGAAGACTGGCTTCATCGATCACAGGTGTTGATATTAAAACTTCTGGTGGGAGTTTCATAACTGATGAATTGCTTCACTGGGATTCACTTTGCCTGCCCAGTCAAAGCAAAAGTGCTATAGCAGCAGTCACCAGCACAGAAGGCTGGTTAGAAAGAAAAGTGACAGAGTCAGAATTGAGAAATGAGCAGCACCCATGCATGGATGTATTGGTAGCAAAACAGTAGGAAGAGAAGGAAAGAGCACTTACTGATAGAACAAAATGTAAGTTATGTTAAAATATGCATTTAAACCGACAGACAGATCCCAGCCTTCCTCCCACAAGAATCCTGAGGTCTCTGTATCCACCAAAGTCTTAATGGAATCCTTCAAATGAAGAATTTTTTTTCTTTAAGAATGGCAATAAGGTGTCTTTTAAAAGAATACTTTATTGAGAGAGGTCAGAGTAAAAGAGCCCACCTGCTTGGTAGTAAGAATCCCCCACATAAGTGTACTGCGTCTAGATAGGACAGAATTAATTTTCATCATAGTAGCTCATATGGGGTTTAGATTTTTGACCAAAATGATACTGGTAACACACAAATGTTCCAGCTTTTGCTGAACAGTGTCTGCACACCATCAGTGTTGCCTTGGTTTCTCAATCTGCCCAGCAGTGGATAGAGTAGGGCACAATAGGTTAGGAGGCAAATGACCCAAACTAAAAAAAGTCACGTTCCACAACATGTCACATCATGCTCAGTAATAGCAGAGAAGAGATGGTTTGGGAAGTTACACATCTTTTTACTGGGCATCAGGCAACCTGTGGGAGGTGGTGAGTGATTGTCTTTGCATCACTTTTGTTTCCCTTCTCTCTTCTTTCACTTCTCCTTTACTTATTAAAAAATTCTTATGTTTTTCTTAATTCCAAATTTTCTTGCTTTCAGTCTTCCTTCCATCTTTCCCCATCCCACTGAGGGTAGCAGAGGGAAACTGAGTAAGCATTTAGTGTTGTGCTTAACTCTCCACTGGAGCTGATCCACAGTAATTAAGAAAATGACCAAGAACAGGTATTCTGCATCTTGAAGCTGTTTTGTTTGTTTCTTGTAGTTTAACCTAACAGCTTCAAAGGAGATTAAGTTAAATTCTTAAAAAACCACCATATAATATGGAACAAGTGTATCCAAGAAAATGGCTGTAGAGCCTTACATCTGCCCAGCTTATTTCTCAATTTCTACTGATGATATCTAAACAGACTTGGTGGTGCTTTCACTGTTAGCTACTGGAAGGTATTTGAAGTAAAATTCCAGTATTTTTATACTTCACCTTCTCTTCCCATTTCATCAGCTTCAAGTTATATTTCTCTGTTACCTTTGCAGAGCCACTGATTTGTTTGTGTCTTGAGCTCATTGATGTGCCTTTCTTGAAACAGCTTGTCTCATTGCTCACTCCCCCTTGCCTGCAGGTAGGTGTACTGCCTTTGAGACATGACCTGTTAGCTCAGTTTGGCTACTCATTGGGAAGTCTCTGCTACTATCAAGCCTGTACCATGCTTATTATGACTGCAACTACATCAAAGAACTCCTGACTCCTTTCTAATGAGTCTGAGCGAAATTCAACTCTGATGTGGCTTTCCTAGAGTCATTCTGAATTACAGCAGGAACGAAGTTGATTCAGCCTAACTTTTCACATCTATTACCTTTCTGGCACACTGATGAGCCACTGAGTATGTGTGTAATTTTGGCCGACCAGTCTACACAAGATCTTGTGTCATCTTAAAGTCTTGTATGGCTTTAACTGAGTGCGTCTCTTTCCTTCCCAATTAACCAGTTTCACGACCAATTTGTACAACCAGCTTCTTCTAAGTTGAAGGCTTTTATTCTACTGTTTAATTGATGAGACGTCTCAAGACTTATTGCTGTGGAGGGCAGTGAAAGAGAAAGTGAGATTTCACGTGCCTTATTTCCTTATGAAATGAACGTAAAATATTACGTACTGGAAACGAAGAGTTAAACAGAGAGAGGAAAGAGGGTGAGTTTAACATTGCACCCTACTTAAACTGAATGACATGCCAGCCACCTAAGATGCATGGCCTTTAATTTCTGTCTTTTCCTCCACCTTTCCTCCCTTTTTCAATGATCTGATTTTATAGGATTTGAATGAACTCAAATCAAAGCAAAAATGCTTCCATGTAAAAATCTCAGTGAAGGTTCAGGCTTAAGATCTAGGTTTTTGTATTGCTTCTAATAACTTTTTGATCCAGTCCTCAACTCTGCGAATACTATAATCTCCACCCCATGAATTATAAGAAGGAAACTTCTGAACTGATTGCAACTCTGTAATTCGTGATTATTATTCACAAATATAATCAGATACAGTATCTGGCCATATGATTTCAGAGGCATGATTAATGTAAATTGAGTGGTTTTTTCACAAAATATAATAAGGAAATGTATTACCAATCATCACAAAATCATAAAACCTCACTGGAAAGACTAGTTTGAGTGAGCTCTGAGTTATCTCCTACATGGGAAAGGGCCAATGAAGAACAGAGTAATCAGAATTGGCACAGTACTTCTACTGAAGAATGCAGAGCAGGGTGACACATTGAACAGAACACAGGGATTCAGGTGGTGCAAGTTCTGGTCTTATTTTTGCAGATAAATTCTCGGGTTGCTATTGACAAATGGCATAATCTTTATATGCCTCAGTTTCCCCATAAATTAAACATCTAACATACAGCTTTTCATATAAAAGACATTAATCCATTTGTTACTGAAAAGTTTTGTAAAACATACTTTCTCAGGACATATCTAGAACCATCAGACAAGCTTTACAACATGATTCTTCATCAGTCATCAAAGCACGGAAAGATAAAACTGTGTTATTATGTTGATGCTAAAAAGCTTATATCTTGCCTATTACCCATTCAAACACTATTTGACCTGCAAAAAGGAAATCCTGTAGGACACTCTCCTACATTCTTTTTGCAGATCTCTTTCTTTGCTTTTCTCTGGAGACGCCAGGCATTTAGTTTTGAGTGAATCTACACGACTCTTCACGTTTTTAAAAGACTTTAAAATGTTTACCATGATCATTTTCAGGTGTCTTATCCTCTGGTGAAAGTTTCTACTCAGTACCACTGTAGCAAATCATATCAAAGCAAATTATTTTTATTGTGAGCACCCAAGCCACCTGTCATACATAATGTATCTGCTCAAACTGTGCCCAGCTGGAATTTGGAAGTGCCCAGGCTCTAGCAGAAAGCTTTCTGCTGATGCTCATACTTTAGTGCCCATGAAATGTAATAGTAGACGAATCTTCCCAGGCCCAGCTGCTGAACTTGGTATGTACTGCATACCCTTCCTTGTAGAGACCACCTCTACCATTTACTATAAACTGTCTTAAATGGACTCTAAAGACCTGCCATGACAACTGCTGGCCTTTATCATATATGCTTGAGATGACAACTTCCTGGATAGAATACTAAAAGACAATAAGCAGTTAAAGGTCTATATATAGAGAGTAAAGTCATTTACTGAAACAATGCCATGGATTGGTAAAGGGGCCAGGGTGGCTACAGGACAGAAATGACATTTTAAAAGGACAAAAGCTTCATTTATGTGCCCTAAACCCAGTAATTATATACCCTAGTTAAGTGTCCTGAATTAATAATGCTGAATATTTGTCATTGTCCCTTGACTTCACCTGGACTGTATCTTAGTTCCAATTGAAACAATGCTACTCATTCAATGATCTGGAAGCTCTGTTGACAAAGCTGGTGCAGAAATCCAGTATTAAATAGCGCTCACTTTAGTCTCATCAGCTAATGAGTTGATGAGAAAGAGATGCAATTAAAAAATATACCTAATTTATCTAGTGGATCCATTAGCATCAACACAGATAATTTAAGTTGTTAAATGGTCTGGCTAGTACCAGACTTAAAATTTGTGTCAATAAGATGAAGTCTGTATAGAAGCAAGCTACATTTTAACAAATCAAGTAGCATTGCAACTAAAGGCAGTATCTTTATTTTTTTTCAACACGGAAAAATGGGGTCAGATGAGGAAAGTCCAATTGCCATCTGCCAGCAGGATACCTGACTTGCCAAAGAGAGGTTTAAAGAAAATTGGTCTCAGTTAAGATTATCAGTTTTCAAATGCATTGCTTGTCCTCTTGTGCTTGTCATCTGAGGAACGTATAAAAGAACATTAATAAGTATTTTACGTTTTCATCATGGTAGACTCATCTTGTCTGAAAAGACCAGCTATAAACATATTTTAATTTAGAAAAACAAAGAGGAAGAATCAGTACCTAAATAGAAGTCAGACCTATACCTAGATTTTCTTGGCTTTACTTGTTTTGGCTGAGATTATAATAATTTTCTTCATAGCGGTTCCTATAGGTCTTTCATTTGGATTTGTGACCAAAAGTGTTGACAACACAGGGATGTTTTAATTACTGCTGAGCAGTGCTTGCACAGGATCATGGCCTTTTCTGTTCCTGACAGCAAGGAGGCTGGGGGTGATCAAAAGCCTGAGAGAGGGCACAGCCGGGACAGCTGATCCAAATTGACCAAAGGGATAGCCCATGCCATATGAAATCATTCTCATCAAAAAAAGCTGGGTGGGTGAAAGATGGAAGAAGGGGGAACATTCAGAGCTACGGTGTTTGTTTTTTCAAGCATCTGTTATGCTTGATGGAGTCCTGCTTTCCTGGAGATGGCTGAACACCTGCCTGCCCATGGGAAGTGATGAGTGAATATATTGCTTTGATTAGCTTTTGAAATTTCAAGTTTACTCTTTATTATAAGAAAAGCCAAACATTTTCATTCTTTCACAAACCAGAATTTGCCTTACTGGAAGTAAACAGTACTACTCATGAAAATATGCTTGAAATGGCCTGACAATATGATCATGGAACGTTATCCTAAGTGACCTGTGTCACAGCTGTACTGCTGCTCTCTCATGAGCCCCAGTGTGGAAAGAGGTCAGATAAGACAGACCAAAGGAACAATTGCATCAGTTTTGTCCAGACTACTTAGCCTTAATGAAAAGGCAAGCAGCACTTGCTGCCAAATTCATCTGTCTTGCTGAGGTGCATAATTACAGTCTGGAGTTTCTGACTATGAACCAAGGACAGCAGCTGTTCCCTCCGTGCTCTTTGTAAGCACCCAGCAGAGCTGTAAAGTGTCCAATCCGAAGCGCAGCTGGGAGCACGCTTTCTCCACCCTATCCCACTGAGGGAAGGTTTGCATGGGTCTTATTATTGACCAGTCTAGGATAAGCAAAAGATCACATAATTAGTATAAGCACTGATTATTGGACACTCTGAACAGAGGGATGCAGAACGGGAGGCTCCCTATGCCATGTGCTACAGATAGTGTCCACTAAGTTTTTGAAGTGTCCTAAATGGGAATGGATCCCATTGAGATACACATACACTTTAAGTGTTTCATCATCTCAGAAGCAATCAAGTCTTTCCAGTGGTTTTAGTAGCAAACCATGCACAGTACAATTAAGCCCTGTCTTCCAGGAAAACATGAGTATAAAATAACAGAACAGCTAGCAAAACAAGATTTAGGCTTGGTCTGTTATCCTCAAGAACGAGAGACTACTTATGTGCTTTCAAACTTCTGGAACAAATTCTAGATCACGAGGAAATAGTAAGATTCTTATTTCTTAGAATTTGCAGTACTTTTTCCAACCAACATTTCAGACATACTCTATGCAAACTTAATGATTTATTATGCTAAAGTACATCTAGGTCATCAGCATATGTGTTTTTACTACTGACTCCAAACACAATCTTTCCTGATGTCTGCATACTTGACAAAAATTCTCTGCTCAGACTAATCTCACAGTGGCATTTTTTAGCCTTTCACGAGTCTCATTAGTTAGACATGTTAAATAGATTCAGTCTTATTGTATTAAATTATATTTTTTATTTTATGTGTTTGCATTAAAAACACTACGTCCTATGTGAGGCAAAGGAAATTCCACATGCATGAGAAAATATTGATGGCAGTATTACATGCTTCAGTGCTTGGATTACTCCTTGTGTCAGGAGTGAAAATCCCATTTACCTCTGTTACTTTTTAGGTGCATTTAACTTCATATAGAAACATTTATCACTGCCTATGTTTACATTCACTTAATTATTAATTTTTCATTCATTATATATCTTAACACAGTCTGTGAAGCTAATATATCTGACCTGAATCTGGAACAGATTCTTCCAACTGTGTATTTTTGAATACACAGCTGAAGTACAAAAGTGCACCTCTATATACAGATAGCATGAAAGGCAGCAATTCACAGAATCACTGTTGAAAAAGAACAACCACATTAAAATACAAGGGCCTACCAATTCCAGGATTTGCTTCCTGAAGTTGCCAGAAGGAGACTTGTGACTCTTGGGTAATGTCAAATACAGGTTAGGAATTGATAATCTACAATGATTTCAAATTACAAAGATAATTGTAATTATCTTCTCTCTTTCTGTTAGCCTTGACAGTTATGACTGTAAATGTTATTCTTAACTAAATAACAGATAATAAACTGATATCTTTCAACACCATGTACTCAATTTCTTTATTAAGCAAGTCCTCTTTACTGTATTGGCATGGCTACAACTACAGATCTACACCCATACAGACATGATTGTGTGTTTGTCTTCATTAAGAACAACTGGGATTTTTTCTGGAACCGATGTAACCCTTTGTAGAACAAGGTTATGCTCTCACTGCTTACTAGTCTATTTCACAGAGACAAGTGGTCTGGTTTACTCCCTTTTTTCACTTGTTTGAATTAGATCTGTTCCATAAAAGTTTTCAGTTGCTGTTTTCTCTCTTCTGTATTCATGTAGCTATAGCCTTTGGTTTTGACCAAGATTCTACCACAATACTTGCAGATGCACCAGAAGTCTCCTCTGCATGCTTCCCTCATTCTTTCTCTAATTCCCTTGCATGGATGCTTTAATATATAGACTGCAACTCTTATTTTATTGATATACTTGAAAGGTGTCTTTGCATGTGCTCTTCAATCATCACTTTTCCCTCAAAGCTAGACTAAGCTGAAACCTTATTAAAATGACAAGATAAAAGTAGTTACACTTTACTTCAGACAAAACAGTATTCATATAAGGTTTTTCATTTCTGAAACACCTCTAGTGCTTATTTAGGCCTTCTTTAACCAGTATCTTCTGAACCACACTTTGAGACCTGGAGTTTGTCCTCCCACATCAACCAGAAGTATGACTTTAAGCAGTATTTCACAGTAGGACAAAGAAAAACCTCAAAGGTAAAGCACTCTGGTCTTCATAACATTTAGTGGTGTTCTGGATATTAACATTATTTGCTTTTGCTTTGGGTTCAGTAAGCTAAAACCCATCTATATTATTCTGTCATCTAGATCAACAGATTTAAGGCATCACAGGACTATTGCAACTGCAAGGCAAAATGGAAGACATTGTCCAGACAAGGCACTGTTCCCTAGAGCAAAACATAGCATGAAATTCCTGAACTCTTGACTTCTCTGAGAGATACTGGTGGTGCACATGGACACAACACAGTGCTGTAGTGTTTCCAAAAAAAATACCTCAAGGTATAAATATTCTCTTTAAATGGAAAAGAATATAACATTGATAATTCATTTGACAGAAATTTCTTTTACATACTTGCTTTGAGGAAAGTGATTCTGATACAGAGGTAATTCCAGAAAGATGCAATTCTTTCTTTTCCATCAGCTGTACTCATCACCCACCTTCTACTCAGCTTGAATCACTCTGACTGCTGTGATCAAGATCAAGGCAGGCACATGATGTTAGTTTCAGGTTTTGGTAAACTCTGTGAGACAGGATAATCCTCATAACAACCTGCCTAGTCCATATAGTGAAGTCTGACTGACATTCCACAGATTTCTATTTGAACAGATGTCTGAACCTCACGATTACAAAACCTGGTAAGAGAAGAGGCAGACAATTCTCACCAGTTCTTGACTTTGGACCTTGTTTTGGCCACATACAACATGTGGCCTTTGAAAGTTAGAAAAATTGTATTACATTTTAAATAGATAGTAAAAGAGAAGCTAAAACAGCCTGCAGATAATAGACTGTCTCCAGGCCCTAGTGTTCCAATTGAAGGCAGTCTAAACAGGGCATGAGTTGGCCACATGATTAAGACCCTTTCAAGAAAATTAATTGCTGGGGTTTTTTAATCATCTTTTGTCAACTAGAAGTTGAAATCAAATTCAGCATTTTCTGATTTTCCTTCCACCTCCCATCACTTCTGTGCATCTTACACAGTATGAAAAGGTGGTGCCATTCAGAGCTAATGCCCTGCTTTGAACAGGGCCTATTAGCAGTGCCCAGGACAGATCTTACTACCTAATTCAGTATTCATTTCTACTGTGGGGTGTGGGTGGGGGTGGTCCTAGCTGCTTGACTGAGATTACCAAATCTTTTCTATTTTTTCTCAAATTTCTCTGGTTATGAAACTTGAAATAATGCACTGAACAGTTTAGTTTTAATCCTTGTCCACAAGTCTTGACACAGACTTAATGGTCATAGGAATAAATTGGGAACACAAACTATGGGGCCTGTAGGATCAACCAGTTCTAGCAGATCAGCAGAGCTAATAATGTCAGGAAGAATTGAATTTCACACTGAATGCCTGAGCTAAGAATATAGAGGAAATTCGTCTCTGGTAGACACACCAAGGATAAATTTTGGCATTTCTGTCAGTAGCAGTTAGCTTTTTGGTTCATAAGTATACAGAGATGTCATGTATAATGCCTTGAAGAGGTAGTGGAGTTTAAAGTAAGGTTGAATTCAGGAATTTAGCCTACAGAATGCTTCTGGTCCACGTTCTCTCTAGTTTTTTAACAAGCTGAGCAACTACAGATCCCAAATGAGCACAGGAGTTTTGCATGTTTGTCAGAAAAAAACCCTTAAAATTTCCCACATTTAAAAACATAACAGTCATTTTTACTCTATGAAATCCTCTTTTCAATTCCCTACGTACCTCCACAAGTCAACATGTCCCAGATTTCCTTTCCCACCTTTCATGAGGTGATTTGTATACTCATTGCCAGAGCTTCTGATTTCACTCATCTATTCCCAGGTTCCCGAGTTGCTTCTACTGGCAGGGAAGGAAACGCTCATTGCTGATTTTCCATTTTCCACAGTCCCTTATTTTATCCCTACTAGCCATCTCCCTTCCCAGTATTCTTTACATTGCACAGCACGTGTTACCATCCTTTTCCCCCCTCTCTTTTTGCATTCGGTATTTCAACGTTTGCTCCCAGTAAGCGTTAAACTCCTTTTTTCCTTCTTAGTACATCTTTGCTTCCTTTAAAGGACACTTTTTGTTCTTCTAAGTCTACATATTTCTCTTGCCTTTATCTGATTAACCACTCATTAGTATTTAGTAGAAATACTAAAGAGTTGGAATCCCCTTCGCAGCAGAAGTTTCCTCATTCTTTATGGCTGCTCCAGAAAAATGAGTTTGCCACAGCTTATGCCTGTTCTCTCTCACGATCCAGTTCTCACCAAAGTCAGAAGGAACATTTCTTCTGATGTTTAAAAGGGTAGTGGATTGTAGTCCTACTCTTTTCTATTGCAAATTCTAAATGCTCACTCTAACTTTTTTTTAAAAAGTCTTTAATTTAATCCCATGTGACAGTAACGATGACTATCATTGAACAGATTTTTTTTAAAAATATGACTGATGTTAAAAGTAAAACTAAATTTAAAATCAGTCTAATTTCCTACCACCTATAATGTTACACAATTTATACAGATTTTAAACTTTATCTGAAACATGCACCAGATGCAGTCAAAAATACAACTGTTTTCTGTTTACAAATACATATTTTTGAAATGCATCGATTTACCTTAACATATTATAGAGCAATATTAGAAAGTGTGCTACCAAGGGGTGATTATATTTTCAGTAATAACAATTATTTTGAGGCAATATTAAATTATTTTATTCCATAATTGGGTATTAACCATATGCCAGGTTTTCTTCTTATAAAAATTTGTGACAAAAAAGGAATTACATTCACTTTTTAACAGCTGGAATCTCTCTCTCTGGTAATCCATTCTGGTTTCAGTAGCAAAAAATAGGACAGCAATAAGAAAATGTCATAGATTTCATCCATTACTTGTGACATGTATTGTAACAAGAACCAGAAATGGCAATTATCATGATAATTTGCACAACAATATGGTGGACTCAGTTTTGTGACTATTTTACACAGATGAAATACACTGTAAGGCTCCAATCTGCAATTACCTACAAATCAACTTTAATGTGACTGCTAAAGGGAAACACTTATGGTAGTAAATTAAGCATGTGTACATTTGCCAAAACTTGCAAAAGCCAGTAATAAGGGTTAGAACACAGTAAAGAGAATTGATCTGCAAAGATTTATATTTCTGTTTTCAAGTCTTGTACCAATTACAATACAATAGCCCTTATTCAGCGTCTATTAGTCCTATTGATTTCAGTGGAAGTTAGACATGTCAAGCTGTTCCTGCACTGGACCACAAGACCTTTGCTGCTGAGTATCTGGATTCAGCTCTGCATGAATATATATCCTTGCAAGGAAACTTAATCTTCTCAATCCCCCTGTCATCTCAAACCCTATTATAGGTCAAGGCTTGCATAATTTAACAGGAGATGTGCAAAACTAAAATTAATCATTCTAACCTGATCTTTCAAATGTGAAACATCCCAACTGTCTATAAAAGAGTTCTAAGATAAAATCCAAATGAGTCACAAGTTTCCAAAAGATTAATATTAACAATAAGTTTTTCAAAAGCAAATGCTCTAGGCCTAAGTGAGGTATACAGTATGGCCTGGGGTAATCTGTACCATTTTCCAATTAAAAATCAGTTGCTCATAATAAACTTGGAGGATCAGAGTGGAAGAAATTATCTGTCATTGTGTTATATCTACTTGTCCTAAATTTATGTGCTTCAAGGACACTTAAGCATAGTGTGCTAACTTCAACAGACATAAAACTTTGTTCATAAATATTCGATATCTCTTAAAAAAAACCCACATGTAGACAACAAGCATTCAAGTAAGAGAGAATAATATAGTTTACTATTTTGTTCACTTTATTGACCTTCCCTTCCTTAACCAACCTGCTCATGTCTTAAGGAGACTAGCATCTCTCAGGTCCCCAGACAGTGGTGAATTCTAAAACCACAAGTTTTGAAAATTATTTTTGGAAGACAGCTTGCAAGTATGTCTTTCATCAAACACAAAATCAGTGAGTATAACTGCTCTTCTCTGACTAGATATTTTTATCTAGTATGCTTACCACAATGGCATTCAAGGATAGAACACAGAACTGTTCCAATCAGTAAAACCAGGTAATCCACATCAGATAGATAGATGCTTTATAAATGATTCATATGGGTTAGATCTCAATTTTCATTTGGTAATTAAACAGTTAATAACACCAGAGCAAGATCTAAAGAGGAGACACAGCACAGCAAAGGTAAAGGCTGTTAGGCTACATCTTTGAACTCTCTTAAGGACTCTGCAGTACTGGCATCACTCCAGAGCTTAATTTAATACATTCTGAAAGCCTAATCATCTTCTTCAGGGAAGAAACCTCTGACCATCACACTCTTAAATTCTAATGCTCTTATTCTGCCTTTATGTGTCTGATGCTTTTTTTTTTTTTTTGGGACTTAGGTTGTTTCTTTGGTTCAGATTAATAGATTATTTAGGGTCTTTGTATTCATTTCACACAGGCCATTTCCTTTAGTATTACCACCAATAAAACCATAGCTTGCATTTTTGCTGTTTCTAACATTTATATAATATGCCTCACAATATATATTGTTGTTATTAAATACTGACAATATGCCAATACATTGAACACTTAAAAAAAGTAAAAATAGCCCAGTGTGCCTGTCAGTAAGTAGTTCTGAAAGAAGTGTCCCTAAAATTGTGTCCCTAACACATAAATTGGTGCAATTTTACTCTGTGGACCAGTTTATTTAATATGATATATTACACAGCTTTCAGTTATAAATACATGAATTACACAAACTTTCACTGGTGGTCAGTACCAAGAAAGAAGAGGAGATGTGAAATAAGGCAGAAAATATGTGAAGTAAGTGAAATTAAGTTACTTTACGAAGAGCTTTTTAATTAATATTTAGTGACGAAGAATCAAAATACCTGGAGTGTATTTTCAGCAGCCCACTAATGCAAGGTGTAATTATGAAAATATTTTTAAGGTTATGTTTTCCTTGTGGTAGTAAGATGCTGATATTGGCTATTGCTTTGAAAGCATGACTTTCCTTCCATAATGTTTTAAGCAGCAGTATGAAACTCAGACACACATGACAGAACAGAAGGTGCTACTGCCCTTACTACATTGTTTTGATGTCACTGGGAAAACACATTCCTTTGTTCCCATTGACTACAGAAATAAACTAAACTAAACTAAACTAAACTAAACTATTGTTATATAACTAAGAAGCTGAATTTAAAAATAAATCTTAATTTGGGCAACAATATAGACTTCGCCTTATCTTATCTTGAATCACATGGAAGTATGTAATTGGACTTTCATGATGAAATAAAGTACACACATGTATAATCAATCCCAGGTTCAGTCCAGGGCTACTTTCTTCTTTTTCTCTATTACAACCCCCCTTAACATTATAATATCAAAGGTCAACTTTAAAATGTTGGCTATCTACAATATTTTATAGCATTTATCATTATACTTTACAGAAAACCAGATCTCAGTTCTCAAGTCCTAGTGTGGAAAACACATTAGTCTTTTACCATAAAAACTTTCAAAGTTTATAAGAAAAAAAGCAGTGCATGCATCTCAAACATCCTGACTGATGTGTGAAAGTTACGTGGTAAAAGATATGCCTGGGCATCTTAGCACAAGGGAAGAATGCCCCTGCTGCTTTACAGCTTTTTGGCTGCCCTTCTCACCTAACTTCAAACAAATGTGAATGCTTGTGAAGAGGCAGACTGGATAGTCACCTTACTTTCTGTACTAGTGTTTTGGTGAAGCTTTCTTTGTCATGGTACAAGCATTTTTTGCAAGTCTGAGCTAAGCTCTAAAAGTTAAGGGTTCTTGCATGGTATAAAGTTTTTTTATAACTTTGCCATACCCCAATTACAGGAATTTCTTGTGTTTCTGACTCCTCATCTAGGAGACCTCCTTGGCTAAATCAGCATGAAAGACAGCTTCCCAGATGGGAATATTCCACATGTGTCTATGTTTCAGGCTTTTTTAGGGCACCTGAGGACTAGGAACGAGATAACACCAGCAGTGCTATCTGTCCTCTAAGCTCTCTTGTATCCTTTAGAAAGGCCTTTGTAGCTCTTGGTGCATGTCCCCCTTGAATTTTGCACACCCAAAGTCCTGAATCACTACTGAACTCTACATAAAGAGCCCTGCCTGCTCCTCTGCTTCAGCTGCCTGTGACTTTTTCTGTGTGACAATTGGATATTTGTGATGTGAAGGGAAGAAGAGGCAGAGGCCTCACAGAAGCCTAGGCAGGCATGGACTTGGCACCACCAAAGTTAGGGTCACTGTGAACGGCACTGATCATTCACAATCTGCATGACAAGTTCACAATGTCCTTTAAATTAGTCATTAACTGGAATATGAAAGGCTATGGTGGTCTTTCTGGCTCTATGTCACATTTAGTAGTGACATTAAGGAGATGGCACACCTACCTCTACAGACCCCATCCCAGTAGAGATCGAGGTTGTCTTAATCTCTGCAGGATGGCCTGTGGAGCCACTGCACGGGGTGGCTGAAAGCCAATGGCGGTGACAGGACAGGCCTGCCAGCCATCCCCGCAAGACCACTCAATGGCAGTCTCCCCCAGCATACTCCTGGAGCAGCTGGCTGCCCATGGCTCAGACAGGTGCACTCTTTGCTGCGTTCAGAACTGGATGGATGGCCGGGCCCAGAGAGTGCTGGTGAATGGTGCCACACCCAGCTGGTGGCCGGTCACTAGCGGTGTCCCCTAGGGATCAGTGTTGGGCCCAGTCCTGTTTAATATCTTTATTGATGATCTGGATGAGGGGAATGAGTCTACCATTAGCAAATTCACAGACTCAAAGTTGGGTGGGAGTGTTGATCTGCTAGAAGGTAGGAATGCTCTGCTGAGTGAGCTGGACAGGCTGGATTGATGGGCAAGGACAAAAGGTATGAGGTTTAACAAAACCAAGAGCTGTGTCCTGCACTTGGATGACATCAACTTCCTGCATCACTACCAGCTGGGGCAGAGTGGCTGGTAAGTGGCAAAAGGACCTGGGGGTGCTGGCCAACAGCAGCTGAACATGAGCCAGCAGTGAGCCCAGGTGGCCAAGAAGGCCAATGGCACCCGGCCTGTATCAGCAATAGTGTGGCCAGCAGGACCAGGGCAGTGATTGTCCCCCTGTACTCAGCACTGCTGAAGCCACACCTTGAGCCCTGTGTCCAGTTTTGAGCAAATCCAGAGAAAAGTGATGAAAACGGTGAAGGGTCTGGAGCACAAATCTTATGAGGAGCAGCTGAGGGAGCTGGGGTTGTTTAGCCTGGAGGAAAGAAGGCTCAGGGATGACCTCAGCACTCTGTACAACTACCTGAAAGGAGGCTGTACACGGGTGGGGGTTGGTCTCTTCTCCCAGGCAACCAGTGACAGGACAAGAGGACACAGCCTTAAGCTGCACCAGGGGAGGTTTGGGTTGGACATTAGGAAGAAATTCTTCACAGAAAGAGTCATTAGATATTGGAATGGGTTGCCCAGAAAGGCGGTGGAGCCACTGTCCCAGGAGGTGCATAAGGCAATATTGAATGTGGCACTTAGTGGCATGGTCTAGTTGGCATGGTAGTGTTCAGAGACAAGTTAGACTCAGTCCCAGAGGTCTGTTCCAACCTGATTGATTCCACAATTCTGTGAACACCAGAACCCATCCAATTCACACTCCATGTGTGCATTTACCCTCTGCCTCACTGTAGTCTTTGGAAGGCCCTCACCTATTTATTGACAAGTTCGTGCACACCTTCAATGGACATAGTCTCAGAAACAAAAGTTATGCAAATCCAGACTGTAAGTACATCAGCGAGATCATTCATCTACATCCACACCTGGTATCACAACTACTAACTTACCTACTTAAAAGCTGAAAACCTCTCTCACCGTTCCTTCTAAATCTCCTCTTCTCCCAACAATTATGTCCAACTTTTTTCCACAAACTGTCCTCTAAACTTAATAAACTCTTCCAGGCTGTACCACAAAAGGCAGGACAAGACCATCCAACCCATGCTGAATTTCCTTCATACATTAATAAGACACAACACTGAACACTTAAACCTGTTCTTCCGTCCTGTACTCTCTCCTATCTGTCTGCAAGGGCTACGACACACCTTACAGAGGAAATGGACAGATTCTCAGCCCATGCAACTGCTAAAAAAGTTTTATAAAACACAATTTAACTGTATCCTAGGCTCCTCTGCATGAAGACTTATGCCATCTCCACCATCTATATTCACACACATCTTTCCCTACCCATCTGTTCCTGTTTGGCCTTCCTCCAGTAGTCATGCTAAAAGTATGGCTCCGAACCTGTGAAAGCAGTGAGTAGGCACCACTGCTGTGCTCACCACCTAGCACAGTGCAAGAGACAGTTGCCCCAAGCACCCGCCAACTCTGAGTGCCTCATTGGAGGATGTCACCCAGCCACACTCCAGCATTTCTCCTCCCTCCACATGCTTCCCAGCTCTGATGCCAGATGCCTCTGCTCTATCTTGCAAACACACTCTTGGTCCAATCACTCTTCCAGTGTCATCTGAGGATGCTCTTTTACATATCAGAAGCTAAGAGCTTGACCCAGAATGAGGGTATATGGTGCTGGCATTTGTCTTCTGGGCTGAGAGAAGGAAAGGATAAATTAAAAACCAAAATGTCATTATGTCCAGAAAATAGCCCCACTGGTTTTGTTTTAAAGTGTTCTTAAGAAAACAAACATTACTCACTGCCAGATACAAACAGGGACAGTGTTAACAAGTAGTAATATTTTAAAGCATATAATTATATAATATTTTAATACCTATAATTATACAACAATTTCTTATTCAAGGGCTTTTGGTCAAATGCAACAGTGTGAGATTAGGGAAAGGCTTGTTTGTGGATTATATCCCATCTTTGTCCCATTTTTGTCTTGTGTAATCAACACCTAAAAACTGTATTCCTTTTATTTCTCCTTCTGGTATTGCCTTTCCCCCAGTTCCTGAAACTGAAAAAACCCAAAAAGACTCACTAATGTTCTTCTGCTTCTCATTGTCCAAGTTGTGCTGCTTCTCACTGTCTTGACATTTTAAAGTCTTTCCCAATAGTGCTGGAGTAGGCTTTTAGAACAAAACCCAAGAAGTTTGTGTCTTTACCCACATCATCCAGGGCAGCTAGAGAAAAAAATTAGCTGAAAATCTAGCTGGGATCTACTGGGTGTCTAGTAAGTGGTGGTGGTCTCAGGTTGGGAGGAGCAAGTGGTCTGGTGTCTAGCCAGACCACACTGGAAGTGGGTGATGGAAACCCAGGACCACCAGCAGTGTCTTACTGCAGGCCCAGGACCACCATTTATCTGATGCTGGAGGGAGGTGCCTGACTGCTCCTTAGTGCTCTCCCGAGCCAAGCTGGTGATACAGTACCTGGACTAGAAGTTCTCTGTTACTGCATATAGCAAGAGAACTTTCTGCTTTTTAATCTTCCAGTGAAGTGTATGGTTACCCAGTGAAAGTCTCTCCCAGCATGGCATTTTGCCATCTCCAGCCTCTTGGAGACTTCCTGCAATACTGAATGCTTCCCTGTCCCAACCAAAAGTTGCCCTTCCAGACCTCGTGTGTTTCTGTTAGCTTCCTAATCCCAAATTAGTTGCTTCCCAACTGCCAGCCCTACTGGGCCAAGCAAACAAGTTAGTTCATACAGATAGTTTTTTTGCTTGAGTCTGACAAAGTCGTGGTACTGACAGTTCTCCAACCACAGAAGGACCATACACCCTCCAGGCACCACATACTCCAGGTGCTACAGTAGTGCACCTGACACTGCAACACCACACCACTGTGAAGGACAGACATGAATTTTCTGCCTAGGCCATGGGATTTTTGAAAAAAGGATACCATGCCTGAAAACATCACGTGTTATAAGACGTGCATGTCATGCCAAATGGTCTTGTGCTGGGAACCTCGAGGGGCTTTTAAATTAAGTCCACTGAAAGTTAAAGAAGAGTACAGAGGAGTTGGTGCCCAGTATTTTGTGGGAAATTAATAATAAAGTAAGAAAGTGTAAGAGGAAAATACAAATAGCTAGACAGTGAGGAATTCTTGGAAAATGCTCTGTCAGGAAGAGGTTTGTACAACTCTGTTATGTCCTTAGTCTTCCATAAAGACAGATATGGGTGAGGATTGCAAAATCTTTGGCTGGGACTATGAATCAGAAAACATTTTACCACTGTTTATTTATAAAATCCAAAACCAAAACCAACGTAATTTGAGGTAAGAAACCAAACTATGTCTGAATACCTCTAGAATTTGGGCGATCTCATCACTGAATCTGATTCACACATGACAAAGCCTTCAAAAAGTACACAACATAAAATCCTAAACTTGAGATCTTGTATGTGAAACAGGAATCTCAGGAAGGCAAAGTAAGAGACTTCATAGAAATGAGGTTAGCAAGAAATCAAGCAGGACCTGATCACCTGGGAAATGCAAATTCTTGCACCCAGACATCAGAAAAGTCAGGGAGCTAACTGTCTGGAAAACAGCTTTGCAGAGAAGAACCCAAGGCTCCTGGTGGACAAGCTGATCAAGAGTCAGCAATGCACACTCGTGGCAAAAAAGGCCAACAACATTGCCAGGAAATTACTGGAGGTGATCCTTCTCCTCTACACAGCACTGATGGAATACTGTGGCCACATCTGGAATACTGTGTCCAATTCTGGGCTCCTCAGTACAAGAGAGACATGGACATACGAAAGTAAGTCCTGGAAAAGTCCACAAATATGATGAAGGGACTGAAGCATCTTTTGTACAAGGAGAGGCTGAGAGCTGGGATTGTTTAGCCTGGAAAACAGAGGGTTTAGGGGGATCATATCAGTGTGTAAAAATGATTATGTATATGAAAAGTAGTGCCTTAACTGGGACATGAAATGAAGAGAGCCACACTCTTTTCAGTGATATTCAGTAACAGGACAAGAGGTAATAGGAACAAACAATGGGCAGAATACAGAAAATTCCACTTAAACATTAGAATTGTTGGGGCTTTGTTTACCGTGAATAAACACTGTAAGAGGCTGGCCGTAGAGCTGTGCAGGCAATAGAGTTGTCCATCTATGGAGACATTCAAAGTGCAGCTGAAGACAACCTTGAGGTACTTCAGCCACAACCCTGAGAAATCTGCTCTAGTTTACCCTGCTTTGAACAGGTAGATGGGACTATACCTCCAGAAGTCCCTTCCAGTCATAATTATCCTGTGATTCTGTAATTCTACATATAAAGATAGAATGTCTTCAGGCAAACGACCATTTTGGAGACAGCATATGTTCTGAATATGATTTTAGGCTTAGAAATTGTCAGTATGGTTTGAGGGTGGAGATTAACCATACTTATCATTTTTATTTATTAGCATATATGGTAGCATATATTAGAAATATATTCCAATGTAACTCAATATATTCTTAAACAAAAGACTGGGTTATCTGAAAAAATAACTTGGTTGATAATTTAGAGATTTGAGGAAAAAACTCAGATTAGAATTGCAAAAATTCAAGTCTAAGCTCATGATGCATCAGTTAATCAAAACAATATTATGTAACAGTGACAATGAGTATTCAGACATGTAAGATTTAGAAGATAACATGTGGATTCAGAAGACAACAAGAAATTTGCAGCCAGTGCCATATAGATAATTCTTGCCTGGAAAGAAATATACTGAAGTAAATATGCCAGTCTCTACCATCCAGCTACTCAGTTTTCAACACCCTCTGACATTTCCTGTGTTGTCTTTATACATTATTATTTCCTGTTGACATATGCAAAGCTCTCTAATTGCACACCTCTGATTGCTCCTTGAGTCTTTCATTTGTGGTGGTGCCTGAGCAAACCCTTGACAAAGATTACGTAGCAGGTGTACTGTGTGATCCCTGCTTGCAATGCAGACCTCAAATGTCTTCCAGTTTGCTTGCACTTCACCAACCATGTGTTTTTTACCTGCTATACAGTTCCTACAGTCCTAGTTCTTCAATGTACAGACTGAATTCCTGCCTGTATTTGTCCTCCCTAGCTGATGGTAGACACTGACTTCTTTGTCCATAAGACAAGAATAAAATGCCACTGACAGTAAAATTAACAAAAATTAAACTATTTACCGAAGAGTCAGATGTAAGTAATTTAATACCAGTTAAAGGTTGCCACCTCTAGGGGTGCTCAGTTCAGGGATTGTTTACAGAGAAGAGAATGGTAACTTTTATCTAAGAAGGGCTTGCTGAAACACATTCATGTGGTTCATGAAAACCTATTGAAAATAAAGGCTTTTTAGTTTCATACTGACAATTTACACATTAATCCTAAATTGTTCATCCATTTAGCAAAGTACACGATCACCTGCCCTGTCCCTCACATCCAATCACATCTTGGTACAGTACTGCAGACTGTACTAGCAAAACTGAGCTGGCTGCTATTTAAGTTTTTGAACAAGCCTGAAATCCATTAGTGTAATTATCTCTTCATCTGAAATCTAAAATTATTCATGTTCAAGAGGGTATTGAACACTCTTGCAGAGGCAGACAATTTAACATAACTGGCCATGGTTCACAGCCAGGATACCTTCAGACCATCTCTTCTTTTGTTATCTTTACTAGCTAATATTCACAGTTGGGAATATAAGCCTCATTCAACTCTCTGGTCACCTAACACAACATTCTTGGTTTCAATGGTTGCACAACACATTGTGGCAAACAATAAGCTCACCTGACGCAAACCAGTGATAACTGTTTAAACCGTGATCTTTAGTGTAGCACAGGCAATTCAGAGGCACTGAACTTTTGTCCCTGCCATTGCAGTGAACAGTGCATTATGTATACTTCGGCTTCTTTGTTTAATAGAAGGCAAGCCTTCTGCTGCTTCAGGAAAGTCAATGAATGTGTAAAATCCACAGGAGGATATAGTCTTGAAGCATTTTGCAGCTGTTAACTATATGTTTTCTTTTTCTTCCCAAGATTGTGCTTACAAACAGTAGTCAAATACTGCTATTGCTATAATTGAGACATCTGTTGAAACAGTAAAAACAAAAAGCATCACAGTAAAAAGGAATTTTTAAAAACCATTCTAGTCAATGATATAAGGACAAACAAGAGGTTTTACAAATAGATAAGGATCAGGAGATTGTGAGGGAGACTACAGTCTCTTGGTGTGATGGATGGAGGCAAGTTGCTGACAGATGAGGCACAGAGTGATGCAAAGCTAAAAGATTTCTTTGTCTCAAGTATGTTCACTAGGGAGAAAGAGGGAAACATGCCAGAATCAGAAAGAAGTTTCCTGGAGGCAGAAAATGAAAAATTAATGAAATGAAGAGTGACACCAGAATAAGTGAAGAGGAATCAGTCAGTGAAAAGGAATATACAATTCTAGTATTGGATGGCCTGTATCCCAGCATTCAGAAAGATACTATATATGTACATTTTAATTAAGTTGGGAAATAAATTTATTATCATCAATAGAAAAGGCAGATGACCTACCACACTTATAAGAGTTCATTAGGGGTTGAGGGATGAGTTAAAGGAGATTTACAGGTAAAAGACTTTAGAACAGTCATGGATTAGGGTACAAAGAGCAGGCAGCTCTGAAATAAGCCAGACTCTGAACACTGGCTGTAGAAGCCAGCATTTTCACACTGCATATCTAAATGAAACTATAACTTTGTAGATTAAGTTTGTGTACATAGACATGTGGTAAGACTCTAACACTTAGAATTAAGAGGGGGTTTAGATAACTAAACTATCAAATTAAAAAATTATTACCTGTGCATTTAAAATCTTTACATAGAAAGGTATTGTATGTATCTATATGGATGCATTTCTTTGTCATATTCTGAAGTGTAACTGCAATTCAGTTGTTGTACTAACAAGTAGAGGATTCACCCAGCACAAACTGAAGACAAGATATATGCAAGAGTATGGACATTTGCACCAGATTCAGAATCTGACAAAGAAATATAGAAATACCCATATATAACGGTGTGACTTAAATTAGTGAAAAGAGGAGGCCTGAGCTGAACATTTACACAAATTTTAAGCTTTTAACATAAATTTTGCATTTAAAACTTACACTGGACATAAGTCTTAAGTCGTTATGTTAAAAAAAAACATGCAGTTATCTAAATAGAGGAGATCATTAGTGACATAAAGACCAAGAAGAACAAAATTGAGATCAGGGCTCACAGCATTTTGCACTGCAAATAAAACAAATTCCAAGAAATATGAAATGCTATGTGAAAAAGATTGCCATAAGAAATGAAAACAGACACATAGCCAAACAGAGTTGAGCACTCCATAGGTCACACTCAGGCTTTGTTAAACCTCGCAGCTCAATGTGCAGATTTTACAGCACCAAGTAGATGCAAGAGTGAGATATGGAACCTCTTCATGCTAACCATGATACAAACCTGTAAGCACCCACTGAACAAAATAACTTCTTACTGAATTCAATTAAGCAATTTGTATAAATTTGTATTCACTAATAAATAGAAATTATTACAAATTCAGAGTAGCTCTTCTCTACTGAAACTGTAGAGTTGATTTCACATCACTGTATAATTCAATACTAGCTACTCCTGAAGTGAAATGAAAATGCAGCAAGTTGAGATAGTGACAGAAGAAGAGGAATAAAGGGAGATAAAATACTCTCAGATAGGAATAGAATTATGAAAATTAATTATGTGGAATTGATTGGTGTTCACTAATTCAAAGTTGGTGAGGTTTTTTAAAACACTGAGGCAATAAAGTAATATTGATCTTCTCAATTTCTACAGACTGAAACTGATAACATTAAAATAGAAATTATGGAAGATGGAATTAAAATAATCAATAAGAGTCTGCATATTGCTACACTGTGCAAATGCTCTGTTGACTGCAATTACAATGCAAACTAATTCATGAATATTAACTAAGTCTAAATTTTTCCTTGTTGGAAAAGTCATTGTCAGAAGCGAAACAAACTTCTTCACTGCAATATCTTATATTACACCCCCACTACCAGTTCATCACCATGACCAATATCCATTTTTCATTCATTTCATCATCACACAAAAAGTGCACAATGCCTTTGCCTTTTTGAGGTATATAGAGACTTTAATTTTATGCTACTATGTATTTACTTCAATGACTACAGGCAGAGGCAGAGGCCCTACACTACAAGCAGAACTGTGAAGAATTGTGAGACTTTATGAGGAGTTGGTGACACAGTGTGCATTTGGCCCTGGAGAGGGTTCACTCTCTCCTACCAAGGAGCAGCCCCACTGCTTGTAGAGTTCCTTTATAGAGCCAGAACTGCTCAGTGTAACAGCAGAGTCAAAGTGGAAGATGAGAATGCATGGCACTCAGCCCTGCCTTTAAATTCACCAGGCAATCCCTCATATTCGACAGAGACAGCCAAGAGAGGAGCTGGTAGTAACTGCTAAAACATGCCAGCTGTTTATTTGGCTTTCTTCCCTCACAGATTACTAAACAGCACAGACTGAAACAAAGGATTTGGAGTGCTCATGATTTAATTTTGCTAGAAATACGACAGCTAGGAGATATCCTTTATTATAAATTATTTCAGGTATGACATTCTATTGTTTTCTACCTATTTCAACTAGAACAAAGCCAAATCTGTTAAATAAAATTAATGCAAATAAATGAAAATATCTGGCAGTTTTCAGCAGAAGGAAAAAGCTTTTACAGTCTGATTCTGAGCCATCACCATATCCCCTGTGCTACCGGCAATAGGAATTCGACATTTGAGTTCTTAATACTTGTTTTCAAGATGCACTTCGGCAGGGCACTACATAATCTCACTGAGGCTCCCTTTCCCACAAAAGGTTGGACCAGACGATCTTTTAAAGGTCCCTTCTAGCCTGGGCAGTTCTGTGATGGTTGAAATATTCTTTTTCCCATTGCTTTCGAACTGGGTTATCTTAGTACGTTTTTGCTTCCTAACAAATTTAAAAGCAGTACACTGGAATTATATGATAGTGATCAGTTCAGACTGAATTTTTTCATTAAGTAGTGGGGAGGGTATAATCTTGTGCATTGGACTGATCATGCAACTCGCTGCTGCTTTAGGCAGGCAGTTAAGGTAATTGCCCATCACAGAGGCGCTTACTCTGATTGCATGCTAGAAAGAGAAGGCAACTGATTTCCCATTTCCTCATTTACTGATATTAGCTTTATGTTGCTACCACCAGAGCTACATGTAATGCACGATTCTTTACAACTTTGTTTACACGGCATAAAATATAATTTGGTTACTACAGAAATCTTATCCAAGTTTTAAATGTTCATTGAAAACCAAAACAATTCAAAAAACTAAAGACAATTTCCTCATAAACTAATAGTGTTAGAAGTCAATTTAAGGAACAGAACAAGCAGTTTACAAACTATTTAAAAGGCATGTTTTAATCCCCACGTAATTCTTGGTGCCCTAAATGAGAAAAATGTACAAATCTTAATAGAAACAATTATACACAGAAGCTTTCGCTTTCTAATTGAACTCGAGATGCCACTAGAACACAGCTTTTCTTTGTCACATTGTAATTAAAGGTACTCCTTAAGCATTTATGTATGTGCATGAGAAACAGTGGTCTGGACACCTGCACCTGTGCAATTAGAACACTGAAAGAAACATGGCTGTGATTTTTAGCCTTTTAAGGAGTGAAAATACATATACAAAAGGTAAAGTAGCAAGTAATCAATCCACTAGTCTCTATTCACAGAACAGATAAAGCAAAGACCATATAAAAACATATTTTCTCACCTAACCTTGAATCATATAACCTCTAAACTATATTGACACTGCTTTCAATTCTCAGGCTGGTATTGACAAAAGCACTGCCCATTATAACCACTGATATTCCATATAAATGGTTCCTCTAAGTAAAAAAAAGAAGTAGTAGTAGCTTTAAAAATGTTGAAGAGAATGTTTTATAAACTATTGCTGGCATATGAAGCCAAGCATTCAACAGCCTACTACACCAAACATTTCACCTCTCAGTTTTTGTACTTCTAGAATTCACTGACCAAATTAAGATCTCTATTATACAGAACATTCTAAGCTCATTGCCCCAAATGCCGCTGGCATATATTTGATGATTCTATGATTCTAAAAAAACCTTCAACCTGAGTACATTCTATTAACCCAGAGAATATAGAAAATGAAGCATTTACAGTGCAATAGATCATACTGACTTGATGTGACATTATATCGAGCTCTTATGTCACAAATGCATGGTTTTATCTCATATCCAAGCAAATCTGAACACGTTGCAGACAGAATATAATTTTCTTGGAGATAAATACTTTGGTGTACAGCTGGAGCATCTTACCTGCAGAGTACAAGTGAGAACTACAAAGGAAGATGTTTGCTGATAAGATGCGGCCTGTTAATGTAACAGCAGAGGTTAACGTCTAAGTATAGCAAGGAACTGGTTCTATTCCTATGCCTTCAAACTTGAACTTGGTTATTTCTGCCAGTGACAAGATTCCTCTGGTTCAAATGATTGCTTACCATGGCCAGAATCCCTGTTGGTACAGAGCCAATGCACAAATGTACCATTCTTCTTTTGTTTCTACTATTTTCCACCTGCAACTTGGCAAAATGCTTTTCAGACCCAAACTCAGAAGCTTTTCAGTCACCTTACATCAACATAAAACCTGTTCTTTTCACAAGTAGCAATAAAAAGGTTTTCCAGCCTTTATCAGGGATACATGCGTTTTGAGTATTGGGCACTGAGTGACAGCATTAGAGAATGAATACAGGTTTGCTCAAAAAGATTTCCATAGGCAACATAAGGAAGCCCTTCCAAAATTATGTCAGCAATCGTGCTAACTTCTTGAAGAATACCCTATTGATTTGAGAAAGTAATTCAGTTTCAACTTACCTTAATCATTAAAGAAAACACAATTTCCTGATTTCATACAGGAAACAAAATACAGAAATTAAGTGAATGTATATGTAGTCTCCTAGGGCCTTATCCACCATTTCATACAAGCTTCCTAAGACAGAAAAAAAACCCCAGCCGAAGTCAGTTTTAATGCTGACCTGGTCTGGTTTTATAGGAAACAATAACAAGAACAACAAATTAAAACCTGAGGAGCAAGGTCTCAACATTAAATTCACAAAAGGTGTCACAAAACATCATAAAATGCTACAATGTAGCACACCTGAAATGTTTCTATGCTTATGCACACAGCATGAGGCACAAACAAGAGGAGCTCAAGGCTTTGGCCTAGTCCCAGATGTTTGACATCATTGGCATAAGTGAAACCTGGTGGGCTGAGTGAGCGACCGGCGTGTCCTGTTGGATGGCTCTTCAGGAGGGAAAGGCGAGGCAGGGGTGGCACTGTATGTAACACAAGGATTAGAATGTATAGAGCTCACAGTTGGCAATGGCACAGTTTAGAGCCTCTGGTAAGAATCAAGGGGAAAAAACCAATAATGCCAATGTCACTGTGGGAGTCCACTACAGACCTCCTAGTGGGAACGATGACACCAATGAATTATTCTTTGAGGAGCTAAGGGATGCTTCCATGTCAACTGCTCTTGGCCTTATGGGGAACTTCAACTTGCCAGAAACTAACAGGGAGCATCACACAGCTGGTACAACCCGAGCCAGAAGATTCCTAAAAAACCTGGATGACAACTTTATGGAGCAGGCCCTATGGAAGCCAACTCAGAAAGATGCCCTTCTTGATCTGCTGCTTGTCAACAGAGAGGTTCTCATGAGCAAAGTGGAGACTGGCAGCTCTCTTGGCCACAGCGACCATGAAGCGATTGAGTTAAAAATCTCTGTTGGCAGGAGGAAAAGTGCCAGCAAATCTTCAGTTCTGGACAAGAGGAAAGCAGACTTCAGGCTACTCAGGGAACTAGTGTAAACTCCCTTGGTAAAATGCTTTTGCAGGTGAGGGGGGTCTGTCAGTGCTGGTCACTTTTTAAACACCATCTCCGGACGGCACAGGAGCAGGCAATTCCCGAATGTCATAAGTCAAGCAGATGAGGCAGAAGGTCACCTTGGCTAACAAGATTCTTTCCTTTGAAGTAAGGCAGAAAAGGAAGGTATATGCCTAGTGAAAGCAAGATCAGGTGACATGGGAAGAATACAGAGCTGCTGCTTGCCACTGTAGGGAGAAAATTCATGTAGCCAAAGCTCAGCTGGAGTTCAAGGTGACAGAACTGTGGGGGACAATGATTTTTTTTCAAATATATTGATGGCAATAAGCAGGGTAAAAATAACATCTGTTCAGTAGAGGATGTTGACGGTCACCTCACAAAGAGGGACATGAACAAGGCAGAGGTGTTAAACACATTCTTTGCCTTTGTCTTCAAGACGGATGACAGACCAAAGGGGTCTCAGTGCCCTGAGCTGTAGTACCATGACTGCAAGAATGATAACTCCCAGTCGACCCTGAAATTGTGCAGATCTGTTGCTCTAGCTGGATTCCCACAAATCTATGGGACCTGATAATATTCATCCAAGAATTCACAAAGAGCTATCTGATGTCATTGTTAAACGTCTCTTGATTTTTTCAGTGGTCTTGGGAATTCAGAGAGGTCCCAGCTGACTTAAAGCTGGCAAATGTTGTCCCAATTTTCAAGAAGGGAAAGAACGAGGACCCTGGAAATTACAGGCCTGTTAGTCTCACTTCAGTGCTTGGTAAAGTTATGCAGATGATTATTCTGGGATGTATTCAAAAACACCTGAAAGACAATGCTATCACTGGTCATAGCCAGTCTAGCTTCATGAGAGGAAAGTCCTGCTTATCAAACTTGGTTTTGGTTTATGACAAGATAACTCACATAGTTGACCAAGGAAAGCCAACTGATGTAATCTTTTGGGATTTCAGTAAAGCTTTAGAAACTGTCATAAAAACCTTCTGCATAAAATGTCTAGCATTCGTCATGTGATGGGTGAGCAACTGGCTCATGGGTTTGGGCACAAAGGGTTATAGTGACTGGGGTGACATCAGACTGGCAACCTGTCACTAGTGGGGTTCCACAGGGCTCCATCCTTGGCTCTGTGCTCTTCAACACCTTCACAAATGACTTAGACATGAGACTGGAGGGGGTACTGAGCAAATTCACAGATGATACAAAACTGGGGGGAGCTGTTGACTCCCTCGAGGGCAAGGAGGCCCTGCAGACAGACCTCAACAATTAGGGGGCTGGGCAATCACCAACTGTGTGAAGTTCAACAAGGGAAGTGCTGGATTCTGCACCTGGGAGGGGCAAGCCTGGAGGTACGGATAGACTGGGGAATGAGATGCTGGAAAGCAGTGCCATGAAAAGGGACCTGGGGGTCCTGGCCAATGGCAAGTGGAACATGAGTCAGCAGTGCCCTGGTAGCCAGGAGGGTCACCTGTGTCCTGAGGGGCATCAGGCACAGCATCACCAGCCAGGCAAGGGAGGGGATTGTCTTGCTCTGCTCTGACCTGGGGCGGCCTCACCTTGAATATTGTGTGCAGTTTTGGGCACTACAATGTAAGAAAGATATAAACTATTAGAGAGCATCCAAAGGAGGGCAACAAAGATGGTGAAGGACCTTGACAGGAAGCCGTATGAAGAGGGGCCGAAGTCACTTGGTCTGTTCATTGTGAAGAAGAGGAGACTGAGGGGAGAGGAGACTTCACTGCAATTACAACTTCCGGAAGGGGAGGGGCAGGGGCAGGCACTGATCTCTTCTCTGTGGTCACCAGGGACAGGACCTAAGAGAATGGCCTGAAGTTGTGTCAGGGGAGGGGGAGGTTGGGCATTAGAAAAAGGTTCTTCACCCAGAGGGTGGCTGGGCACCGGAAAATGCTCCCCAGGGAAGTGGTCACAGCACCAAGACAGAGCTCAGGAAGGGTTCAGACATTGCTCTCAGGCACACGGTGTGGCTCCTGGGGATGGTGCTCTGCAGGACCAGGAGCTGGACTTGATGATCCTTGTGGGTCCCTTCCAACTCAGCTTGCTCTGTGATTCCACATTTTGGAGAGCAGTAGAACATCTCAGCTTCATGTGTAAGTCAAAGTTTTACTCAAAATGCCACAAGATGGCTCCGGTGGGTTTGGAAGTGTCCCCTGATTACCACTTAGATGCATGGATGACATAGAGCTGTTAGGCTTAGCTGGAACAGAGGGCTGGCACACTGAGAACAGGCAGTGCCAAACAGGCAGCCATTCTCTGCAGCCCTTGCCTAGCTTGCAATTAACGTGCTGTTTCTTCAGTAATTTTGATATGCAGTAGATTAATATATTAGTTCAATGCAAAATAGGTTAATCTAAAATAGGGGCAGAGAGAATATGACTGCCTCAACATATTTGGTGCACTCAGGGACACAGAAAAGGCTAAGAGTTCATGTATCTTGGAGCAAGAAGAGTGAAATTCATAGAAAATTATACAGATACTTAAATGATATTCATATTATCCCTGCTCAGGACCATTAGGCTCCTCCTCCATGTCATTCCAACTTCTGACAATGCTCTTGGACTAGATTCAGCTTGTCTCCTTCTACCTTGCAGGGACATGTCTTTCACAGTAGACTGTCATGATCTCCATGGCATGGCACATTTTTCTAATGAACATTAATCAGCTTTGAAACAGCTAACACTACTGAAATGTAAATTATGCCTTTTTGAACTGAGCCAAATATGACAGAATCCGCTTACTGGGCTACTGTTGGAAGCTCTGCAAAATTCGGTCACCATTGCTTCAGTCACACCTGGTTAATAGTTGAGAGTTACCTTTGTAAGCACTTTTGGAAGAGAAAATTTAGTTTCTGCTACCCTTGGTTGGATTTTAGACATGAAAATGCATAGTGCCTCTCTTACCAGCTCAATCTTCATTTAACAACCTCACACTCCAGGAGAAGTTAACCATATTCAACAACAAATGCATAAATTCCTTTTACTGCTCAACAATGGCCACCAAGCTAAAGTAATGGGTGCAGTAGAAATATATACAATATAAAGTAAGACATAGAAAACCTTAGTCTTTCCTGGATCATGTTTTATATCAGTTCAAAATTGCTGTGCCTGTTAAGTGACAGGGCACACATGGGGTGTGCCAAGGAAGCATAACAGCAGGGGAAGCTGGAGCCCTCACTCATTGTCCCCCAGCACAGTCAGAGCTGTGTGGTGGTGAGGGCAGCAGGCAGAACTGGAACCTCCAAGTGCTAACCTCAGGCTGTATGCAAACTTTCAGAGTAACACAGAACTCCTTACTTCACTTATCTTTAGCAAGAGAATAATGACACTTTCTTTATCCTGATTTTCCGCCTGTCTTGACTCTTCAGATAGCAATATATTTGTGCAGGTAGCATTTCAGCTCTGTGTCCGTACAGCACAATAAGACACCAATCTCAGGGCATCAATATGTTAATACTGTACATCAAACAGAGTTGAATACATATTCTCCATTTATTGTAAAGTAGTAATTATATATTTTTTTTCATAAAGATGTACTTTTTCCTCTTTCCTTTAATAAAATTCCTCAATATTCAGCTGAGAAAGCAGGAAGTTGTTCATGTCTCTCTGACATGAGAGCATAGAGTGGTCTCAGACATCATTTAGAACAGTCTCAAAGCTATTCAAAACTGTATCGGTCTGGCTGCAGCCCCAGATCAATTGCAGTGTAACTGCAGCCTTCTTTTCCCAGCCTGGCAGCTTCAGGAACATGCTGGATGACTTTACTAGACTTCTTTCAGCTCTTAGTGAAGTCTCTAATTGCAGAAATCTGGGAACTTTCTTGCTCCCTTCTAATATAAGAGCACTTCAGAGTTAGTAACAGAGTTTTCAGAGTATGTAGGTAAATATTGAAAGCAAAGGTCTGGAGGTATTTTTGTAATGAACTGAAATTAAAATTCTGGAATCTTTCAGCTTGTTCTGAAAAATACAAGTAACAATGGTCCTAAAGGATTCAAATGAGAACACACAGCAAAGTTATAAGTGGTTATACTTGTATTTCTATTTTACTACCTATTCTTATTTTACTCCGTAAGAAAACATACAACTATTGCACAAACATTTTTCTCACTAGATGGGAACTATTATCTCCTCTTTCCATGACAGGAAAAGGGAAAATGTATAAAGGAAGACAAAATTCAAATATCCACAATGATAGTTATACTGCTCAGAAAAGTCTCTTCCTAACCATAAAAAATTAACAGTCTAGCAGCATGGATTAATTTTGGAACAATATACATGGCTACAGTAACCCTTAGCTCCCAGTATTTTAAGTACACAGTGTTTGCAGTTACACATGTAAACATTAGCTATCTGCTTAGAAAGTAGGCTTTCTTCTTAAGCAGAGTACATATAGAAACACGCTTTAGAAACTTCTGTATTTATCTCTTGATGTTTAAATACATAATGCTGTACAGACTACACTGGGCATCTGTTGTGGATTAACCCTGGTAGGCAGCTAAACACTACACAGCCACTTGCTCACTTCTCCCACATGGATGGCAGAGAGAAATGGAAGGACAAAAGTTAGAGAACTTGTAGGTTGAGATAAAGACAGTGTAATAAATAAATTAAAATGAAGCGAATAAAAACAAACCCAAGAAAAACAGGTGATGCAAAGAAACCCAACTGCTCACCACCAGCTGACTGATGACCAGCCTGTTCCCAAGGCAACAGCAGCCCTGGCAAAATTCCCGCCCAACTTTCATTGCTGAGCATGACACCATATGGTGTGGGATATCCCTTTGATCAGCCATCCTGGCTGTGTCCCCTCCCAGCTACTTGTGCACTCCCAGCTCACTTGCTGGTGAGGCAGCATGAGAAACACAAAAGGCCGTGATGCTGTGCAAGTACTGCTGAGCTATAGCTAAAACACCGATGTGTTTACAGCACTGTTGTGGTCACAAATCCAAAACACAACTCCATACAAGCTGCTATGAAGAAAATGAATCCCATCCCAGCCAAAACCAGTACAACATGCCTTTCGGTACTCCCTTGCACGTTGACCTCACCACACCCTCTGGATAGCATTGCCTACACCTGGTAATTCAAAGGTGTGCAGTACCATCTGAACAGATCAGCTGTGGTGGGGAAGCTTTATCGTTGTGCTGGGATGGCTGCTCAGCAAGATTTACTCACTGGAGTGTTGTGCCAGTCACATTATTTCTACTAGTACTTGCTCATTCTCAAACAAGTCTTACACCTTACCTCATGATCCTGGCAGCTTCAGGCCAGTTTAGGTCTTTCTGCTGTTTGTTTCTGCAGTTTGGGATGCACTGCTTTACCCAATTATGTCAGACTGATTTTAGGTCCATATCAACCCAATACAAGGAAGATGCCTTTGCCCTCCTCCATGAACAGTGAGAAGTTAGCAAGTACTGTATATTAGGGTTTTATTCCTCCTACGCCAGCTATCAGGGTAAGGGTGGGAAATCAATCCCAGTCCAGCATATAACTTTCTGTGATGTACTAAACATTCATGCTTATCCACACATCTGGATCTGCACAAAACGTCCTGAACAGAACAGTGCAAAATGTCCATTGCTATTGCATGTCCATGAGAGGCTGAAGTATGTGAATGACAGTGAGGCTGTGCACCCCAAACGTGATCCACATCTCCTAATCCTAGAATGGGAACTTCAATACAACAAGGTGCTAAGGCATGGAAGTGTGCCCCAAAAGAGAAAGATTATTCTTGAGTCTTTGCACCTGCTTGGAACACAGTATCAGTCATTCATCCTTGACTCAGTAGGCTCAGACCTGTCTGGTGACTTAAACACACAATCAGCAAATTATTGTTACAAGTCAATAAGTATAGCCACCATCCCTGTAGCAGTGCTTCTGGATGATGTCTGTTTTCCATTTGTATTTTCTTACTTGTCATATAAGGTCTGGTGTTGTAGCAAGGACATGTCCCATAGCACCCACCACGGGGGCAAGATGCTCCACTGAGGATCAGGATCCACAGCGCTAGGCCTGTTGGCAGGGCAGGGGGGGGCCTGGGGAGAGGCCAGCAGGGGCTGCCAGGGCTGTGGGGGCCCCTGGGGCCTGGACAAGAGCTTAGTAGCACTCGTCATCAAAGACTAACCTTATTCAAACAGGTTTTTATCAGCTCATAAAGCAAAGCTTCTTTTCCTCTCATAATTCAAAATGGTCTGAAAGACACTGGCTATCAGAACCTCTGTTGAAAGATGAATTTGTTTACTCCCTATTTAGGATCTGCTAATGACCAATTGCTACAGAGAGAAATCAGAAGACATGAGGATAGAAAAGTATTTTCCACATCATAAGCTCTGTAATTATGCATTATGGCCATGAATAACATCTTCAGGCTGCCACATGTATAGTGTGTTTTGCTCGTTGCTTCCTTGTTGGCCACAACTTTGTCATAATAAATAGACAAAGTTGGCACCTCTGTTTCCTACTGCAGACTTTGTTGTAGGTTTGGGTTATCAGCCTTGTTCCACCTTTGATGTGCTCTTATTCTTAAATTATTTTCAAGACAGCGGAAAACATCAAAGCTGCAGGATTTGGGGTGGGGTGTGGGAAGGTAGGTCCATGGACACCTCTTTTCCAAACTCACTAGGATTTATATATCCTAAGTCACTTTCATGCCATATTTCATACTTGCCACATGCACCAGCATTGTTAAAGTTGTCTGTTAGGTCTAAATATACAATCCCATTAATGAATGATATGGACTGGAAATGGGTTTTATAAGTCTCTCTGCCATATTGTATTTGAAATTGCCACCCCCTATATTTTAATATTGGGTTAACATGATAAATAATAATAATAATTTACATTTATATTGCAGCTTTCATCCTGCTACATTGCTGAATGCTTCCAATTACATGCATACGACAACACACTGATGCAGCAATCTCTGTGGAAGGATAAAGTTGTCAGCAGCAGATGAGACAGGACATTTAGGGCTTATAGTATGGCCAACCCCTGGACTTAAGCCACCAGCATAATATCCTTGAGTTCACACAGAGCAAAATATATTAGTGTTAAGATAACACCAGAAGTCCTGAAGCCTACAAACTAAGCCTCATTTGTAAAAACAGACGACAGAAATCAGTCCTGCATGGCGATGAAGAGTATTTCTATTAAAAGTACGACCACTGAGGTAGTCCAACAGAAAAAGAAAAAAATGTAGGTGACAAACAATCTCTTTTGGATGCCTAAAAACATAATTAAATAAGCAATTGAATTATTAGTCTCTTTTTTCCAGAAGGAGGAGGATTGAAGGGGATAGAGAACGAAGGGGAATGGTTCAGAGAAAGTTGATTTCCATCCAAAATAAAATTGGAACAGGTCCCAGCCAAGTGACTGGTCTGATTTCTATTCAGTTTCGCCAGCCCAAGTGGGTCCCAGTATTACTATTATGCTCAGTATCATGTGATTAGTCTCATTGAGAGAACACAGTTTACATGCTAAAAGCTGATGGTATGAAGTCTTTAGCATACACCTGCTTTTTTTGGAAACATTTCAAATGTTTCTTTTGATGTAGGGGAGTAATGAAGTGAAGTCCTGTTTAAAAGAAAAGCCTTTTTGGGGAAATGTTGTTCTTGTGACTCGAAAAGCTTAGTTTTGATTTATTCAGCAGATATTCCTCTTTATATAAGGCCATTTCCAGCTTTCTCTTCTCCAATACAGATGTCAGTCCCAAACACGAACAAATAACTCTTGAAGTCAGAAACTAGAGATCCTTACGCAATTGCAACTCAGAATTAATTTTTTATAAAATCTTGTTATCTTGATGCCAGATTTTCAAGAGAGCTTAGCTCCCATCTAATAAGAAAGTGAAGAGTTCAAAAGCTACCAGCTGCAATTGTTGGGGTTTTGTAAATCAGTCAAAGATGATGACAGTTGCAGCTATAGGGATCTTCTAAAAAATAGGCCAAAATTTATGAAGAGCCTGGGAAAAATGCTGTTTCCATGGGGATAAATTCTCTCCATCTGACTTCAAGTTACAATGGATTTTAGAGAATTTTAGAATGGTCATGATAATTGTTTGCTGTTGAGTTCTCCAGTTGTTCATGCAGGTGCATTCCTGGCTAAATCCAAGGAAATCTTATACTGTATGTTCTTACTGAAAGTTGCTGCTAGGAGAGCAAGAGAAGGTAATGGCTCTCATAAGCAAGAAAAAGCCAGAAGAAATTACCAATAAAGGCAAAGAATAAAAATGTACAGAAAAAAAACCAAACTGAGAGGGTTAAGCAACACCTGTCTCCACTCAATTATTTCCACCTGCATTTCTTAAGTAAGGTTTTTGTGTCCTCTCTTTTTCCCACTCATCTTCTGCCATCAAATATGATAAAGAACGTCTTTTTAAAAATATTTCCATGAATAGTCATGCAGGCAGTTATCTTTTATGAGATGGAACACCAGTGTATGTAAAAGGGAGTGTTTCCATACAAGAACACTTCATCTCCCCATCATCTCAGAAACTAACAATAGCTAAAGTGTTTGTTTCCTTCACTACTTCCAGATCAGATCATTCAGTAACCATGTCACAGGATTGGCAGAAATTAAGAATGATCGAACCTTGGGCAAAAATTGATTCATAATTTTAATGGACTTCCACATCCTGCATGCCTCTTAAAAATAAGAAACTGTAAAAAATTTAACTGACAGGCAATGTGAAGTTTCAAAGAACAATTTTCCTTTCATTTTAATATTTTACTATCTTTTGGTGGTGCAATTAAAAAGCTTACCATTTTTACTGGGAGATAATCAGGCTGAAGACTACAGTAAAGCTAGGAAGCCATAAGAATGGTAAAAAATAACCAAACTAAGTTATCTATATTCTGTATAAAATATGAGTCTACTCTCACCTCAGGCAATGAATGCAGTCTCCAGGAGAAGTCCCTAATTTCTTGAAGGAGTCCTACAAATGGCCAACAGATTTTCAAATCAAGTCTAAACATAAACAGTGTAACTACCTTCATTTAAACTTCAAAATAGCCTCTTCAGGGAGAGGAAGAACTGCACAAATCTATTTTGTAGGTAATAGTAAGCAAACATTAGCAGAAATACATTTAGAACTAAAATAGAGTTTATTGAAATACATATATTACTGTCACTATTAAAAAGGTATTTTAACAAAATTATCCACTATTTCCTATTCCTGTTGTAAAAGTGTTCAGGGACCAGTTTCTACTATCATAAGAAATAATATGTCATCAATTAAGAGTACTTCTTGAATCTTACAATGTTCAGGAAAGCTCCTTCTGTCTTATAAAAGGCAGGTGTTTGATCTGAAAACACATTACTTCATAAATCAATTTTAAGAATTGCAAGCCTGGAACTAATGTGGCAGGTTTTAAAGCATTGTTCAAAGGAGATTGTCATTTATGAATCACTAATGTCACTAATTTCTACTGAGCATGCTCAGAATAGATAACCAGCAGGAAGAGAACGTCCTAAAGATTTTTGTTTATTATTAAGGTCCAACAATTCATCTCATTTTCCTCTTAATCAGTCACAGAGATTTGATTCCATACAGGTCAAGTTAAGATCCTACAAGAATGACCATTATACAGACAAATTAATATCAACTTCATGTTCAATGTTGAATTATTAAAAACCATGTCATGAAAAGAATATTAACACTAGATTCTTCCTACTCCATAACTATGGGGTTTCAGTCTCCTGCTTTTTAAGTTTTACCATAAGCTTTCTATTAGTGGCAATAGATTCCCACAAATAATTTCCAAAGGAGATTGTCTTTGTTCTTCTCTAAGTCTAAAACTACGTGCACAATTTCTCAGGTAGCTTGCAAAAGCCCTATATGCTATATAAAGTCTCCTCCTTATCACCGGCGGCAGATAAGCCTTCAATTTGACATGGCTGTGACTGTGATACATGACACACAAATACACACTTCACTGCCATCAGCATCCAAACAAATTTGCCCTCACCTCAGTGAGTGAGAACCGGAATAAGTAATTAGCTTGCTAGGTAATTAGCTTAAGAGTTTAAAAAAAGAAGATGTAATAATCAGGTTGTATCCTCTCACTGCCCCTATCTCAATACATTCCAATGTAATTTCCATCCAGCTTCCAAAAGAAAAATCAAGACAAAAAACCCCATGTATTCCAGATTCTTCCTTGGACATACCTTCACTTTCCATCATAAGGTCTGAAAGCAGCCCAGGTGTCCTATAGACTGATTTAGTCTTGTGCCTGCATGTCCTCTACAATCCACTGATTGTTGCAGTGGTGTGGAGTGAAGTATGCCTTGCAACAGTAAAATATATGCATTCTCAGAGGAAAAGTAAAGATACTGAATATTCATGCTGGAAAATTTTCTTCAGAACCATGAGGCTCCATAGACCTTGTCTTTTTTCCTGATGAAGAATGTATTGAATCATTTGGTAATTACAGCTTATTTCATTGAATGGACTGCTGAAGTGGAAAGCTTCTACTTAGCTAGAGCTGCCACCTGTTTCATAGCTTTGGAAGAAGAATGAAAGCAGCTGAAAAGTTCTTCTTATGTATGTTTGCAATGTAAGCCCAGAGAGGTCTGTTTTGGAAGCAAGGGAAGACTAAAAAAATAAAAAGGAGCAGTCATTGTTTTTTATCTAGAGAAACTGGTTAAACTTACTTCATACATCCATAGAAAATACTGGCTAATAAACAGTAGCTGCAATTCTGTGAAAGAGAACTGGCCATAGGTAGTGAGGAAATGAGAATAAAAAAGATATGAAACCGCCATTGAATGTGAACTTTTCTAATAGAGACTGGAGATATGGCATAGTTGAACATTACAGTGTTTGAGGCACAGTATTTATTCCAGAACACTACTATTATGATGATGACACTCATACTGGAAGTATTACCCTCAATTCTCCTCACTCTACAGTTGGTCCTGTAAAGATTCAGCTAATTGGTATCCAAACAGTTTAACAGTTACAGCTCCTGCCAGTTTAATTGTGCCAGCAGCTTCCATTGCAGACATCACCACTGAACTAAACAGGACCTGGACACTACGGCATGAACCGGTGCACAGAATTTAATTGCTGGTGCACAGCTTGGCACAGATTTGAGTCAGGGGAACTAGCACTCTTCCAGGCAACACCTGGGCACAGTTTGGAGGACAAGGCAAGCCTGGGTTGGGTCCCAATATATAATACAGACAAGGCTGACATGTTTCAGTGAAGTAGAAAGTTTAGCCATATGGATGTAAGCCATGCCCTGCCACTTGCCCTCAGGGCCAGACAGGGAGCTAGGGCGCTTTTTATTTACTTTGCATAGACATAGACATTGAAACCAATTTGCTTCCGACATCACTATGACTCACTTTATTGAAGCCAAAGATTTATAGCAAATATGTAGAAATGAGAGCATCACTACACCTGTTGGTGGTATACAGGAGGTATACAGAAGAGGAGGTATACAGAAGATATGGCAATCATCTTATTTTAAAAGTAACTTAAATGGGGTTAGAACTATTTTATTTTAGTCCACTAATAACAGCATCTGCTATATTCTGATTTTTTGTCACTTCCTTTTTAAACCTTTTTTCTACCAATTTAATTTGTTTCGACTGCGTTCGGTCACTAGCAGCATGGCACAAGGCAGTATTACATTCTGCTCATGAATGAATGTGCACCCAACAGCCTGCTTGATTTATCTGCTGCCTGTCATATAATCTCCTCAGATCATGTAAGAGGGAGAAGTACCTCCTTGTTTGGTATTCCCGCACTTACATCAGAAAGCAAATACCTCACGGCCCCAGGATGCACAGTAGGTAGCCTTATGCTGAACCTGCACTTCTGAGTATCTCTGATTTTTCCTCTCTGGAAAAAAACCTGTTAACACCAGGGACAATTCCCCACTCTATTATACCCCCTATACCCCTAAAACTCATAGGGATAGCTCCACTGGTTAGCAAAATTACATTTTAAAATAAGAAAAAGTAAAAATAAAAATTAAAAAAACAACCCTTTCTGTAATGTTAAAAGAAAATCAAAACTGAAGAGATACAGTGGAACAAGAATTGGTCTTCAGCTTTATTGTTGCTAGTGTGTCATGTATTGTCATTTATTGTTCTTTAAAAAAATCCCACCTTGTCTGTGAAGCATCTCTCAGTTTACATGCACGAGTTACATGTTGCTCATTTAAACTTCCTAAGATTTTCCTCTCAGTAGTATTGGTATGTATCTGTGATGCTCTCATCCTGATTTGTACATTTGTACATTTTTACGCTTTGATGGTTTGTCTGGCTTTCCATTCATATCTTTTGAACGACCTGGCTCCTTTTCAGACACAGAAGCCCTGCTTCTAACATGAAACAGAAAGTTTACAATGGCCCAAATAAATATAACAGAGCTGGGAATTAAATACTCCATTCCTCATATAAAATCCCATCCCAAAACAACCTTTCTTTCACCCTCCCTCACAGGCATATGGAGATAACTGCACACAGCTAAGGCTTCTTACACAAACTCAATGAACTAAATTATGTGGCTCTCAAGCACAAAGAAATTCTGCTGTCTTATCACCTTCTCTTTGCTGATATACATAGATATATATGAAATCTAAGGGGGTACTTACTTCCTCTCTCCACCTGCCTTGGCTCTTACTACCCCAATCGACATGAACACAACATGGCTTCACAGAGCACTACACAGACTCTTCAGGACTATCCCATACTGACTCACCATGCCCACTGTGCTTCTCACAAAACCAGCAGATACTTAAAGGCTGAAGGAGCTCCCACCCATCTAACCTATTTCTTCACCTCTCTGTTCCCCAGGTACACTTGACAGTCCTTCACTGAAGGGTAGTATTCGCTCTTTTAAACCATTGATAATGGGTAAATAAAAATCAGGAGAGGGAGATAAAGAAAGATAAAAGAGAAAATGTAATAACAGTCTTAAGATCTAAAGCCCACCAATTCACATTAAACTATTTCCTCCACCTTCTGAGATTTATACATATACACATACATATATATATACACATACATATACATATACACATACAGATACATATACCTATACATATATGTATACACATACATATACATATATATATACATATACGTACACATATACGTATACGTATACATGTAGCATTCAAATTCTCTTTGAAGTGTGTTGCCTCAACAAACAGTAGTAGAAACACTCTGGAACTAATCTGCTTTTGTAATTTTGTGCCATTGTTTTACTCTAGTCAGTAATACGACCAACATAAAAAACACTGAAAAAGTTGGATAGCAAAATGATGTAAGAACATGATAATTTAAACAAGGTAAAACTTCCTCATCTGAGGAAAAAAAGGTCTGAAGTTCAGTAAGGTATGATCTTTCTTTGACACAAGCAAGTAGATTTCCAGTGGAAGAGACAAGCCAGTTGTTATTTTGTGTCGGCCTTGCTATGCCATTTCAAGGCCTTCTTCATATGTCATAATTTGTCACAAAATTAAATATTATCATAGGTGAAACTCACTGCTTGAAGAGGAATTACAAAAAAAGTAATAGGGACAACACTGTTATGCTTACATTCTAATGAACTACAGTAAGGTTTAGCAAGAATATGAAATGAAAAAATACAGTTACAGTTTCTTAAGAATGGAGATTTTTGGAATACCTTGATACTTTCTTAAGAAGTGAGTTTGTTTTTAGCATGACCAGAATGGAAAAACTAAGTTTTCAGTAAGTTTAAATACACAAACACACGAAGACTGGAAAATAACAGTGCTAAGATCACTCCTCTAAAAGGTTTTTTTTGTAGCTAAATGCTTCCTGGTTTTCTGAGCAAACAAAAATCCCTAGAATTTGATCATATGGCCTTACATTGTCAAGACTGGTTATCGGCCAAGCTAGAATAATTTGTTCCACTGCACTAATTACTACCATGCAAACATATGAAGCAACTGATGGCAGCAGTAGGTTATCATCCTCTAGGTATGTCAGAACTAGAACAGAATGAGACAGAACAGGAAGGTTAAGGCAGTTGAACCTTGCCAGAAGACTCTGCAGCTGTCTCTGCCTCTGCCACAGAGCCCCCGTGTCATGGCAGTCAGGTCATTCCAACCAGACATGGAGCAGGTGATGCCATCTGTGTTCTTCACCTCTGGTTCCAAGCCTAGCACCACACAGCCTGACTGACAGAAATAACAGGATCAGACACTCCTACTAACGGCAACAGAAGCACTGTTTTCAGCACGACCAGTTCCACGTAACACTAAGTATTGTGAAAAGTCTGTGTTTATAAACAAACGAACCAAAAGTAGTGAATCTTATTCTTTTGTGCCTCTGTTTTCCATCAGGAATGCAGCTAATGCCACATTTTACCTTACCCAGCTACTGCAAGTGCTCAGGTGATAGAGCATCAAACCACAAAGAGAAACCAGTAACAAATTTAAAACTGAAGCAGCTACAGTTCCCTGGATCTTCCTCCTTGCCCATTTTAAAGATAGGAGGGACACTGGCTTTCTTCCAGTCTTCAGGAACCTCTCCCACTCACTGTGATGCTAACATCAAGAGTGGCTCTAAAATTACCTCAATTTAATTCGGTAATTTGCTAATTGGTAAATTGGTAATTTACCAATTTACCAGCGACTCATGGGTGCATCACACCAGGCCCTATGGACTTATGTATGTACACTAGGGGCTCCCTAACTTCCTCTTCACTAAGGGTGAGCCTTGCATGTTTAGGATGTAAACAAAGAATTGCTTCCTGATAATCATATTCAGCTAATGCTGAATAAATAATACAGACTAATACACCATTAAAACTAAAATCAACATGTGTTAGACATGTTCTCACTGCTGCAACTGTACAAAGACCTGCCCTAGAGAACTAGAAGCCATTTAGCTCAGAAGACAAAATTCTGTGATAGTTTGCCATATTTCACAGCTGTATTTCAACGAAAAGGAAAAAGAAAGAAAAGAATACTATCATTACTAGTTTTATTTATTATATTGCTGCTGTTGTTCTTGCAACTGCTATGAATTTTATTAGAGATGAGAATCCCAGTGCTCTAAGCATATATAATGCTATGGATTACTAGAAGTCTTACACATATGCCACATATTCAGTGAAAAAAATACCTGCTCCAAAGAAATCACCATTCACAGGTTAGAAGAGGAATGACAAATACATTCAACTTAAACTAAGAGAAAGCAAATCACATGAGAATCACAACAATATTCATTTGTTCATAGGTATAAAACTAAATAAATGGGTGTTAAACCACTAAAGAAGTCTGAGAAAATAAGGAGTTTGGGAAAAATAAGACACATATGTTGGAAAAAACGCCTTACAAAGGCTGTGAGATGGAATTCAGAGGAAAAAAGAAGGTTTGGCACATTGAATAAAGAAAGTACTTGGTGTGTAAAGAAATATTTTTCAGATATAAATTTACTTCTGCCTCACACAGACCTTTCTTCTAATAATGATGATAAATAAATGATAGGGGATACACTTTATATAAGCTTCAGACCTAGAAAACATTCAGTCTAACATTTCCCCTGCAATTAATTCCTTTTTGCTCTTCCATTTAGTTTCTTGGTGGCATATTTTAAAGGCCATTGTGACAACCATGTTGATAGCAGCAGCTTCACAGCATTGTGGAGGTCAGTCTCAGGAGCAAAGAGAACAGGAGATCACTTGCTGGCTGCAGCACTCTCTGTCACCCTCCATACAGTGCCCATTAAAGCCACAGGGATGACCAGCCTTCCTTGAAGTGGTGCTGTTGTGACAGTAGGAACTGCAGAACTTGTGAGCATAAGAACATTAGACATTCTAGTAAGGAGAAAAGCTTAGTGAGCCAAACACACCTGTCTTTTCTGGCTTCTCTTGATTCTGTCTTTTCTTTTTCAACATCTGTCCCAGTGTTTCCTTTCCTCAGAAATAAAGATGCTTCTCTACGTATTTTGTAGATGAATATTTTACAGTATTTCCTTACATTCTAAAGCCACTCTGCTTGTGTATTTACACTTGCAGGCAAGAATCTGCTCAGAATTCTTTAGTGTTTTTTAGAATTCTCCTGTTTCTTGTGCTCCTTCCCAGTACCCAGGTGTATTTTACCAATTCTTTTCATATTTTAGGAGTTATTGGCTCAAGTATTCATCCTGCCCCAGCTTAAATAGGAATGATGCAAATGATATATTCCCAGAGAAACATCTGCCCTCTGCACAGTAAAGCAAAGAAAAATTTAAACAGGATATTGAACAACATTAAAAATAGACGGCAAATATGCAATGCTAATTGATCTACACTGTATATTTGAACACTGTGCCTAATTTTGCCATTTTTATCTAAAGAATAGTACAGCAAAAAATTTATAGCCCCAGAAAGGGCAATATATTATGAGAAGCCTGCTAATATTCCTATTAGACTGTGGGAGTAATAGGTGCATTTATTCAAAGGGGAGATGGAAATGAAGACTTTGAGTGGTACATTATTAAAAGTAGTGAACAACAGTGATAAATTAAAAACATTTGTGTATCTTCACACTCACTTCAAGGAAAAGGGTTTATTCCATAATGCTGAAATAGTTTCACATTAAATTAATAGAAATTTTGAAAATAATGCACCCTTAATTGTCTCATTGATTAGCACAGCCCAGTGGAGTAGTCAAGACAGCGACATTACTGGGCATGCACAGTGCAAGTGGAGAGCATCAGATGGCACTTGCGAGGAAAGCTGAGAGTCTGGAGAGCAAGAGCAGACAAAAGACTGCCGAGGGGCTGAGCACACACGCAGACTGAGTGCCATTACCATCTGGGTCCATGTAGGGGTGGCTGGGTACGGACAGATGAACTAAATGGGAAAAAGGCTAGCAAGATGGGATACCGAAAGAAACGAAAGGAGGACTAGGGAAGGGAGAAAAAAGGAAGCACAGGCACGGAGCAGAGCTGGTACACAGAGTCTGTGCAGGAGGGAAAGAAGGAATGGGCACAAGAGCTGTTCAGCTCCAGGCAGCAAAAGCTCAGCAACCACTACATGAAGGTCACTGCTTTGGCTGCTTTGCAGCTGTTTCCACTGCTGGCAGCTTCTGCCTCTTGTCAGCCCTCCCCAGGGCCAGTTTAGGGAGGGCACGGGTTTCAGGGGCACCACCTGGGTCCCAGCATCCCCGTGCTCCAATGGCCCCATGGGCAGGCTGTTGGGCACAAGCAGCACCAGGGCAGAGGTGACCATCCCATGGCACCACTTCCTGCCTTCCATTTTGCATGTAAACCCTATGTATGGCTTACATTCTTCCAGTTAATCTCTGCAGGTAACTGCAGTGAGACAAAGGGATTTTGACAGGCAAAAGAGACTGTAGTTTAATGTGAGAATGAAAAATGTCACGTCAAGTGATAGTAACTACCACAGTTATCCCTATTTTGTTTTCAAATAATTCAAAAATATTGCAGGATAAAAGTGTGAAGGAGATCTTTTGATTTACTAAAAAAAAAAAAAGACAGGCTTCTTTAGTCCTGTAAATGCTTTATTCCCAAACATTAATTGGTAAGAGAATAATGTCCAAAAGTGGTTGCTAGAGTGGTTTACACATTAATCTGGCCATTTATAATAACTCCTACAAGTTTGGGTTGTTTTGCAAAGTCAAAATGAAGTTTTATAAATGACATGGGGAACCAGAAAAGCCCATTCCTATGCCTGGCAAATGTTAAATATAGTGCTTTGTTTATTCTATACCATCTTTATCTTCCAACATGAGTCATTAGATCTGCTTTTCTATTTGTATTCCTCCTGTACACCAACAGTACTTTGATCACTGCATATAGTAAAATACTTTACAATTTCTTCATCAGAGTATTAGACTCTAAACACACCGCTTACGCATAGAATAAGGGAATTTGCATTCAATAACTCTAACATCCTAAGTTCCTGAAGGTAGTATATTAAGTCACCAGCATAAAGAAACCTACTTTGGTTTCCTTCATAGTAGTCTCAGCAGACAGCCTTATTTCACAAGCTTATATTTTATTTAAATTGCAAGTAACTTGAACAACAAAACTGCAAACAAGCCCAGTTGGTGATTCCCCCTTGTCTTCGTTGGTCTTACTCGATTAATCTGTGTATAACAGAAGAGAGGAGAAGTCTGGGCAGAAAGCAGGAAAAGGAAACTAAGATGCCTGGATTCTGAAACCAGTATCAACCTGCTCCCATATGATTACATGTCCAGTTATGAAGGCCCGTTAGCCTTTGTACTAAGTGGTCTAGGTCCAGTGACAAACAGTGTGGTGGGAAGCAACCCTGGAAATACCCTCGAATGCATTACAGCCAATACATCATTTAAGCTGCTTATCTGAAATCCATACTGTGGATCTGATGGAGGGATTAGGACCAGAGAAGACATGAGCATGCAGAAGCAAACTGACAACTAACCAATTTCCACTACTTTTAACCACAGCCAAGGAAGGGACTGAAGCTCAGAATCTCTAAGAAAGAAAAGTGAAACACAATACTAAGCATAAGCGCATCAATATTAAATGGCATGCTGTTGGCCTAGTGGATGAATCTCTTCCTTTAGATAACAACAGAAAAACCTAATTCGTAACTTTTTTTTTTTGAATACACAGCAGTGATCTGTGTGCACAAGCCATGCAGCAGGACCACACCTTGAATGTCACATCACACGGACAGACAAAAAGCTGTGATTTTGTCCTACAGACATTCCTGGGAGAGAAGTGGGTCAAAACTTAGCAGTAGTCCTTTGCATGAAGAGCCCAGTATGATCTAGATACCTTCTTCAGATCACATCTTATAGCACTGCAGATTGCAAGCTGTTCTCAAACCACTGATGAAAAAATGGAAACAACATGTTCTTCTGTATCATTTGGAGTAGTTTCTCCATGATTAACCAGTTATCCTTACTTTTTGAGGTAGTTTTCAGATGGAGAAAGCAACATTTACAGTAATTAAAAAATACTAATTTTTGTTTGTCTACAAACACTTGACAAGCTACCAAAGGATGAAGAAAACTACTGAAAAACTTCTGTTTGAACTAATTAAATGTCATGTGGCAATTTGCCTTGGTACTTTGGAATAAAATTGTAACTACTGTATGGCAGATTTGTATTGTACAAAACAATGTATTATATTAAAACTATGGTATTTAGGAAATGAAAATGCAAAAAAATTTTGGACTTTCTGAATACATTATAACAGGTATGACAAATGCTCTTTTAAAGTATCAAGATATGTCTAACAGTATAAATTATGTATTTTAACAAAAATTACAGAGGTATAAATACCTCCTCTTCACTGCTATGATCACAAGGCTATCACCATTTGGCCTTGCTTATGAGAATAAGCAATGCGATTAGAGAACTGGTGACATATCAGACTTTATGAACTATGGGTAACACATTAACTGAAAAGTAAATGTACCTCAGGTTAGCCCAACAGAGACGCATAACTCATACTGTGTGCCACAGTCAGGGAATTCCCAAAGTGACCTCTCTGACTTCTGATCTCATTCAAAACTAGTACAAATAACAAAGATTTGCCGTTCTCCTCTATGACTTACAGCTAAGAGAAATGTATGTCATTGGTCATCCAGGAAAGCACTTTTAGAGGAAAGTCCAAAATGCCCTAGAGAGCAAAAAAACCAGACAGCTGAACACTGAAAGGCTAAGTCTCTGGCAATAATTTCTTTTTCAATTATCTCAAACTACCATGCTTTAACACGGAATATGAAAATCAAAAGATAGATCAAGGAAATCAAACCTGCAGCCAGAAGACATGAAGCAGCACCAGACTCTTCACAACTCTCCACAAGTTCTAGAACTTTTTTTTTGCACTTTTTTCCTTGCTTCTTGTATTCAAATCACACAAACTTCCTGCTCAGAATACAACTTGGAGTTGATGGCAAATTCCACATCTGAGTAGCTCTAGAAACCATCCCCAGTTCTCGGTGTCTCCTGGCAGCCTTCTGTGTGTGGCTGCAGCACGGTTTTTCTTGCTTTGATACAGGTCATTAGGCCAAGTCTTCTGTCGGAACTATCAGTGAAATGGCAGCCCCCAGGAATTATGCTGCTGCCAAATTCAGATCAGAGGAGTGAAAAATACGTTTTTAGATATCTTAAAAAGCTGACTGTAAACTCCTTGTTCAAATATAGATTCTAATTCTGGTCAGGGTCCTGCACCCTGATTGTGTCGAGACAGAATCCAATGACAGCATTGCAGCTTAAATTCATTTTTCCACATGCAGTATTTCCTCTGAATAACCCTGAAATCATAACACTTTGTGTGCATATTCCACATTTTGTCTGAGGAATTCGAAAGGGTATTATAAACATCCAGGGACACATCCTGCTCTCTCTGCAGTCAGAGAGCCTCCCCAGCTGAACATCTCCTAACACGCAGAGTAAAGAGGGCACTAATCTGTGGAGTGAGGCACTCAGTGTGACCCTGCACAATGAGGTGGAAAACAGAAACCCATGTCAATAAAACAGAAGCTGTGGGAGTTCATGCAATTTTGGATCTATGGAATAAGCTGCCAACCTCTTTTAATATAAAATTTTTTTTGGCCATCCAGCCCTCCTTCTGGGCTTGTCTGTGCACACCTATGATAGCAATAGACTGCAGCTCTTCTGCCCACGCTTTAACCTGGCCAAACACAAAGGAAATTTGGCCACGCAAGATACTGTGCTTACAAAGCCCCAAGAATGGTGGGGCAGACGCAGCTGACATCCACTGAGTCTTGACAGCAAGCAGAGCAAGCCTCACCATTCAGCCTGGTACTTGTTCTCAGCATGCAAAATGAATTCACCATCTAAGTACTACATAGAAATGACATGTTCATTATGTAGATTAAAAAAAACAGAATCATGATATTAAAAGAAAACCCAGTCCTGACAGTGAAAGACTTAAGGCTAAACTCCAATACACAAACACTGCTCTGAGGGTGGATATTTGCTAATAATGATTACCACAGTGTAATCACTCATAACCACCAGAACTCTGGGACCATTTTCTTATCCATATGGAGACCTACAGAAACAGTTCCCTTCCAAAAAGATGCTCATTTCTGCACCATTACATGTGCTTTCTAAGTAGTAAGTTGGGAACAGCAGATAGATTGTGTGTGTGTGTGTGTGTCAGTAGAGAAAGAATTCATTAGTGTAGCCTGTACAACTCCTGGTCAGCTAATGCCTACAGCTTAGTGCTACATAAAAGTTGTGCTCCTAATTGCCTTCCCATTTCAGCTAATTCTTTGCTGCATGAGCTAACCGGGTGTGGAGTCAATTTTCACAGCTTCCAGGGTTTTACATGGCTTTCCAAGCTTTAGAGCTTCAAACTATCCTTTAATTGAATTAAACACTTAAATGTACTCATAAATGTGGAAAGAATACACCCTCCCCACTAAGAAACAGGAACAGATATTGATCTATAAGCTAGGAACCTCCTTATAGTTTAGTAATAATACCTATAATTTTGATTTTTTTTTTTTTTAATGGGAATTGGGTTTTTGGTTGGTTGGTTTGGGCTTTTTTTTGCTGCAGGGATTTTGAATAGTAACTATTTATGGGGCTTTGAAAGATACAAATAACCAACTGGTGTTCCATACTTTGTATTAAATAACATGCAAATTTCAGAAGATGTCATTTGAGTTTTATGACAGTTACTGTATTATGGTCCCAGTATGGCTGCACAAAATTAGAGTGATAATTACATATTGAGTACATACATGGTCCTATGCTGTTACTTAAAAGTAACACTAAAGCAAGGTTGGTCCTTCCTTTTAGTGCTGCTGTATGGAGTTCATAAAACAGCCCAGAACTTCATCCCAAGAAGAGATAACAAGGAGGTGGACATGTACATACAAGCACACACAGAGGTAATGTGAATAAATAAAGCACAGTGGATATAATTTTATTTTCCTTCCCATTGTTTTGCACATCATTATTCTTTGTTAGGAAAAAAAATAGTGAAACAAATTAAAAGCAAAAATTCTACAGAGGATCTCATAAAATTTCACATCAGCACAAAAATATTATTATAAAGAAAAGAAAGAGAGGTAGGGGAATAAGGGGGAAACTAATGGGACTTGTATGCACTAAATGTATAAAAAAATCTAGTTTATGTGATGCATTAAAGTCAGCCTGAATTATTAAGAGAAACTCTCTTTGTGTCCCCAGGTGCTTTACAATGTCTGTGTAGTCCATATCAAAAGTTCTGGATGCTTTGTGCTAGAATCACAGTCATTGATGAAGCACAAATTTAAGACGACAGGTAAAGGAGGTCTATGTGACTAGGGATTGATAATGGTCCACTGGGCTGTCCACCTTTATGTTACTAGTTCAAATCCAACCCTGTTAAAATAACAGAAGTTGGTGAGGTCTGAGAGCTGTTCAGTGGCCCATGTGAAACAAATGCAACCATTTGGACCAGCACCCTGTGGACTAGCAGTCAAATCACAACCCTTTCTCCTGCCTGTTTTCAGGGTGACTCCTGAGACTTCAAAAAAGAGAGGAAAAAAAAAAGCCTTAGGAATAGCATCTACCTTCTCTGCAAGCACTAAATACCACAAGCTTAAGGGCATTTACATTTATTACAGAACAGCGATTTATATTGCAGTAGCACCAGCGGACCTTGACTGCTATCAGTATGAGCTATGAGCACAGGAAAAGAGTCGACTCCCTCTTCAAAAGGACAGGTATTAGGCTTATGAGTAAGGACAGAAGAACAAACCAACTCTATGGATTGTATCTATTCTTTATTGCAATTCTCTGCCCCAGCCATGCTACACTGAAGGAAGGCTTTCAGCACTCCACTCTTCCAAGCTCTAAAGTTTCAATAGACTACTTTACACTTAGAATAAATGCATCAGCAAGCGATTTTGAAAGCATAGTCACAGAGCCATGGCATTGCTTATATCATTACTATTATTATATCTTTTATATATATATATTCTACTACAGTTTAAAAATATTTTCTCAAGACTGTTTAAAGTCTTGAAAATAGTCCTTATTAGTGGAAAGCTTAACTTCTGTCTCTATTACAAGTGATTTTTGGCTCTGCTGCTTTACAGTACCACACCAGATAATCTGCAGGTCAGTATAACCACATCTGATCAACTTTAAAACAGACAAAAACCTCAATGCCAGGTGAGGGAACAACCCACAAATCAGAGGAAGACATAGAGAATATTTTTAAAGAAAAAAGGCTACTAAAGGTCACATACAGTATACCTAAAACGGACAGTCCCACAAAATATTTATATTTTGCATTTTTTACTAGATTACTGGCATAAATACTGACTTTGGTAAGCTTATTTTTCAGCCTCAGAAGCACATTTAATCGCGTGATTAAGAGCAAGCACACCAAGTGAACAACATAAAAATTTTCTGGTTCCTGTTTGTCTTATGGGGAGAGAAACTTTTTGTTGTAGATTGAATATGGCAACATGAATCAAAATTTAAAGCACTGATTAGTATTTGTCAGAATACAAAAATGCAAAGCGAGGGATTCATCCTTACTTTCCCCTGTTGTGCAACTATGCACAGTAACACCAAGATAAATTTAGAGATAACAGAAATTATGGATAAATAATATAGCATAACACATGTTTTTACATGCTGAGTGCAGCGGAAAGGGAAGGATGAAGTCAGAAAATAAAACCCAATGACGACATTTAAGACTTATGAAGTGGATCTCCTGAGATGAGTTTGTCTACTGCAACTTTTCCACCTGTTACCCCAATCTCTTACATAGACTGCCCCATATTCAAACATACTTAAATAATGCACAATTTACCCACTCGTATATATTATTTGCCTATATAAATTATTTTTATCATTATATTGCTGAAGATTTCTACCTAAAAACTGCATTGGCACTGTACCAGGTCCTTAGACGGTATTTTGTAATATATGGTGTAGATATTCCCTAAGAGACCTTCAACAGATCTACTAATATGAGATTAAGAACCACACCTTAGATGTGTTATGAAGAAAGGAATCTGAGGTATTTATACACAACCTCGATAGGAGAATGTGAAGAGGCCTGAATGAAAAGTAACATCAGCATTAGCGGCGTGACAGAAAAGATGGGGACTAAGAAAACATGCAGTAATGAGGGACTAAGGGGGAAGCCCTTTTTTTGTAATGCCTGTCTTGAGCTGCTAATGTAATATCTGAAGAACAGACATAAATCTGGGTCAGCAGCACAGACATGTCAGCTGCATTTATATGTGGATAAGACTGTAGAGGTGATGGGTAAAAGGAGAGGAGAGATGGATCAAAACTAAAAATCCTTAGGATTTTGGCAGAAGTCAGATCAGGAAGCTTCAAAGGATGAATGAAAGGATTAGGGGGAAAACAAGCAAAGAACGGAGCCAAAGATACAAACGATGATGAGATTTAAGGAGATCAAAACTGACAGTGTGAGAGGAGAAGGAAGAATTGGCTAAGAGAGAATCATTAGGTAGTTTTGTGAGAGTGGTTTCAGCTAACAAGAAGGTCAGAAGCCAATTTGAAGGAGTTTACCATAGCACTGGAGATCACATGCTTTGAACACAACAGAATGAGAATGCACAAAGAGCAAAAGTGATCATGGAGCAATGGTGGGAAGTGACAGAGAGGTAAATAGAGTCAGGATGTCTTTCTAAGGATTAGAAATGTTAACAAAGGCTAATATACTCTTAAATTATGAATGGAAGGAGCTAGAGAGACACGGTCAACAGAAAACTAGGAGAAAATGAGATCAAGTGTAAGAGAGGTAAGGAAAAAGGGTAAAAAGTGATGATTGTGGGAAAAAAGAAGTTAGAGAAGAATAGATGAGAAGCATCTACATCTGCATCAAAAGACCAGTAGAAAAGTACCATGTTTAGCTAGCTGTACAAACCCGGTATCAAGAAAATCAACACAAGAGTGGAATAGGGATGGAGCCTGTGGAATCTGGAACCTTCATGCTTGGGGACATTGAAAGCAGTACGAAGCTCCAAACAACCTGATCTACCTTTGAAGCTTGCTCTGCTTTGAGAAAGAGGGTGGTTTAGATGACCTTCAGAGATCTGTTCCATCCTGAGTGATTCTGTGTAAGGATAGAAGAGGGGTAGATAGACTGAAGAGATGGAAAAATCACTTCACAGTGCGTGAAGAAATAATCAGGTTTTTAATGTGGCCCTTAGAAGGTACTTTCACATCCAAAAGTGCAGCGAGCATCTAGTGTTATATTCAGCAGTGCTTACATACAAGCCTCAGCAATGGAGGACAGACTGCCTATACAAGCAGCTTACAATCTGGCCCTTTATAAAATCCCACTCAATACTATGTATGTCTGTCAGAATGTGAATCACCTTGGAAATGTGACCTCAAGATATCAAGACATGTGGATCCAAACTGAAAACTAAAGGAAACTGATGGGAAAATTAGACATAAATAACAATTTAATAAATATATTTCCTATAAAATTCTCCCTATTCATGCTTCAATTGTCAATAATTAGTAAGAGAAGTATAAATACGTTGGAATCCTTTTATCATAGTTGAAGGCTAGATATTTATGGAAATCAGCTTTTTGAAGTACAATAGAATTTTTTTTACTAATATGAAACATTCTTAAATTAAGACCACACCCAAATTTCAGAGCCTTTTGCCTTTCTGGAAAAGACTAAATAGGCTAACAATACGGGATCTGGACAAATCGTCTATCAAGATTAGATTAATTTAATATTTGACATTAGAGATGTACAATGGGCCATGTGAGTAGATCAAAACTTGAGACTCTATCAGGATTTTGGAAGTTCATGAGAAAGGAAGCATGACAACAGTGCCAGGAGTGTGCAGCTAACAGAATGTGTGCGGCCAACCAAATACACGTTCTAAAGTTTCAATGTCAAATGGCTAAAAGTATAAACCAGAGACCAGATTCCTGACTATGCAGAAGAAGAGAGTAAAGATCACAACTTCAGTGTGGAATCTTCTGCAGCAGCATTCATACAGTTAAGAACAACTTAGGAGCTGCTCTAATGTTTTCCAGCTGCTCGCAGCTGTCACAAGATTATTGTTCTTTGATCATACAATGAGTATACTCCCTACCAATTATTAACACCAGGTAAATGTAAGAGAAATTGTGATTGGAAGCATATCTGGTCGGAATATAATGTGCTCTTTTTGTAAACTGAAAATTCAAGTTCTTTCAAATTAAATATTAAAAAAACCCAAAACTACCATTTCTAATTTTTAGGAACCACTGGTAGACTTTTTCTGCAAGTTTGCAGCAAGTTTTACTGGTGCGTATTCAAAAATTTGTATTTCTCAGAGGTATTCTGTAAAATGAAAAGGTCTCTAAGTAATAATAACACCATGAAAACTAAGGGGCACGTGATCTTAATCACATTGGCAAGCATAAATGTAGTAAAATGCTCTCTTACACATTCTGTATCAATACAATCAAAGCTGCTTATTTAGGTAACAGAAGGCTAATTTTCTGATGTTAACATCTCCTGCCTTTAACAACTCAAGAATCAGCATGCGACTCCAGCTGAACAAGGAACTTCTCACCAAACCACGCTATATAGAGAATATTTGCTTTTCAAAGGTTTACTTAAGTACATAGAATCATTTAGGTTAGAAAAGACCTTTAAAATCATCAAGTTCAAAATTAGACCAGTACTGTCAAGTCCACCACTAAACCATGTCCCTAAATCCCTCATCTACACATCTTTTAAATACCTCCGGGGATGGGGACTCAATCACTTCCCTTGACAGCCAGCTAAGGGAAAGGAGAAAGGCAGGTAATGCATGCACATACTTTCAGTATGAAAGGAAAAATAAGTTCAGTAGAACGCAAGCCTTCTGACTTGAGGATAACACCCTATTTGTATCAATGTGTATTTCATTTTACTTTGCCCAATTTTAGCTTGGTTTGTGCTCAAGTACTTACTATGTATCACTCAAACAGAAACAAAACAGATAACAATGTTGCACATCATTACAGTGTAAACTCAGTTATAATGGACAAAGCCTCAAGCATCCTAAAGTTTCTTTGAGAACTGGAAATAGATTTCTGTCTTTTACTTTTCAGGAGATGAAAGGAAAGAGCTTTCTGATCTTAGATATCCTTGGCACTGATAAACAGAATAGTCACTGAGGGACTACTCACGTAAGTAAGGTTGTAGAATCAGGCTCATCATTCTTAATTTAAAAAAAACACTTTCCAGATTCAGACCATATGAGCATAAAATTTGTCCTGTTTTTTATTAAAAATGTAAAAGTATGAACTGAAACATATTTGTCAGGATAAAAAAGAGTCTGTAAAAGACTATTTCTATTTAATATTGTGCCATGTGTGAAATTCTGCATTTGAACACGCAGATTTTTACCAACCTAGTGAGAGGACAGCATTTACTAGCTTCAGGAAAATTCATTACTTTTCTACATTGATCGTATTCCTGGTCCACGGCTACATTTTAAGCCATAATTTGGCTAGAAATACAGCCAGCATGACATTTTGTCCCATTTTCCCCTACCATACATGAAGTAGATTGATTTTGCATGTCTTCAGTCTACTTTGTTTAGAGAAAACAGCTTAGTCTTAGTTGCTATTTTTCTTGAGGACTCTTCTTTTTGACTGCCAGCTCATTGCAGCTGGGATCTACAAAATTCCAACTTCCTGGAGAAGGAAGGGATTAATGCCACTTTTCCTTGTTGCTGCTCCTACTGTGACCTAGCACGGATAGGCCCACAGCTCTACAAAATTGTTTGGAGCTACCTCTACAAAATGCTCTGCGCTATTCATCCTGTCTGTTAGTCAATATTTAAGACCAGTGTGAACTGGGAACTGCTCGATGTGCTTAAAGCTAAGTGAGGTGGTGGTGGCTGTCGAGGCTGTAATTGATCTGGGCTTTACACACTTTTCGTCTTAACCCTTCATAGGAAAATCAGTGAACTTTGACAGCACATAAACCCACATCATTATCCTTTGTGTGAGCTGGAATCCAGCCATGCTTTTTTATGCAGGTCTTGCAGCAAGAAAAGAGACTCAACTCACTTCCACAGAAGTTGAATTCTGCTGTTTGAACAATTCATTCCCAGAAGACAGATAGGTCTTCTTGCAGTAGTATTAACTTGGCAATAATTTCAGAACATCTCAGCATAGACAGCTATGGAGTATGTCCCTAAATACACACATCTGAGCAACAAAGCAGTGAGGACACAGTAGTATCAACAGAGCTCACATTTGCCTTGGGCTACCCAAGCTACGAAGACAAACAGGACATTGTAAAGCATTTTAATGAGTACAGGCATGGTCAGTGCCGAGCTCAGTTCCTCTCTGTTACAAAGCTCTTCCTAACTCCACAAATAATTCCTCTTGAGTTAAGAACATGCCATTCACATCAAAGAACTACTTCACACAACTCAGAGACTCCTGCTGAGAAAATAGATGTATGTTTTTTCTTCTGCACAGACGAGTTATATATTTGCAGTATATTTGACTGTTACTTTCATTCCTCTTCTCATTGGTGCATGCACTCCTAATGCCTCACCCCCTTCATGCAGTGCAGAGACTCTACACTGACTTGGGGCAGACAGAGGGAATTACTGAGGAACAGGAGCAATGCTGAAATATGAGCAGCAGTGAGGAGCTGTGAGAAGCTGAAAGGTAATACAAACCATGAAAGCATGAACATTACTTAAGGGGAGGGGGAGATAATAAAATAATGAGAACCGTGCAAATGAAGGTTTGGAAAAATCCAGTTGTCTTAGGCTTAAAACTTCTCAATCCATCAATGATAGTTCTCATATGAGACATACCATCAGTATTACAGTACTCATACAAGCCATAATACTACACTAGAGGTTGAGTATAATTAATTTTTTCCTTATTTCTATGGTATCTGTGAAGCAACTATTTTAATATCTGTGAGACAGTGCTATTCCCATTTTATTGATAAGGAACTGTGTCACAGAGAGACAAGAGCAGACAGATGTGAGCAAGGCAGGGAACTGAGAATAAATCTCCCATAATTATTTTAATGAATCTAAACATCATTACTGTCTTGCCCCAAATCCAATATCATTGCCCTCATTTAAAATATTTCCCACAGACTCCGTTATGAAGTTAGGCTGTTCTAGCATCCTTTTTTCCCCAATCTTTTATTGATCGTGTGGTCTTCCAAGTTTCTTGCCAGGAAAAGAATAAGGCGTCAAGATGACAAAGCAAAGTGCAATGGAGTAAAAGAGCTAGAAGCTGTGGAAGAAGCAGAGGGCAGTATTGTGAGGCTTCCAAGATACTGTGCATTTTTAAAGCATGGAGATTAAATACAATAATTAAACAATGCAAAGTGAGTATTTTCCAGGCCTACCTTGTTTCCTTTCACATGGGATATCACTTTTCACAAGAAGATACTTGCTCAGTCCCTCTTGGAGCTGGTTAGAAATTCTAGAAATATTTCAGTAGTTATGCAATGCTTTACAACTTACGGAGGACAGAGAAAAATCCACCGTTGTCAGATATTTTAAATTCAAGATCAAATAATGAGTAAACCATCTTCAGCTATAGAGTGATTCAAGAATATGCAGCCTATGTGAAGCAAGATATCACTAGAAGCAAGTTTATCACTAGATAAATTCCCTCTACATTCAAATCTTATATGAGTGTGCAATAGTAAACTGAATAGTATCTGGCACTGTACAATTCCTACAAACTGAAAATGCAGCGTTTTTCTGCATAGGCTCTGTCCAAGTTATTACATTACATTAACATTCTGCTGAGTGGTGAAGAGACTAACCTGTCCAGTTGTTACTGGGATGTGTCAAGAGAGGCAGCTGCAACTCAAATAACCGGCAGATTTAATTTCAGGGCTGAATTGTGGGGTTGCATCCATGTGACATCCCAAAAGCCTGGTTTCAGTTAGCAGAAAGTATCGGGATTCAAGACTGATGATCAGATAAAGTATGATCAGTAATGGAGAAAAAAAAGTTGAAATGCCTAAGTAGAAGCAGACATGATATGTATCCAGCAGGACTAGAAAAGTTTGCCTGGTCTAGGATCAGGTCTTGAGTATCAGTCATGGGCGCATTGCTTCTGTCTCCTATATTTAGATTTAAATCCAAATTTTGAGTAAAGAAATGAAGCTCATGCAATGTTGTCTTACAGTGAGCAGAGGCTCGGCTCTCAAATTTACAATGGCAAATATGAAGAGAATTCTATCAGTTCCCTGCCCAAAGGAAAATGAAGCAGCAGACAGGAAAACCAGAGAAAGACCCAACATTTCAGTAGCAGTATTTGGAACAGGAGTGCAAAGAAACAAATGATAGATGGTTGGAGGCACAGAAACTGAAAACACAGCTTGACAATGGAGTTCTGGCTGGAGAACCAGTGGGAATGAGAAAGATGTATACAAGCCTGGAGATCCAGCCCTGCAGGAATGAGGAATGAAGACATACAGACAACTAACTGTAGAAGGTACTGATGACAGGAGATAAAGAACAAGTACTTCGATCATGCTTATGGGGAAAAAAAAAAAAAAAAAAAGAAGAATGTGGGACAAGAAGCCAGTGGGGCAGTGAGAAATAGAACTGTTTCTCCTTAGGACACAGAACTGGATTATACTCGGATATAACCGATAGTGAACAGGGGTAAGGAAAGGTCACTGAGAACTGAGTAGATAATCAATAAGGACTAAAAACCCCTTTTAGGTCGTGTGGGAACCAAATTTCAGCTTCTCATGATTTCTGTGCCATCAGTAAATATCTGTGGAGTGCGATGGTAGTGAAAATAGGTATCTTGCATCTTACTCCTTCAGCAGTAGTTTTTGCAGAATATTATTCCATGCAACTTGTTTAATAGAATAATGGTACAATGTCATAGGGGGGGATTTTAAGGTTCCAAGCAGCTTACAATTCAGACAAGGGTTGAGAAATTCTCAGAAATTTCTATCTTAAAATGGTGAGTGTGTACTCACTATGTTTCCCTCTCTCTATTTCTGTCTCTCTCTGTCACACAGATGCATTTTCAAAATAACTTTTTTAACATGATCAAATCCAGAACAAAGATGCCAAAAGTGCCAGGTTGCCTATATAACCAAATTTTCCCTCATCTTGTGAATGGCATGGAGACTAATGGTGTGACTCATATCTATTATTTCCAGAACACACCTGCCTCATACAGTGCACAAGATGGCCTTGCTGCAAGGATGAATCAGAACTGTCTACTGAATATGGTTCATTTGGTAAAGAATTTTCAAGAAATGCACTAAAGAATGGGACAGTATTACAAGAAGAACAAGAATGGTTAAAGTAATTGGATGTCAGTCTAGAAAGCAGTATTCTATCTTTCCTTGACATAAAGTTTCCATCATAGTAATTCAAACCAGCTTTTTCACAGGTGGTCACTGAAAGTATATTCTTCATTTTCCATGTGATTCACTGAGATGAGGCATTTGAATTTGCAGAAGAGCTGAATGTTCAGAGACAGGAAGCTGGAGACAGGAAGACCTGAATAGGAAAAGTTTCATGTGACAGTAATGAGTCAAGGCTTTTAGACCTCAGCAACTCAGGATGGTCCTGTAGATTAGTGGCGCCTTTTGAACACAGTATTCTGGGCCATGGCTCCCCAGCCATGAAGTGGAAATCATACTGTCTTCCAATCTCAGAGGCCTGCAGTAATGCTAATTTAATGCTTGCTCATCACTTAGGCACTACAGTGATCCTAGGAAAATCCCAAAAGGAAATTAATAATAATTAATAACTATGTCTCCAGAGCAGGGCTTAAATATTCTGTAGTAAACAAGGTGTGGGACCACACACTGAACAATGCCATGAAAACAAAATAAGGAACAGCTGCTCATTAAGTGACTATCATATATTCTGTGAAGTGAATGACGAAAAGATTTTGTAAGAAAAAACAATATGTGATCATGTAATTAAAGAAATCATCAAAATGCATATGCATGGGGGAGATTAAATTAACTTGCCTTAACAAAGTTAATTCTGGCACGTATTAGCTTTAGAGTTTTTGGACTCTTTAATGTAGATTTTCCACACACAATATGAAATAACTGAAGATCCTGCTGAGATCCGAATAAAGGACATATATTAGCCATCTGCATTTTATTCATCCAGTTCAAAACAGAATTTACTTTTAACTATTGGAAATGCAATGCTGGAACGAGTTATTAGCAACTGGAACACAGGAATGACTATTCCATTACCAATTATTCCTATTTTCTAGAGAAAGTTTGGATTTTAGCCCAAAATTTCCTCTAGCATCATAAATGGCAAAAGAAGCAGGCTATAGACCATCTCCTATGTCATATGCTACAGCACCGTAGTTCCTGCTGCCTACCATTGCCACTTAATTAAATTAATTAAAGCACATGAATTCAAGACAAAATTTATGACTGATTCTCACAAATAAAGAGTACATTCAACTTCCATAAACTTCAAGAGATGTGGAGCCAACACAAGGACATTTTCATCAGTCCTGTTCAAATACATACAAGTGCAAGCCAAATCAAACCTTTGCCTGTTTTTTCATATGGATATGACTTTCTGTCTGTGAAAACCACAGGCTCCTTGCATACATATGGGTAGATATATATACCTGTATATCTACCTGACCAAATAAGTGGCTTTCATTTTAAATATTCTGTCCTTTAAGAATGATAGTGTCTCTTACACCAGCATATCTAATCAGAGATCGTATTTTGTAGTATGAGTTCATTCTTTACTTTCTCTTGCACACAAAGATATAACCCATCACATTTGTAGTATATGACTACATATTTAAGGCAGAAAGTTAAAAAGTGTTTGCTTGTTTGTTTGCTCAGTTTTAAGAGATGCTTCCTGGTTTTGTTTCTGTGTGCACTGTCTGGCTAAGTTATGTGTCTGGCTGATGAACAGACAGACCACATAGAAGATTTCAATTTTCTAATCTCTTATATAAAGAACACAGAGCCAGCTCAGTGGGTACCTCTCAGAATATGCACTGTACACACGTCCATACACCTCAGAAGGTTAAGTTCCTGCCATACCTGCATCATTTTATATACCTGACCTCTTAAATTTTGGATTCCTTGGCTTTGTATTCATAAAGAAATTTTAAGATAAAATGCTTGTTACCAGAAAAATAGTTTTTCACCCTGAAAATTTTAGCACATGAGCACTTGTTTGGATGTCTACAAACTACAGCAATCATTGTTTCTCTGTCATAATTGTCAAACTACAGTGATCAAAATTCCCCTGTCTCAGCTATAGATCTCATTGCTTCCTCAGGAGGGGAAGAAGAGTGGCAGGAACCAATCTCTTCTCTCTGGTGACCAGTGACAGGCCTTGAGGGAATAGTATGGAGCTGTGGGGAAGTTTAGGTTGGATATTCACAAAAGGTTCTGGAACACTGGAACAGGTACGGGAACAGGCTCCCCAGAGAAGTGGTCACAGCACCAATCCTGACAGAATTCAAGAAGCATTTGGAAAGTGCTCTCAAGCACAGGGGGTGAATCTTACTATGGTCCTGTGCAGGGTCAGGAACTGGACTTTGATGATCCTTGTGGGTCCCTTTCAAACCAGAATATTCTATGATCCTATGCTAATTACTATCCCTTATCTTTTAGAAACTTTTAGATATCTTACACAATATACAATCAGCAGCAGATAAGGAAAAGTCAACAGTAGCAGAATGATTTCAAAAGTAAACAGAGTATTTAAAATGCAAATAAAATTTCTCAGCTGCTTTTTAAGATCCTTTTCACCCCTGACTCCATATCAATATCAGGTATATATTTATATTGATCTTATTCTAAATAGCAAGCACAGACTATTTCAATGTTTCTCACAATTTCACAGCCTGTTTTCCAAGTTCAAGTTCAGTTAGCACAGTCCTGGTATTGCTGTCTTTAAAGTTAAATGCAGCTGCTTAACATGGACATTTGGATCTTACTTTAGCAAACAGTTTACAGGCTGATCAAACAAACATGTTCCATAGCTATGAGTCTACTTTTACCTTTAAAAGTAAGGTAATAGAATTACAGAAAGACTCGGTTTGGAAGGGACCTTAAAGATCATTTCACTCCAAACCCCCTACCACAGGCAGGGTTGCCACGCACTGGACCATGTTACTCAGAGCCTCATCCTACCTGGTCTTGAACACCTCCAGGGATGGGGCATTCACAACTTCTCTGAGCAACCTGGGAAGTGATATAGTGATTTTACATAAAGTAATTTTACAAGACTTGCACTTGAAGATAAAGTGATTATAGAACACATGCACTTACAAAGCAATTTTTATTTTTGTTTACGCATTTGAAATTACCATAAATGAGGACAGCTAAATAGTATGACTCTGAAACACAGGGGAAATGAGATCGATATTTAGTCAACATTTGCATGTGATTCAACTTTTTAATCTGTAGAATACTTTGTAATTCTGCTTTTACTTCCTTTTGAAAACCATGCCACCTATTTAAGCAGCAAAATACAGATTTTGGCCAAAATGCCTCACTACGTGAACACAGCTAGTCTGTTGCAAGGCAAAAATTAGAACACTGGTCTTCTAACTTTCAATTTCTTGCTTAATCTCAGACAGTTCTACATACTTTATTTCTGAAGCCTGAGGGGTTTTTGCTTTTGTTTACTGAAGTACATTTGAGATTATTTTTGGCATCTTTACACTGGGTCATGAAACAGCATGTTTTGGCACCTGCTAGCCTCACTAGCAATCTGCTTACTCCAGGCTGTCATCATTGTGCTACTCCTGGGTATGCATCTGACAAAAGTCTTGCAGGTTTGCTTGGGTCTGGAGTTTTGCAAACAAAGGTAGAAGAGCAGCATATGAAAAAGCTTCACTGTTGTTTAGGTGAGTCTTTATTTGTTGATTTTGTATTTTAAATAAATAATAAATAATGTTGTTCATTCTTGCATATTCCGTTTTATTGTTTATGGTTGATACTTCAAGCAAATACAACAAAAATGAAGATCCTTTCTGCAAAACTCATTTCTCAGCACCTGGAAATATTCATTGTGGAGACTTTCAGATATATTTGCACTAAGCACTTCATCTACTGGGGCATTTAGTGAAACTCTGGCACTAACAATAATGATTATTATGGAGGAACAATTTAAATTAGTCTACTACCCTAAATTAAATGCGTATCTTTTCTTTCTCCTTGCAGAGGTTTCTGATGGAGAAAAAAGTATCTGGTTCTGAAATGGTTCACAAGAACTAACCAAAACCGTGCTGAAACCACGTACATACAGATTATTAGCAGAGAGTAGTAAAAAAATTATGCCACTGTGGAACCAGTGGAATCTCTGATGGTAAATGTATACAAATTGCCTATTCACACAATTCACTCTGCTCAATCATCCCACCTTAAAATATTAAGTTAGGAGAAGGAGGACGTGTAATATTTTTTAAAAAATTTATCATCTCATGACTATGACTATGAACATGAACACCAGTGCAGTGAAACCACAAGCTCTGAAGAACAGGGTGCTTCCTGAAGAGTAGGATTTTTTCCTCTGACTCTGAACTCTGACTTAGTTCCTATAGACATAAAGTTCATTTCACTTAACTTTGGATAGTTGCAATATATGCATCAACATCTAAGATGAACCCTAGGTTTCCTTTATTCTCTCTAGTAAGGAATGTGCTATTGTACAGTCTGATTCATCTGACCTACTTAGATGTCTACCTTCCGAGGACATGAATCATGCCCTAAAAGTGTCTCGTTCTCTCCACTGACTATCAAGGCAGCCTAGCCAAAGATAATTTCGATATAAAAGACATTACATTAGGACAGATAAATTTCACCCCAGAAGCTACAAAAGCAACAAAACAGGAGTGAATGCTATTTTCAGCAATATTTAACTTCTGTGTGATTTTGAAATAGAAATCCATCCACAAGGTCATGTGGGGACAATACTACTGAGAGCTTTTGCACCGCCCAGACTGGTCTCTCCCAAACCACCAGGGAGCAACTTCCTCATGACATGTGCAAGGTGACCATGAAATGGTAGTACCTACTCCCTCTGCACCTTCCCAAAAACTTATTTGGAAGAAGAGAGGAAACTTTTAGAGTACACTGCTTTCTTTAAATGTTGCTTGCAATAACATTACTACAGAGTCAAAAATTGTATTTGTATTTGTACACAGAAAGGACTGCTGAACTTATAAGAATTTGCTGGTAGCTTTGTCCTCCTGCCATACTTTTAAAAACTCTTTTTAAAACAGTTTCTTTCCAGTTTTGATTGACTAGAAAACATGTACCTTTTCTTCGCTTTAGCTACTTATAGGATAAGAATCTTCATAGTTTTTATGATATTCCTTTCCTTAACATTCTTCAGTGCACTGAAGATTAATGCAGTGCTGTACAAATGTACTTCTGCATCTCTTCTGTCTCAGTATATGAAAGTTTTTTTTATACATAGACTTGTTAATAAAAGCTTTATTTCTACCATATAAGAAGCATAGCTCTGACCTAACTAAACCATGACCCAAACCCTACTTGATCAATGAAGTCATTCTCTGAACTTCACTTGGCTTTCAAATTAGTCTTCTGTCTTCCTTGGCTTCAGAAGGAACACTTCAGTTAGAGCAATACACAGTCATTCATCTGCAGTGGAAGAAGGCAAAATGTGCCTATCGGTGCTAAGATTTCTTTTACCCACCAAAAGTTAGTACCCAATATTCATAAGGAAAAAAGAATAATTTAAGATCACATAACAAAACTAAAACCCAGAAACTAGAAACTAATCAAAATAAAGCTACATGATAATACTTCTTCAGAAAATGTTGAAGTAGGAGAAAAGGAGGGATTCGACATCAAGAAGCCGTATTGATCTAGCAAAATTATTTTTTACCTCTTCTAATCAAATTACTCCATACTATCTAAATGTTTGATACAAAACCAATCAGCTCTATCATCATCAGATTTCTCTCACAAACCATTTTCACTTATGTGGTGTATTCCCCTTGATCTGGGATTGAGAGTTATACACATAGCTGCTAGTGCAGTGAAAAGAGATCATGATCTTTCATAGTGGGTTTGATTTTATAACCCAACCAATTTTCAGAATGATTTAGGGATTAGATAATCTGGCAGGCTGAGCTATATATTCAATAAAACACAATTTTTCTTTTTAAAAATTATTATTGGTGATATGCCCCTGCCCTGGCATTTTTACCTTTAACGTAACATGTATTCTTTGGCGTACTAACATCAGCAGCAGCCCTTGATCAATCACAGTTGACTGGGCCATGCAATAAAACAGCCATGCCTGCTCGCAGGAGCAGAGATGCTGCCTAGAAACTGCAATTTAAAGAGCCTACTGCCTCATTTTTGAAACCTTTTAAGTCTGGAGAGAGACAAAGAAAAAGAAGCAAAATTTTATGTGATGATTCCTACTACTTACATTTATAGTGACGATTTATAAACTGCAAATTTAGCAACATGTGACACTTTGATTGATGAACTTTGCTTTTTCAGAAGGTTGTAGTAGGAAGACTCACACTGCCAAGAGCTAACACGAACTTGTCACCATGACAGTATCTTTGTAATACTGTACCTGAACTAACATCAGGCATTGCCTTGCTTTGTGAATCCCTGACATTCCATCAATATCCTCACATAAGACCAGTATGATAGAAGTGTACAGAATTCACTTCAGCTAATGAGGGGAGTGAGGATTTTGGACTACTCAATTATTTAAAGTGGGTAACTAAGATGCCAGAAACAAGGAAGGACACATGATTCAGCTTCAAAAGCAGAGGAAGTACAGTCACAATCCCTGATCCTTAGGTCTTGCTGAATTTTGGTCAATACTTAGCTAAGTGTCTTGTAGAAAATTTGTGGCATAAGCAAAACCTGAACTCATCTTTTCCAGCTCTAAGACAATTCTCTAATTAATGGGCCAGACTTTTCTCATTCCCTGTGGCACCATAGAACAAGCAGAAATAATATAAAGCTGGCTAAGAATGATGTTGCATACCAGAGATTCCTACATTGCCTAATTAGGGTTGCTTTACTATGTCTTTTCACTACCATGGCAGGGCAAACTGAATATAGTAGCAAGTATAAAATCCCTAATCTGTGATACCGTCCTCTATGGGTCTGCATCCTGTAAGGGACCAGAGCATCCCTTCAAGATGTAAAATAACTATATTAAAAATGCTTAAGAGGCTGCACATTTCATTGGGTCTATAATTTATTTGCAAGATAAAGCTTAATATAAGGCTCAGAATGTTGTTTCTTTCTGTTATCAGCTGAAGTGAGCAATCCTCATAAAGACCATTCACACAGAAAAGTGAGTTTACATGGGGTTTTCAAGTGTTACTTTCTAAATTTCAAACTGATTTACTCATCTATAGTATGTACAGCTTTGTATGTCAGCCATGTCAGGTCTCTGGAATGTCAAGACAATGATTAACAAAATGTGTGCATCTGATGATCTCTACAGATAAAAAAAAAATCAAGCTTTAGATTCATCTAAAAGAAAATGGAAAAAAGAAAATGGGGAAAATCGCATCAGCAAGGTTTAAGGTTAAGCCCTTGCAGCACTGCAAGAGTAAGTATGATAAATTCAGTTTGTAAGATACCAAATGTAAGAAGGCAAATATTTCAATTTAGACTCTGATGCTGCTGGTTACTTCCTGTGAGTTTTCTCTCTCTGTGTTGGGGCAGGACTGATTTATTTTTTTAATCCTAAGCCCATGTTCCTCAATTGTCTTGCTCTGTAGAAGACTCTACAACAAAAAGATCCTCTCATGAATCCATTTACATTCCTCATGTACATTCTCTCACACCTCAAACTTCAAAATTATTGTCTTTAGCAGCCCATCAGAAAGCACTACACATCCTCATGATCCTAAACTACAGCACAAGAAGTTCGACAAGGTCAGCCTTCTTACACTTCCATTTCAAATTACTATTCCTTTCCACTGTGATATACTGTCTCATCAACTCCTTAAAGTAGATTGACAAAACATAAATCAGAGGTAAATTTTCTCCTATATTTAATCCAAATTTTCTCTATAATAAATTAATTACTGTCTGATGCAATTAACTGATTCATGCTTCATCTTATTTCAGTAAAAATTTCTGAATTTAACTACATTTATAACTGCTGTCCATCATCATCAAAGGAACCAAGTCAGCAGACCAATATAGTGTGTATATGTACGTCTCTATCTTATAAATTATCAGCTTTCAACTGAACTTCTTGAGTTTCCTTTGAAGAGTGGGACCTATGATTATTAGCAGAGTTTACTAATAAAATAAAAGTATTCTGGTGTTCTTTCGGGAAAACATAGGGGATAAGCAGGAAAATCATTGCACAATTGTGTCCTGTGGTATTTGCTCAAAAAGGTCTGTGACAAGTGGCCCCCCACTAGCTGCTCAGCATGGAACCTGATACCAGCCTTCTGAATTTCTGGGCAATGTATAGATTTTCTGAATAAAAATTCAGCAGAAGAAAAATCATTCAAGAAAAAATCTCTGTGATGAACACTAAGGGAACGCCATCTATTTCTCTATATTGCACATACATGGAATGCAAATAGATCCAGCATTTTCAACACGTTTGCAAGCAATGCTTAAGAAAAACACATTCCTCAAAACTAAAATGGATTTTATCATTACCAGCCTCTGAATTCATTTAATCCATATTTTGTACACTTACACACTCAATTTATACACTCATTTGTTTTTCATGGCAGCATATGAGAACTATTGTGATTGCCTGATAATAGGATGACACTAGGGCAAATCACACTTTATGAAGAAATGTATACACAGGGAAAGAAACAGCAAGTTTTCCAACCTATCCAGCCTGCATATCTGACTCTACTGTTACTGTTTAATGAAATAAAATTTCCTATCTATTTACAATTAATTAGTACTACGTTTTTGATTTCACAGTAACAAGAAATCCAGCGCATCCAGGTCCAAAAGGATTCAGGTACTCATTCCTGTTCTTTGTAACTTCAGCAGCAAGAATAATATATGCATCATCTAATTTAACTGCAAATGACTCTTTTAGCATGAATTGTCTGTTTAAAGATAATGCAGAGCAGAACTCTTAACTGCATCCCAGAAGTCATGCAGCACCAGGCAGATAAGATCACAGTGGTTACCAGGGGTAGCAAATGGGAAAAGCACTACAGGAAATGAACTCTTGTCAATGATCTCAAGAGAGTGCTATATTTAGGTCAATTGTACCTGAAATCGTTTGGTGGGGTAATTGCTCTTTGGTACAGACTCTGCTCTCTGAGCCTGTCAGAGTGCTTGTAGGTCCTCTGGATTGGATTCACCAATTTTCTTCCAGACTCATTTTCTAAAAAGAAAAACAAATAAAAAAAACTTTAATGAAGGATAGAAAGCTTATCAGAACAGAGAAAATCACTCACATGTTATTTTAGCTTTTAAAATACACTTTCAATTAATGCATTTAATACAAAAATGTGTTTTAATATACAACCTATTGCCTCAATCTTGTAGAACATAAATTTATTAAATTATTCACATTTTTTATTTGGCCCTCCAAAGACTTCCCAAATCTATTGAATACCTAAGGTGACTTAGAGCACTTTTGCTGGTCAGTTAATAGTCACTGTAAAATCAGAATTGTTCTTAAATCCCACGATGCACCCCACTGTAACATTATTCTGGTTTTAATTCAGGTTGAGCCCTCATCTGATAATACGGCTTATTGTTTAATAATTTAAGATTGTTCATTCATGTAGACTGGAGAATGTGACAAATTCAGTTTTAGGAACCCAATCTAATGAGCCACATACTGACCTTTTAGATCAGTTACCTGGATTAATACAGAAAACAGGACCTAGTCCTTCTGTCTTATGATTTCTTAGAAGAAATATTTTGCTTTGATAGCACAAAGTCTCTAGCAGAACCATTCCTTCTTCACATTACAGAGTCAGTATTAACCACATGAATTTTAAAGGAAAAGCCTCCTTTAGCAACTATTCAGCATGCATTTACCTTCTACAGACAAATACAGAATCAAATTTGTAAGTCATTACTCAGTGCTTGTGATTAGTATCTACCGCAATTAAAAAACAGTCATGATATAATAACACTGCTGAAGAATATACATGTACTTTTTATTTTTAAAAAAATTACAAATGGAATAAGAGACACTACTGAAAACTACAGCAGGTGTATCACTTATTTTAGCTATTGTTTCTTGTGAAGAACTTCAAATTCAAAGACACTCATTAAACTGAGTAGATGGCAATAACAGACAAAGTGTTAATGGGGCAGCAGTGGAGTGTGTCAGGAAAATGAAGAGACCCTGAGGGGCTCACCATGTTGTTTATGCTCAGCTAAATTCAGCAGCATTACCATAAATCCTCTAAAAGATACTGTACTCAATTCTTTATTTGCTACTTTTCAGGCAAGGAAATATTCTATGAGATTAGAAAATGGGACTATTTTCTATTAAACAAACTTTGCATGTAAATACACTAAATATTTACATGCAATTACTATTACTTACTTTTTTACAATTTTAAAAAACACAGATGTTTTTTAATCTTCAAAATAATGTGTGAATCTATATGAAAATTTCTGAAATTGTAAACAAAACAGAGCCTTTAAACAAAAAAAATCATTTCTGTCATAAAATTCTTTTATAATTTAAAGACCAAGCTTCAATATTAATTTCTCACATGCATAATTCAACAGGCTAAAATAAAATTATGCATAAGCCAAATAAGTTTTCAAGAGAATCCAAAATTATTGATTTCTAGGGGGTTTTTAAAAATGTATTTTAAGATGGCATTCTGAGGAAGTAAATTAATATTAGGAAATATACATCAAACATTAATTCCAGAAATTTACTGGTTAAAAAGAAGTATGTTATCGACGGTTCTGCATGCATCTTTACGGTGACCTTATTGAGGCTTCGATCTTAGAACAAAACTTTTCCGACACAAGGATCAGTGGATTAATTGTTAAGGATAAAGCGGCTGCAAACACGCTGCGTAACTTCAACGACAACCACAACTCCGGGTAAGAAATCCTGTTTTCCAGAATAAGGCCCCAGCAGAACAGTGGAAGGCTCCATGCAGCCTCCTCCTCCTCCTCCAGCTGTGTCGGGTTGCCCCCCGGGGGCGGAGGGGCTGGGCTGCAGCACCACGGACAGCGGCCGCGGCGGGCGGTGCTCTCCACCTCCTATGGCGATGCTGAAGCCAAGATATGTACAAAATCCAAAATAACGGGTGAGGTTTTCCCAGTTTTCTCCCAATGGAATCGTGCTGAGGTCTGCTTGCAACTTTTAATTTTTGGAAACAATGAGAACTAACAGATGTGAAAATGGATTGGTTGTTGAAATACGTCAAGGCAGAGCTTGGGCTCTGACAAGCTTGGGCTTCTACTATGTGCTCTTGACCCTCCCTTTCAAAGCCAAATATCTGCTATCCAAGAGCACGCACATGTTTTTGTGGAACGCTGTTTTGCATATATAAATCTCCACATGTGGAATACCTATTCAGAGATCTGCCTCAATATCAAATGCTTGGCAAATGCACACACGGCCATAGGCGACTTGCTTGCCACTGAGAATGCTGAAAAATAAAGCGCCCACAGTAATCCATTCATATTCTACTAACGATAAAAATGCTTTGTTTCAGGAACACAAATGAAACATCCAGTTACCCTTGCAGAAGCAGAAGTAGGGTACTTGTAAGAGGCTGAAGGACAGACTCTCCTTTTACTGCTTAGCACCTAAGAAAAGCACATTTAAAAGACAGATTAAATGTCATGGGCTCTGAGATGCCCTAAGCGATGCACTTCACAAGAGAACGGCAAAACCACCTGGAATGGATACTTTATCCTTAAAAGCAGTGGGTATTTTAGCAGCAGACAAGAAAATTCTCATAAAAAGGTTACATTCTGACTGATGCTGAGAACCAGCAATTCCCAGAAAGGTCATGAAGAGCCCCCAGCTCTTATTATCCCTGAAGGTACGGAAAAAAACCAGAGTCACCAAAATAAAATCACAAGAAAGTGTCCAGCTCTCATGCAAATGCTGCTTGCCTTTAAGAGGTTGTGTCCTTCCTCTAGTGGACTTCAAACAGTGGTGGTCACTTGAGTTATTTCTGGCAATAATTTGTTTTGTTGGGTTTTTTTTTCAGAAAAGATGAAACAATTACAACTACTTCCAGTACCTCACTAGGGTTTAAAAAATTATTTACATATTTGATCTCATATTAGGATTTATGAGGTTATTAGTGATTATGGACAGATTTGAGCAATTAACAGTTTACATGAATTTACAGACACTAAAGTCATGCTTCTGATTATTCAGAATAATGTATAAAGAAAAATACATGGGGCCTAGTCCCACTCGTGCTGACATTAGACAGACACCTGTCACACTTTTCAGTGGAAATAACAGCATAACCCAATCCAACCTAACAATTATTAAGTCAAAGGTAAAGAAATATACCTACAAAAATTAAATTAAAAACATTAGGTGAATAGCAAACAAAGTATTTTTTTCTATCAGAATATGAAGTTCTAAATCATCGGTGAAAACACAGAACTTGAGGTGAAAAAATATTTTCCCTATCATTACATTTTCTGTATTACCTTCTTACATCAACAGCACACTTATAATTACAAAATATAAGCACTTGTGAAATTTTACATTAACTTTCATGTAGATCTACCAATAGACAGTCTTAGTGACAACCCTGCTTTGAAATAAATGTTTCCTAGACTTACAAAACACTATCTATAAACAAAAAAGGATGATTAAGAAAAAGTGGAGGAAGAAAATATCCAAAGGTGACATTTAGTGCTCTTGGAAAATTTATGAATATCATCATTGAAAGCAGACAGTCGTTGAGCATCCCTGTTAATACTGGATGCCATGTTTTCTTATGCAAAGTTTAGCTTAGGTAGGATTATTGGTTCAAAGAATTAGTTGCGGCCAAACATGGATTTAAAACTAATGAGGAAAATACACAACTAGCACTGAGGAGACCTTTTGGAACGGCTGCGTGCATCCCTCATGTGATAGATCAACAGTTATCTCCTGACTGAGGCCCACTGGAGAAAGTGTGAAACACTGAGTTTACACTTGTACACTTACACCTGAGTGAAAAAACACACGGGGGCTCTCCTGACTGTAGAAGGTAATGAGGATGGTGAAAACACAAACTGCTTGCAGTGTTACTGGCTCTTGCAAAGTGAGCAGTGTGTCCACTTCCAGGACAATACGGAATCTGAAAATTTCCTTTAAGTAGGAGAATAGCACACAAGACTGCATGAATCAGAATGTTTTCCTTTATCCTGCACCTTAAAACCCTACTACAAAGCAAATAATGTTAGGAGAATGCCTATTATATTGAAAGCTGTTGATTTGGAAGCATTTCCAAGGTCAAACTTTCGGTGTGCAGATTCACCTCCTTAAAACTGTGTTACCCAGAGAGGCAGAGCCAAAGAAAATCAGGGGGCAAATAATCAAAACAACTTGCCAATGATTAAATTAAGTGTAGGGTAGAGAATTGATTCGCCTTTCCATATCTTTCCTGCTGTTTTCTGAAACTAACTGGAGGCAGTGATGGCATCTTAAGGAAAAAAACACAACTAGAACAATGGAAGTATAAAATAAATAACGTTAACCTACAGATTACAGACCTACACACTGAAGATTATGAACTATATACCACAAGAGTTATTAGCAGATTTAGTTCTACCCTCCTACCTGGACAACTATAGCAGAAGAGTTCTATTACAAGTGAACGCAGTGAAGTGCCATCTGGCAGATTTTGGGCAGGGCTGTTTACACAGTTTACTGTGCACCAAGGTCAGGTCTACCTAATGACTACAGGTGAAAAGCGCCGAGCAGCTACTGACTCTTTTGCAGACTAAGGTCTAGTTCTACCATCTCTTGTCACAAGTGAAACTTTTATTCTCTCTCCTTTAATCCTTAACTGGAATCACTCAGCATCAAGACTACCTTTTGAACAATAAAGTGCAATACTGTAACATAAAGAAGCACAGAATTAGCCCTTTCAGAACACCAAAATGAAAGAGACAGAGGCTGGTCCAGAAAACACACTGTATTTGCACATTGGATCCATTTCCAGTGTCTCAGTTCGATGGTGACTTAAAAGGTTCTATGTTGTACCTGAGCCATGTTTAAAAAAGTTTGACACATCTTTTATGATCGTCTAGCCACCTATCTACTTACACACAGGCAAGGAGGCAGGGCACACAGAAGCCTTACTCCTATTCTGCCCTATCAAACAAGCTGGATCGAGCAGCGGTATTTTCATACACGGTAATTTCATACATCAGACTGCTGTAATCTGCTTTCCTGTTGACAGAACAGAAAATACACATGTATGGGGAGATTCTTGCATTGTCATACCCTTTCACCCCAACAGCTGTCCCTTGGAAGCTCCAAGTTCTTATGCCCCTTGACCAACTCGAACTGATATATCTCAACTGACTCCTCTTTATATTAGTAATTTATATGAAGATATGTAATATTATGATTTGCAGAAGCAACAAATGAAGTATGTATAACTGAATTAAATGCAAAAGAAAATCTGTGCTAGCGCTATACTGATTTCAGTAGCAGATATACAAGAAATGCTCTTTTCAGCATTTTAGTAGCACATCATATAAACTAATGCTAAGTACCATTCCGGACATGAAAATTACCATTATATATATTCAGTTGCAATGCTTTACACCACAGAAAGTACTGTTGTGAATAAAACTTACTGTTGCTTTGTACAGTACTCACAAAGATTTGCCTAAAATATAAGTACTTGATCTTTTAGTGACGTTTGACAAAAAAGAGAAGTCTAAATAATGTTTACAAACTGGCCTACATTTCAAATTATATTTACAGGACAATATATCCTGAAAGAAAAAACAATATTTACTACTAGTTATTCACTGCCCTTCAATTATGTTGCTGTTGTTACAAAGACTGACTAACCAACAACTAAAATCATACACGATTATTCACACAATAACTGTTTTTAAGTGTAAACAGAAAGAGTAACTCTTCTGTAAGGCTGACATTTGTCTACACAAACAATTGGAAAATATTTGAGAAAAATGAACGTGGTCCTACCGATTGGATTTCCTTGCCAATTATTTGTGAACAGATTAGAGCATTAAATTAGTCCCAAAATTCATTTACAGTGAAATGTATCCATGGTTATTACTCTCTTATGTTAAAGCAATTTATGGTTTCAGACTCTCTCAGATGACAGTAGCTCAGAAACCCTCTCTTCCCCCTTACATTTCACCAATACTGTCAGGTAAGAGAACACTGACTGTATCACTACTTAAAGCAGTGCCTCAGGTGCAAAGCTGGGCTATCCCACAGTTCACTGGAGACAGACAAGACAACAGTTAAGGAACATAAACACAATACAAAACTTCCAGTAGCAAATAGACACGAAATCAAAATATGCTTGTGATCACATGTGTTAAGAGGACTAAGCCTTGGTGTCTTCTGATGCTGGTATAGGAGACTTCAAATGGGTCATGGGGTATTTGCAGGGCAAATTCCTACAACAGACTGACTTTTAAGAGTGTCAAAAGCAGAAAACTAAGGTGGGCTGATGTATCAGCTACAGTGGGAACTGTGTATCAAAGAGCTGTACTGGCATATTAGTGGAGTGAATGTAGAGCATTCATGAATGGACGAATAATCTGCAGATGCAAATACACCAAGAGGTGTACAACTTGTCCCCAAAGATACAAAAACTGTATCACCAATAAGATGAGATATTTTTAGAATCCATTATCTAATACACTACAGCATGTTTTTACCCTTGTTCTGATTAATTTATATCAAAAGAGAAAGCAAAAATGTTTGACTAGCTGGTAGATCAGGTGTTGAATAAACAACTTATGGATAAACAGATACTGCAACATAAGACAAGCTTGAGTTCTGTTTAGATACAAAAAGATTTATAAGGGCATACATACAGGTGCTGGCTTAAAAGAAGGTGTAACAAAAACCACAGGAATCCTAACGTTTAGAAATGAAAGTAGGAAACTTCTGCCCTTTCATCACCTCCTCTGAATTATAGAACTTCTCACACTCATTGTATTGTCCAAGAACTTCAGGTTTCTCAGTGGAAACAAGCAATTGTTGATGACTGTGCTGGCTAGAAAATCATAAAACAGGAGCAGATAATGTAACATACTGTGTGGTGCCAGAGAAAACAATGGCTTTTGCTATGCGCACAGAAGACGCAAAGTCAGGTAAGAACCTCTTCTATTTACTGCAAAATTATTCAAGACTTATAGAGAGTGAGAAAGAAAAATATTTTAAAATAGTCAATGGTCTCATGTGATAGCCTGAGCCATGGGTGAGCCACAGTCAGCTCCCTGTCACATGCCAAAAGGCATTCATTCATGATGAATCCAAAAATAAAGCATGAGCTGGGAATCCTCTCTCCCCTAGGTGTGAAGGATAGAAGGCAATATAAGAGACAGCAAAAATTAAGAGTCAATGCTGAGATGTTGAAGACCACACTTGCATTGTCAAACAAAAGACATAGAGCAAAGCAAAGAGACATGCCAGTAGAGATGAGGGAAAGAGAACAAGATGTCTTAGGGATGGGTCACTGAGTTGGAGGAAAATATGGCAGAAAAGCAACCATAAATGGGTGTTAGAGAAAATTAAAGCAGATCTTATTAACATTCTTGCTGAGAAAGCTAATGAGATAAGTGTGTAAAAGGTGAAAGTTAAAATGGGGTAAGAGAAGGATTATTAAAACAAGCTGAAGCATTACAAGTTCAGAGGTAGTGGCAAGGCAACCATAGGAGTACCAGTTGAACATTTTCCATGACTTTGCAGTATTTTAACTTCTACATTAAACCATTACAGTGATTCTTAACATTACAACTGCTGCATTAGATGCCAGTATTATCCAAAACCAGTCTGTATAATGTAACATTTGATCACTGTCCCCAGTATGTCCCAGGCCATCACCATAATTAAGGCAATTATCAGGCAGCTTTTTCTCTTCACTCAGCAAGTTTCAAAAGTTGTTCACTGCCATATTTCAGTGTTCTAGTCCACTGGCTGTTGTTTTCATTCCTTTCTTCAGAGTTCATTGTTTTGCGACAGATTTGAAAAACAGTTAAGAATCTCCAGGGTTATCTCACCATGTTCTTCTTTGATCCAGGTCTCATTCCCACGAAGGAAATAATTTTATCAGTCCAGGTCCTGACTAAGGACACAGAGGTTGACAACCTGTCCTTTTTCCACTAGAAGTCCTGGGCAGGTATGGGTTGGTTTGTTACGGACACTGAGATGTCACAGTAGATTCCCCTCTTGGTGGCTGAGATGCCACTCAGATCACAACAGGAGAGTGGGATTGTTGCAAGAGGAACATACTGAGAGCAGAACCGCACCTCAAAAGGCTGCCATAATGGACATGGGTCCCTAACACTCCTGGAAGAGGAGTATCAGCCAGGGCTCAGGTGTCTGGCTGCACCTCAGCTCTCCAGTAATAGCAATGAGATGCAATAATGAACTACAGACTTCTTTCTCCAATTCTTGAGCCCTAAACCTTGATCATTTTCATGGCTTCAAAGGACAAGGAATAGCTCTCTGAAACCCAAATTCTCAAAATATTTAAATGCCTAAAAACTTTTGAGGTTCTGAATCTGAATGTTTTAAGTGATTCCCTAAGGAACACTTGAGATTAGGAGCAAAATTTAACACTGGCACTCGAAATATATTAGGAAATCTCTTACATACGACTAAAACCAATATGTGTTTACAACAGGTTTCATCTTGTTCCCATGCAACTACAAAAAACCCTATTTTTGTAAGCAACAGCCACGTAACATCCATTAATTTAGGTAAGACACTTAAAAAGTCTCCCCTTGAGCTACCCAACTTCTTGAGGAGTACAGTATAAATTAAAACAACTGTCAGCAGTTTAGATTGATTATCCTCTTGTTGCCATTTATTAGTATTGATATAGAGCTCTAATACTGAAATGAGGATAAGCTAGGCCCTAAAACAACAGGCAGTTTAACAACATCAGCTTAGACCTCAGATTTTTTTTCTGTGTATTTTAAATAATCAGCACTACTCTGGAGCAAACATTTATTGCAGAAACTCAATGGACTTCTCGCCTAATTTTCCTAGAGGTTAATCAATAAACCTAGTTAAAAAAACCCGCAACCTTCAATCACTCAATTGCTCAGGACTTTCAGTAATACCAACTTCAAGGAGGAAAAGTTCTCAACTTGCCATGACTGAGAAGCCTCAAGAAATATTAAAACCCAAGTGCAGACAGTTTGGCTTGCCAGACAGACAGCAGTGTAACAGTACATCTGAGACACAGCAGCCATGCATCTTTGAATGCAAAGCCAGTGACAGCCGAAGCAGTTGTGACTGAAAAACATCAGCAGGATTGCAAAAATGTTTGTGTTGGTCCAGGTTCTGGGGAAAGCACAAGCATAGCAACAACCTACAGGTATTCATCCCAGCATGATTGTGTTGTGAGAGCATGGAGAAGGACCAGGGGCTCAGAAACAAACATGGTGAATACAAGACAGGCACAAAGACTGTCAGTGGAGAGGAAAAAGCAAAAGTATTAAAAGGCAGAAGGAAGGAAAGATCATGCGTATCATGCCATATATTACCTATAATGCAAAATTTCAGTATGCATTGTAAGTAATCGTTATTTACAACACAGAAAACACCCTTCATCGAAATCTGTGAATTTGTCAATATAAAAGCCACTAATGTTTTCTTTCTAAAGAACTGATTTATAAATGCCAGAGTATATTTCCATTATGAAAGCCTTTGTGACTATTTAAAATGTACATTCATTTTCATCCAAAATAAACAAAATGTGTTTTAATGCAAAAAGGTTGAGAAAATAAGAGGATTTAAATAAAAACCAAGCATACATTGTTGTCAATAAATATCATGACACATCTGACAATTTTTAAATAGTTGAAAGGTTAAGAAAATGTAAAAACATGAATGGAAATGAGAAAACCATTTTCCATCTACTTTCCCAAGCAAACAAAAAATTACAAGAAAACCTGAAAAAAATTGCATTAACAAACTTTAGCAACCGCACTTAATCACAAAATCTAGCCATGAATAGGCTGCTACCATAAGGTAAGACAGGTTGCAGACAGTCCTTTATGTAAAAGCAAATGTCAAAAGAAAAGCTCTGGTATTTGGTTGTGGGCTCCCACTTTTCACATAGGCATTTCCTAAATCCATGTTTGATGAGCTTCTCCAGCTATAAATTCTGTAAATTCCCTCTGGAGCAGTGCAGAGTGTGCTTCATGAAAATGTCATCTGCCAGCACGGCAATTACTCACACTCCAGCAATCATGTGCACAATGCAGAATGGGTCGAATTCAGGTGAGAACGAGAACCAGCAATCAAGCCTCTGGAATTGAGAACAAAGCCATTTTCTTTCATTCGCCATCAACACAACCATCAAGGCCTTAATTACAAGGCAAGTGTCAAGCCTGGCTGCTGAAAGGCTTATTATTATACAGCTCAGCTTCAAATCAGTTTTGTATTGATGAACTGCAAAAATGAGGAAGCTAGCTTAGCCCCACAAGAAAAGAAACAGGGACTAACTGATTATGTGATTGGCAGGGAAAAACAAGGACATATAAAAATACATTTTTAGATAGTAAAAGAATTAGTGAACAGCACACCTAGAATCTTTCTATAAACATATTTTCTATCTCAATAGCAAATCTGCGTGGTCTGATAATTCAAAAGACACCTTCTTTAGTTCAGATCATTTTATTACCCACAAAAGACACTGCAAAAAGTCTCTTCTTAGGTCATGCATTCTGTTTTTCAGACAGTAATGCATGTCTGTGAGTGTTCTCATTGTCCCCTTATATCTAATTGCATGTCTTTAGCTTGAACATAGAGATAATAAGAGAATTGTACATCTTCACAAGCCCTTGCCCAGCAATTATCTACTCACATTAGATTAGTTGTCTTCATATTGAACAGCAAATGAGAAATCATCATTTAGTTAGCAACAGAATTTATATATGCTGATTCCATTGAATTATCAGTAAGTACCACACTGTAACTATGAGCCAAATGTCCTCTCTTTTGCCATTTCCTATATAAGACTTTTAAGCATGACAACGAACTAACTGTGAGGAGCAGGCCTGGATTTGGAACTGGCTGTTTATACAATATTACTGTTATCATAAGTGTTAAACCTTGTTTTGTCCTTTCATTTTTAAAATCCGTATTTTGACTTAGCTTCTCCATGTCTTATGTGACTAGAGAAATACGCGATTAGCTCTTAGTCTGCCTTTTTGGTATCTACAATGAATATGCACGTGTATAGCAGACAGAAAACCGCTTTGGTTATGAAACATTTTACCATCAATTTGAAGCATTTTACCTGAAACAGTGAACATCCATAGCTCTTTCTTTACCCATTGCCCAATCCAGCAGATACACAGCATACATTTTTCCTCTTGCAACACACCATATCCTGAAAGTTTCAATGGCTCATGCTTCAGTAAGATATTAAAGAATTTGAAATCAATGACTTGAGAAAATAAACATTAACACAAAAGAAGATGAAGGGATGGACATGACAACAACAGACACATCTCTTTTGTCATTCATTTCCATTGGTTAGAAGCTGGATTTGTTTCCATGGCACATACATATATATAATATGCAACATAACATATATTATATATATAATATACAACACGTACAAAATTAAATAATTTAAAGTTATGAAATAACAGAATGATTTACCAGCTGAAAAACTTCTGATATACTTGGAAAGATTAAAAAAAACTAAAACAAACAGATTAAAACCTGATGATGATTTTTGGTTTTAAGAGAGAAAAGAGCAGTCAGGCTTCCAGGCCATGTATTTGAAACATATTCAGGTAGTTTCAACAGAGTTTAGGTAATTTTATGGCATCTGTTTATATTTGCATGTTTAGATATCTAACTATTTTTTAACCTTTTTATTCCATTTCCATTGAAAGACAAAGTAGTAAACAGCTAATTTGCATTCTGGCACTGAAATGCTCTAGATACAGGAATAGTGCAGAAAACTCTTGTAAAAGCTTTATTAGTTTCAATTTTCTTCAGCATTAGTTTTATTATTTGTACTTATATAACTTCGTCCTTCCAAGAAGGAGGTCCACCTGATTAATTTCTATCAAGCACCATCATTTCATTTAGGAAGAGGTCTCTGCCTCCTCATAGCTCAATTTCAGGTTCTAAATTGTAAGATATATTATTTTACTCCAAATAGGCAAACAAGTCTTTTCTTATTTAGAAACAGCTGGCAGAACAATGTTTTACTTCTTCAGTGTCAAAAATAAGTAAAAAAAAAAGAAACTTCTAAGCTTGTACATTGTTCAGTGAACCTGAACACAAAGAACAGCCAAGTATCATGGACTGTACGTGCAAGACAGTGTGCTGAAAGAAGTATGAAATGTACCTAACTAGAGAGATTACTGAAAAATATCACCCACACATATTGTTAAAGAACTTGGGTATCCAGATCAGAAGACTGTTGCATTATATTTGAAATCTGAAAGTGAAAAGTATTTAGGTAACTGTTAGAAGCAGCATTGCTAAGTATGTGGAGAACACCAAGGTCTTTAAAGACAAAGAAAAATGGAACTGATACCAATGGCTTATCAGAAGTTTATTGGCATACTCTGATGTTCTTGATGTGGTTAGAATGCAGTATCTCAGATCCTTGGCTTTTTAAGGGCAGGGAAAAGGTATTTCCATTATAGAACATGTTGAAAAGAGAGGTCATATGCTCTGTATACTCAGAAATTCAGACACCCTACCACAGAACTGAACAGGTTCTAAGAATAAAATGAAAAGTAAAACACATACTGGTATCAGACCCTTCTGTGGAACCCATCTCTGAACGTCCTTTCAAAGCAAACAATTCGCCTCATAATACAGATTAATTACAGGAATAAGTTCGTATTTTTCTAAAGTAAACTGTTTAAGAAAGAGAACTAAAATTTTCAGATGTAGTCAAATTACTTAGAAGCCTACTTTGTTTTTTTTGAATGAACTTAAGGTCTTAAAAAGAGCAGGACAGAACATATCCATACACTGAATTGCAGTGATTTCAGAAATATTCCCGTTTCGAGAGACTAAAAGAAAGGACAATAAGAAAATAAAGGAGCAACATAAAACATTAATATAATGGCACAACTGACATTCTTACGTATTTACTATCACATGCCTTGCTTCTCTGTACAGGTACACCCCCTCATTTTTTTTTTTCTCCTTTTTTTTTCTCCTTATCCTCAGCAAACAACAGTGTTTTCTTCAGTAGCAATAGACTTCTATTCTGCGCATAAGTTGAAAGAATTGAGCATGAGATAACTGCTTCCTTAAAGTTCATTTATAAATGTATTTGTATTCCATGCAATTTAGAGGGTTCTTCATGTATTCACAGTTAAGCAATTGCCTAAGAAACTTGCTAGAGTGACAGAACAAGTGCAAGACCTGAAACACTACCTTCTGAACTCTGCCAGTATAATACTGGCTATCTCTGACATCTAACATACAAGACATTCTTTCAAATAGCATTAACTTAATACTAACTGGTAAAAAAAAATAATTAAATGCCTTTGAAAGAATGTAAACAGAAGCAGTTCGCCAGCTGTTCAATATAGTGAAAGAACAACAAACAAAACAAACAGCCAACCTTCTTTTTACAAAAATTAGTACCTTTCATATGAATCAACTTATTTTTAAACTTAGAAGTAAACAGGCATACTTGGGGTAGAAAGGGGAAGGGAATCCTTCTGTGTAATTTGTGGAAACGACCTACAAAAAATCCAGTGGAATACTGCTTCCCCACATTAAAATTGTGACTATAGCAGGAAAAAAGTATGTTTACATTGAAAAGGACAGTTGCTGTTCTAAAAATAATTTTCATGTATGTGTTGTTTACAATTATTGCAACAGTGTATTCCTACAGTTAGGACTACACCAATATCCACTTGGCAGGCAGCAGGAAATCACTCTGAATACTGAGGAATTGCAAGCCAACACCTCTCATGAGCAAACGGTTGCATAAACTCGAGTGAGATATTGACAATTCTAAACTTGCATTTTATCACCTAACATGTACCTGAATAAAGATAATTTTTTAGTTGCTAAATTTACAAAGAGAGTCACAAGAGAAAAAAAGAAAGAAAAAAGAAAGATGTTTGGAGTTCACAAACACAGACTCAGGACAAAAGGAGAAAATGGACAATCTATAACATGTTATTTTAAATTGTTTGAAGGGCTTAACACAGATTTAATTCTAAAAGCTTGTGATGATTACACATGGCTTGCGACCGAGTGCCTCAGGTTTGTGTATTCAGACACAGATGATACTGAGTTCCTGAGATGAGTGTCACCATTTAAAAGATAGATACTGTTTTGATTTCTTATGGTGGACAACAAAGACTACCCAACACTTTGGACACCCTTGGTTATTCTGTACCCTCTAGCTGTACAACAAAAATCCATCCTCTGGAGAAGATCCTGATGCGATCACCTAGTGAATGGCATCACAATGCTACCACTTCAGAGAAATGTTCAGGTATAAATCCAGCAAAGTGCCTGAGACACTCAGGTTTCTAAATTATCCACCAGACTCATTCAGTCAAATTTCTTTCATAAATTTTTATACGGATTTTATGGCCAAATTGGATCGTTACATGATAGAGCTCAAAAGCAGCTCTAATTCCAAAGGTCACAATTTCAATGTGTAATTACTGCATGGACCAGAAAGGTATCTATCATACAGAGGTCTGTATATAAGTCTTGGATTGGTCAAGGGTTTTTTTTTCCCATTCTTTTCTTGACCAATTTCTTGTTTTGCAGTAGCTGATAAAAGTCTAAGTTTTTATCTCAGTACAAACAAGGCTTAGATTTCTCTTTATAAAAGGCCTGATATGCAAAGCAAAATACATCTCCACCTTTTCCTCTACTCTCACTCTTAAATGGTACAAATTCAGAACAAGAACCTAGTACACCTTAAAATAAGCAAGCATGTTAGGTCTAGATGTCTGATTTGAGTACCAGAGCACAGTAATTTAACATACTCACTTACTTCAAAACTGATACTAATAAACAATAGCCCCAGAGCAAGATAAGCAACGCTGATATCCCTTCTGAGCAGGTGCTACCAGATAAACTTTGACTTGTTCAGTGGGACTGGGTAATGTCCCAAAGAACACAGGCAGATGTGATTGTAACTATGGAAGCTCTTTTACCTGCAGTCTTTTCTGTCACCTCATGACATCTTTGATTTCTTACCTTTATAACTAGACAACAAGAATTTGAAAACCTGCAAAGGATGAAAAACTCTCAAAGATCATCATTTGTGACCTTTAATAGTAAAAGATAATGCAAACTGAATACTTATCCATAACTTCATATGGGCATAAAGTAACAATTTTCCCTCAGGTTGTCTGAAATCAATATTAGCCAATTTCCCAGTGCTCCAAATCTGTTACTTCATAGTTTACTATCATCTACTGACATCAGATATTTCTTTCTTCTTTATTAAATCATTCTCGACTCAGAGATTTGCATAAACAGAACTGCACGGAAAAAAAGTGTATGAGTTCATGTAAAGTGCAACATAGAGGTTCACATTTCTATACACTATCAAAAGTAACAAAAGTAACAAAACATGGGAAAGTTTCAAGCTTTGTTTCTGAAGAAAATGTCTTCCTCAGACTTCAAATTTACATTATTGGAGGTAGAACCACTGTTACATTAATCTAAGGCATATAATTTAATATTAATTCCAGCTATATTCATGCATTTTCACCTTTGTAATTCTGGAAAAATAAATTATTTTGCTATTTATTTATTTCAGGAATATCCATTTTTGCCACTTTTTTGTTTCTATGGAAAGTGACATGCTGCTAAGTGTAAAAGCATTTTCAGTGTAAAGCTACCTCTTACAACAGAGTCCATCCATTGTTCAACTTTTTATTCTTCATCCTCTATAAGGTACAGAAAGATCTGGACAGAAAAATTAATAAAAAGATCATTGATTTTGACATCATTATGATTATGCCATTACTTCTGGAATAGAAAAATCCCACCACCTATTTTTAAAAGAGTCAAACTTGGGATAAATCCAATGCACTTAGGAATTTCTGGACCCCTCATCTCTGAAAGCTTCTTTTTCATTGATATTTCCTGTTTGATCCCTGGCTTTGTCAAGTTGCACTGATCCAAAACAATGGCAGTTTTGACAGCACAGGACTGGAGATAAGTGCAACAACATACAGATGAAATTGCACAGGAACTGGCACCACAAGTGGGCTTTCACAGAGAAGAATGGAATGGGACAGGAAGAGTTCTCACGATAGGGCTCACCAGAAAGGTGCTGCTCTCTGTATACAGTGCAGTCTTTCAATTACTCATACCATAATCCCCAAAACCAGAATATTTTGGTAATCGATTATGAAGATGATGGATGTAACTGTTCTAATCTCTATCCAAAAGGAAATGCCATAAGGATGAAAATTTCCCACCAGCAGGAAGCAGAGAAACACATTTTCATTACTTAAAGAACAAAATTTTGAGAAAATGGAATACAAATAGATTGTTTTGAGGGAACAGAAGCAGATGTCTTCAGTACACAGAACTATGAGTACCTCTGTCTACACAGGGGAATTCTCTATCTCCCTTTACCATGACAAATTTAACTTTGGTTTTCTTCATCCAAAAAATAGTGAACTCTTGCTAGCTGAACTTACAAATGAACGAGAAATTCTCTTACAAGATATACTGACCAGTATGTTTCCTGGAGGCATTCTGATGGCTCTTTCCAGATGAGGTACCACCAAATAGCACAACATGTGTTCCTGCTAAGAAGATTGATACAGAAGTCTAGTATATGATGAAGAGCAAAGACATAAACTACTGAACTATGAATTTCTCTGAATAGCTTGATAGATGAGGCAGATTAGCCTCTGACCAACTCTAAGGTATTCTAACTTGACAAATACTTTTTTCTTTGACTTGATCAACATAAACAGCAATTTCTACTGTAAACCTTAAAGCTGCAAGAGCAGTTCTACTTGTAAGTCATTTTAGTGGTATTAAGTGGTATCTATGCAAAAATGAGATATATGCATCCTCTTGGACAGTGGATATTATTAGTCCAAGAAGTCTTCTGAAGATACCAGTAGAGAAGAAAAACAAAACAAGGAAAACAGAAACAGTTGTGAACCCTCCGGAATGACAACAGTGGATGTTTTAGTTGGGAACACTACTGATGCAACAAATGTTTTTAGCCTATGTCAAGAGTCTACAGAATCACAGATCAAAGTGCATAAACAAATACGTGTTTGGTCATTTACTCCTTCAAAAGTCCCTATTTAACAATTTCGTCAATTCAGTGTTCCTCTGGCTAAATCAGAGGTAATAACTTAGTACTTCTTTGCCTACTGTGATATGACATCATTCATCACACTACCAGCCTTGGATGGGATTACCTGCTGGGAATGATGTGTCAGTCACCTTCAATGTTCTAATGCCACTCCCTATAGCAGGAACTCTAAGATGTGAAAACTCTGGGAACAATCTCAAACCCACTGTGACTCCCTGCAGGGCACTGGGAATCTCTTTCTTTTTTTTTCTAAGCAGAGACAGGCTGTTGTTTAATCATTATGAAATTCTCTGATACCAGCATTTCCTTTAATATTTCCTTCTTTTCACAAGCTCACTTTTTTTACAAGACCAGAAAATCACAATTATTCAGGTTTAAAGAGAAAGCCCTTCTCCATTCAGGGTCAATACTGAATCCAGACCTGGTTGCTCAAGGATTTTGGTCAGCTGAGTCTTGAAAATCTTCAAGGATGAACATCTACAGCTTCTAAGAGCAACCTGTACCAGTGCTGGTTTTCCCCATTTATTTTTCTAACATTTTGTACACACAAAGCTGAGACATGCATTGGATTGACCAGCCTGTGATCAAGACTTTGCCAACTTCAATAAACACTTGGTGTTTCGGTTTTTATAGTATCTAGAAAACTACTAGAACATTTATTTTCCATCAAAATCGGGATTTCGTAGTAATACAGAGACAACATAGCTGCGATACACAACTGCCACAATATATTATCTTTGCTTGGTGGGAGAGGTCTTTTCCAACTCAAATGGTTCTATGGTTGTATGATATTTTGAGGAGTACAAGTAACTGGAACTTTTTGAGCCAGCTAAACAAATTCAAGAGTAAGGGAATGAAGTAACTTAATTTATACCACTCATTAAACTTTGGTCTTACTTCTGACTTGATTAAACAGAAAGAAAACATACACTAGTATTGGAAAAACACTGAACTGGCTCTAATTACCTGATTACCATTACTACTAGAATTTCAAAAGGTCTCCTGACAGCATGCAATAGTACTGTACTGCCTGCATTATCAAAACTGATTAAATCCACCATGTTATATATTTATCGATGGAATAATTTGTTCATAAATGATAAAAGGGTCAACTCATTCATCTGATTCAGCTTCTTTTACAGTCAATGAAAAGGTATCACAAAAGATGACTCAGAAACTATAGCAGATACTAATATAAGAGAAAAATCTTACTCCAGACTGCAAATTGGATGAAGTCCATCACAGCAGAGCCAGAATTTCCCCAAAAATATTGTTTTCCAGGCTAGGGGTTTTTTTGGGTTTTTTTTTTTTGGTGGTTGGTTTTTTTTGTTTGTTTGTTTTTCGGGATTTTTTGGTTTTTGGTTTTTTTTTTTTCCCTCAGGTAGGTTTAAGTTTTCAGCTGTTGTTAGTAATTCTGTGAAAACTAGTGTGTATGAAAATATAAAACAGTTTCTCTGGAGAAGTCATAAATATTCTGGAAAGTCTGTTATACCCCTGTTTTGGCCATTACATCTCCTATCTAGAATGTGTTTTAGAACAGTTCACTGGGCACAAGGATCTTGGGTTGGAAAGGCTGGAAAGCCAGTCCACAGTTCAAGCACTTGAGGTCAAGGTTTTCTGCATCTCAAGTAGCTTCTGAATGCATTCTGAAATGTTGTTAAGTATACTGTTCTGTGACCAGTCACAAGTCAACCAAAACAGTCCCATCTCATTGTCACAGAGAAAAAATTATTAAGTCAGATTTGGTAAAAAAAAACCTAAAAAATAAATCACATTGAAAAATATGACCCTTATGTTTGAGGAAACACCTCAACATAGTAATTTGCAATTGCAGGTAGCAAATTCTCTTACCTAAGTTACAGGCTTTCTTGTCCAAATGGTATGTTCATGTGCAAATTTCAGAGTTAAACTGTACCCAAGCTATTGACTGTATGTTAGTGCCCTGTTCAGCGTTGAACTTAATCAGTTGTGGAACATGCATTCAGTCTGAATACTGCCACTGACTGCTCACAAGGAAATGTGCTCAACCCTAAGCAAAGCCCACCCAATGCAGGACTCACCTGCATCTACACTTGACTATACCCATAAAGGGCAAAATTCCACCATCTTTCCCTGGACTGTGGACTACAGCAACTTATGTGGAAGCTACACCAGATCATGGATGCTAAGATGCTAAGACGCTAAGATGAGACACTGCCTTGGTTTGTTTCAAATTTATTTCAACCGCTGATGTATTGTGTTAATAAAAATTTTGAATTTTTTTTTAAAAGATAGCTACTTCTTATTTTTTACCTCCAAGCCCAACAAAAGTAAGGCAAACACTTTTTTTTTTTAAAGTATGTCTTCAGTTTCAGGTCAGCCAGTTTTTATATGTATATGGACATGCTTACTACTTTTGCTCAAAATCTAGAAATAAACAGCAAGTTCATGCAATTTAAATGTGTGCCTTTAAATAAAGCAAAACTGCAGACTTGTTTTTTGAGGTGGATTTGCTCTTTAATAACCGGCAAGTAGAATTTGGCTTAAAACCAGACACAACAATTTATTTTTAATTACCATTAACCTCAGAAAATCTGCTTTCCTTTGTGCCCAACCCTAGCAACATGGTGAAAGTTCCCACTCCAACCTGACACACAGGCCATTGATGGAGCCCAGATGCCAAGCTGCTGAAAACAGTCATCCAAGGGCAGCGTCTGGCCCCTTAGTGGGCTCCACAGGCAGTGAAGCTGACAGCTCTGGAGTTGCCCGTGGGTCTGTCATGTAGTTAGCCTGCTAGCTGAGCTGACTTTTTCTACTCAGTGCCATTTTTCTCTGACTTACCTTTGATCCTGAGATATTTGCATATCATTATGTGCCTGAGAAAAAGTTCCTCTGTAAATCTCTTATGAGCCCTCTGTGTTTGTGCATTCTAAAAGTAAGAGGTGATACTGCACGACGAGAGAGTCGTGATGTGCATTGCTCGAGATGTTGGCACGAGATAACCTCTCTCATCACTTACATAACACAGTTTGTTGGTACAAACTGATACGCGATACTCTGGGAAATCACGCAAGATCTAAAAGCAGCCCTATAAATGACACAAGGCAGAACTGCAGGTACCTTTCAAGCTGCATATTAATGTGTTAGTGTCCCAAGAAGGCTGACTGTACTCTTCCTTTCCATCCCGATTACCACAGCCGTTAGCAAAGGTCTACAGCACAGCCACATCCCAAACAGACAGAGAGCCGGCACTCTGGAAGGCTGGAAGGAGGGGATGAGAGCAAATAAGGGAAATGCTGCAAGCTATCCAGCATAGCAGGAACACAGACTGGGAAAAAAAGGAAGAGACCAAACGCTGATGAATCAAGTTCAAGGAGCATTATTGACAAGCCCAGCTCTTAGGAATTCATCCAGCCTCCAAAAGCCATGCATGCCTAGGTAGGGGGCAGCATCTATTATCTGCAAGAAAAATGTGTATTGTTCTTTCTAGACTCCCTACCTCTTTCCTGAAAGTTACTTGTCCCTAGAGATCTTCTACTATAATGCATTTCACCACAATGAAGCACTGACCCAACTTTTCTTCCTTAAATACATCTGCTTGTAAGTTTCAGATGTTAACAAGCTCTACAGTAATTTTTACTGTGAAGTTTCCTTTCATTTTTTAATGCCAAAAGATGTAACATAACTCAGAAAATCAAACCTAATTCTTCTTAAATATGGAATTAATTACCCATAAAAACCAAGGTGTTTTGATTTTGTAACTGTTTTGGCATATAAAATATTATAGGATTATTACAAATTCTAGAACATGTTCAAAATGAGACCTTTAACAGATTCTCCTTTTCAACAACACTGATGTTTGCCTCAGGACAGACCCAACACAACTGTAAATAATTTAACTAAAGCTGATGGCTAATCACAAATCCTACAGTGCTTCCCTTCTAATAACTTCAAAGCAAATGTTGGGCTGATTCACTGAACTTTGGCCCCACAGAGGTAATGATAAACTACACCTGTGTCAGAATAAATCCTGTCATGTATGTAAATACACAGATTTGCATTGGAAGACAGAATACAAACTGGTAATTGCAGAGTTCACCTTGTACAAGCTGCCAAAACCTTAATTTAACACCTACAACAGCATTTTCAGACACTACCCTAGCACTTCTACCAGGAGCCCGAGCCAAAGGGAAGCAGGAACCTGTGGTTCCTGGGACCCTTACAAGCTTTGCCTTTTGTGATAGCCTGGTGGGGATGCTGAAAGGTAACACAAAGTAAAAATTCATGCTTGTACATATGGTGTGGGACATGGAATAACAGTGACTTGCAATAACTTGCTTCCTTATTTGGGTTAAGTACCAATTATTAAGAAAAATTTGGGTCAGATCTTCATTGAGACTTTTTATTTTACTAAGATTTGGGAGTCATTTTATGGAATGATCCACCAGCTTAGATTTGTCTGATATACTTATGTCAACAATTGCTTAGTGCCTGCCTTAGTGCAATCAGTGCAGGATTGCACTAACTCCATGTTCTAAGGTGCAACTGAAAATTTTCATATTCTGAAGATGAAACTTCTGGGACTGAAAACTTTATGCATAATTTAAAGTGGTGGGGTTTTTTAAACACATATGAAATTCAGCAATCCCTAAAGTGTACTTGTTTTTTCTCAGATGTCGCACAGCAAAGAAATTAATGTAATCGGATCAAATTTAGGTGAGAGTAATCTGATTCAGCATAAAGTCTACTCTGGACAAAGGTAGCTATTCAAAATTATGTGACCAAGCTTGGGCCAGTAGAATAAGTGATACCAACTCATGATTTCATGTCATTTATGTGTTTGCTTCATTTTTTGGTATTAAGTTCTCAAAACTAGACTTTCTATGTGGTTAAAATTAAGGTCTAACCGTTGGGTCTACTACATCGGTAGCATACCAATCCAGCTTTGCAAGCAAGTAAATACAGTTTATATGCTGAACTATGAAACTGTTGAGTCTCTCTCAAAAATCCAACCAATATTGTAAAAAAAAAAAAAACCCCAAACAAATACACAAACTATCTGAGCTACAGCCTCCTCTGGAAGTCTAAGCAGAATCTGTAAAGTACTTTTGTCAGCATATATCAGCATTTTCACTAACAATTCATTTCCCTGGATACTGAATCAGTCTCATTAATCTAGCAGCTACTTTGAAAAATCTTGAGATTAGCAGTAACAAAATCTAATACAATGATGATACCCAAGGATGTGGCATTTCCCATCTTCTAAATTAGAACAAAGTTTAAAGAGATGGTTATAATCACTTTCAAGCAATCCTCAAATTTTCTCTGCCTTTCTTAGAAAACCAAGGAGAGCACGACGCCAGATTATAATGCCTTAAGGTTTGATTTGGCACACACATTGTTAAATTTTCAAAAGAGCAGATCAACGAACATGTGAAGTTCACGTTCACGGAGTCTGAAAATCTGTCCTAATTTTCGTGCTACTATTTCTCTTCTGTCATGGAAGAAAACACAGTATCATCTCAGTGATGAGACTATTACACTTCAAGGTTAGTGACTAGAAAGTTATAGCTATAAAATTTTACATAAGTGAAAAAGAATTACAAAATGCAACAGATTCCATGGCTGTATCATGTAATAGAACTTCTCATCACAAAGTGTCAGGGTTTGAACGTACAGTATTGAAATCACTGGTAAAAAGCCAATCACAGAAAATACTTGAGAAGTTTTGAAAGTATGTGATGCTTTTTTCAGAGGTGTTGAGTCAAAAAATATTGAATAAAATCTCAAATAAATCTATCAAATCTACTATGTGATTAAATGAAGTGCCTTTTGACTTCTCTCTTTACCCTACAATAACCTTCTTCCAAAGCTGGCTACAAAATGTTTTATTCCTTCTTTTCTGTAGTGGCTTTTCCCCTTCCTCCCAAGCTTTCATGCTCCTCCCTTCCTGCAATTCTTGTCTCACCTCTGGATCATCTCTGTCACTGCAGTTTTGCTTCCCAGAGCAAGTTCCCCTTACCAGCAACTTACTCCTTTGTTTTTTTTTTAACTTTTCCTCTTGCCTGTTTGATCTAGTCATACTGGCTGGAGCAAATGAGATCTATCCGTCAACACCCTTTCATCACACACCCTTATCCAAACAAACCCTTAAAAAGACATAATTTCAAACGAATTCTACCTGTGAATAACAAAACTTCCATCCAAAATTTATGCCCCACTGATTCCAGTGACTGGTACATTTTCCATAATGGGGGCTTCCCTATGCCCAAATACAATATATATCCTTCTGGTGTAAAGCTGAGCTGGAAAAAAACCCAGTTCTGCTGTGTGCAGACAGGAAGATTAATCAAGTTCTTTAGAGACAGAATAAGTACTCTATTTGTACTGAATTTGAATTTGTGATGCAAATAGACACAGTATATCATCAGAGCCTGGGAAAGCACCTGAATCACTCAAGGAAGCTCTGGTTACCACATACCTATTATTAAGAAAGAAACAAACAAAACCCCATAGACACATATCTCACTTTTAAGGCACTCATGTCTTAAGCTCATGACAGAGGCAGAAGCGAGTTATCCTATTTTACATAGCAACCTCTTCAGATGAAGACATATCCTCACCTGCTTCTCTTCTAGCATCCCTTACTGGCTTTAAAAATTCACATCTCCTTTTGAACTATGATGATCTGCAGTACGAGAACACATGGCAACTCATTTCACAATCTAATTGGTGCTAGTTCTGTCCAAAATCCTGTCAGAAGAGAGATCTCTACGTAAAATGAACAAAATAGTAAATAATCCCATACTGGCTGATTCACACACCTTAGGCCTCCTTACAACTGAGGCTCAGACCTTTGACACAGCAGGATACAGAAGTGTTGAATGCCAAATGTAAACATCACTCCTGCAACACACAGCAACTCTTGCCTGTGCTTTACATTGCCAAAGGTACTTGCTCATTTTAATGAGTATTTCTTCTTTGCTTCCTTGGAGTAATTCTCAGCACAAAAAGAACAAACCCCTGACTTCCACAAAGAGTTCCTGCAGAAAGCTAAAACACCTGTTTGTATATGCTGATTAGTGCAAAAACTACCTCAGAATTATCTGCAAGGAGACAGAGAGTTTAAGAAAGATTATAGAAGCTAGAAATACTAATGATGATTCTTCTCTGGCAAGAGTTGCCCAGCTTTACAACTTTGCCATATTTTGTCTCTGGACATGGAGATCTATGTGTTTACTCTCCTAAATACTGGTACTGTTAAAGGTAAGGAGCAATCAATAACAAATATATCCTAGATTGACCAAAAGTAGCAATGAAAGAACATCAGTTACAGTATTCTGGGAGAAACAGTACTGCAATAATTTCAACAGTATGGAATCTGATAGCACTCTGTTTTATAGTGAAGGATTTACTGCCTAAATCTAAGCAATTTGAAATTTTTCTTGTGTGCAGAACAATGAGATTTAATGCATGAAATTTTTTCAGTTGACCAACTCCTCATACCCTGAAAAAACACTACCTAAATAGATAATGCAAGAGCAGTAGTGGAACAAAGATAAAATGGGTAATATATGAGAAATTAATTACTATACTGTACTAGCCTCAATTTTGTCTGTTCCATGAGCAACATTTTCAGCAAAGTTGTCACACAACCTATGTTTCTGGCAAAAAACCAATCATGAATCAGATGAACCGAGCATGAAACAAATCCATCCTTCCAAATCTCTGTAACCCATCAACACCTTTACACCTGCCATCAGGTATTACATATTTTATCTCCATCCATAGGCACAAAATCCTCTGTCATATAATTTTGAATGCCAAGAGTGTCTGCAGCAGTGAGGAGTCAATACTCTATCCACACTCATGCTTTCATTAACTCATTTGCTCAGATATCACTATTCAGATGTCCATACAGATCTTACAAATAAATAAATAGGGCCTCAGAAGATTTTAAGAAGAATGTCCTTCTATGAGCATGAAGAGACAGAGCTTAAATACAATAAAGAAGCTATGCAAGTAACAAACTAAGTGCACTGCTTCACACTGATACTGTACCACTGAATCTCTCACTGTGTATGCTTGTCTGAGATCAAAACTCATGGCCTCATTTCAATAACACAGGTCTCAGGCACACAGTAAAAGAGATTTTATGTTAGATATGAATAATATCAAAGCACCACCCTTTCAAACTGCCATAGACACACTTCTGGCCAGCTTATATAAATGGTGGAAACAGTGGAAAATCCTATTCTACCTGACATTCCCTGAAATCAAGATTTTTAGCATAGTGGGCAGCATCTCAATTTTAGGCAGACTGAAATTACTTAGTCACTACAGCGTAGTTTGCAAGTACATCCACACATAGTTGTCAGCTGAAAATACAGGGAACAACATCCTAGAATTTCAGTACCAGCACTCGAATTTAACCATCATTTACATCATGCTTCCCAGACAAGCCACTAGAGGGTGAGACAATTGTAAAGTTGGCAAGATTTGAACAGGTCTGTCTTGCAGCAGGCATTGATGCGCGAGCCCCTGCGTGAGCAGGCAGGGCAGGCTGAGGAAATGAATTCTCAATAGCTGGCGGCAGCTTACCCACACCTCATTTTGCAAGCTGAGACACAGACATCACAGACCATCACATAAGCAGGGGCATGAGTTTGATGGTTACACAGCAGTGAATTTTCTTAATGCATCAGAGCTGAAGATTCACTGTAAGTGAAGACATTATTTCAGTGGATTGGTAATATGTCTCTCTCCTTCAGGTCACCAATTCAAGCAGCTGAGCAGGTCACTAATGACTAAATGTTGTTTGCATTTGATGCTAACAGCATACTCAAGGGCTTCCTACAAAGCAAATAATTTGATGTTTTCTGTCTCTGCATATGTTACTAAAAACCTCCATCATGAAGAAACCTTATTAACATTTCTGTTTGCTCTAAACTCACCAAACATTACAACAGTAGCCTAATTTCTTAAGAAAATTCCAGCATTTTCATCTCTGTAAAATCAAATTCTCACCTGGCAGAAGTGGGCACCATTTCACTGAAGTCCTACCTGATGTCAGAGCTGAACTGTGTCTTGCAGATTCAAAATCTATGATGGAAATACTTGACACAGCCCCTAGTATTCTGTGTGGAACTGGACTGCAACACTGCCAGCTATGGTTGTACCTAAAGAACCTACCATTTCTTTTATCAAGTCTAGAAATTAGTACATATCAACTGATATTTTATATGTAATGCCACATTGCCAATTGCATACAGATGGTGCAGTTCAAAGGGAACCACAGGAAGATTTTGCAGCAGTCATAATAACCTCTGCAAAGTTACACAGTGCTACAGACACATTTTTGAAAGATCAATCCCCTTCAGGATGGTGAAGGAACTCAACCATTTCTCTTGGGAGATGGACCACTTATCTCTGGGTTTTTTTTTCTTTTCCATGTTAAACATTACAAGAGGAAAATTTATATTAAGCCATCTTCTGTTTTTATTTGCATTGGCACACACATTGGTATTTAAGAATCTGGGAAAGCAGCAGCCTTTGTAGGTTCAGGTGGTATTGGACACACAAAGTAAATACTCAACAACTTCCCCTCTCACCCTCTCATATTGCAATTTATTTTGTTGCAGCTGTCCAACTAACAACAAAATAATGTTCTTTTATGGCTCTGCCAACACAGGAACTTTCACGGAAGTGATGACACTTGGAAACAAACTTTTCAATAAAGTTAGCAAATACATTTATTCTCATGGTGTTTCCATTCTTTTCTGTTTGGGAAGGTTTTGACACTTGTGCAATATCTTCTGAAACTGGTGGTTTTCTTATGGATTTTAACAGATTTTTTAAAGATACTATCTTTCCTTTATGCTTTTACACTACTTAATACATCAGTAATTTACCTATTAAATAAATTCTTTCATTTTTCTGTATCCCTTTTATTCACGGTGGTCTCTAACTTAAAAAAAAAACCCACATTTTTTAAAAGAGAGAGAAGAAAACAATTTCAAAGAGGCTACACATAGAGGTGGTGGGAACAATTATCTGTGATCTATATGATGAGAAGACCAACTTGCATAGAGAAAGCAAGCTAAAAATCAGGCTCTCAACCTTGCATGATGAAATGGTGGAACAAATTTCATTGTCACCAAAGCAACAGTATGGCATCCAGTAAAAAAATCTGCATTGGAGGTGAAGAATTCCTATCCGTATTTCCAGTGCTATAACCTGAGACGTACTTTTGCTTACTGATATTTTACAAAAAAAATGATGCATTTGAATGTCTAAATGCACTGAGCTGCATGACAAAAGCTATGTGGTGGCTCTTATTACCATGGAGGAGCGCAGGAAAAGCAGCGGCAATGATTGATTAGAAACTTTATGAAACCACTTGCAGGTGTGTGACATTCATTTTTCAATGCTTTTCTGTCCTCATGCAGGAGAAACATTTCCCATGTACATAGGTAAGGCAGAACGCAAAAGAAGATACATTTCATATCCTAAAGTGATGCTATAAACATGCTAGGAAAATCCTACCTGGCATTCCCCCAAACTTAGAAGTTTTTTTTTTGTTGTAGCCACTAACAGTCAGGAAGCTCAAGAAAATGAAGATATGCATGTACGTTCTGGTAATGTAATACAGGGGAAACTGACTTGTTTTCTAAGTAAATAGATAAACAAATGAATGTTTTTGATGTTTTCTGATGCCTAATGACTATAGCCTTGCTCTTTTTGCATGCAAGAGCCTATATTATATTCACAAACAGGAACTTTTATTTATATCTATACTCTGTAGAAAATGTGATACTGCATCAGCAGCAGGGTATAAGAGCCCCTGACATCTGTAAACCCCTCTTTCTAAAAGCAATTAACGTAATGTTCCTGAGTAGAGATCTCCCCTACCCATCTAAGGATAAAAACTTCCCTTTCAGTTAGAAGTTGTACTTTTATTTCTGCTGCACTGTATAATTGTAATTTCTTCCTCCCTTTATCTCCCAAAGTTACCTGCTGTAAATGCTTCCTTAAGAACATTTGTAATCTTCAGTTTTAATTGATGCTTATTATGAGCTGCTCTGCATGGAGGACGCAGGGTAGGCGCTCACAGCACTGTCTGGCAGCACACCATCACAATATCCGTATGCAAGGCCACCTTCAAGATGAAACTGCTGGGTTCCCTCCTTTGCTAGTGAGCTTTGCCAGAGATACAACCCCACACATCTTCTACAAATGCCTTTGTAGCTTGGGAAGGAATTAACATAGCTTTAAAAACTCTGCCTGTTTGGTAGTCGGCACAGGAGACTCAGAGCAGGAGTCACACAGTGAGGAGTCCTGCCATAACAGCACTGCCCAGCATCACCAGCGATCCTGCTGTCGGCAAGAGAGTGCTGCAGGGGAAAAGGGATTGCAATTAAAACGGAAGCACTGGGAGTACAAGTGTACATACAAACACCTACCTGCCAGAAATTCGAAGATCACAGACCTTCAAATACATTACACACAGAATTAGATAACAGGGCAAAGGAAATGACAAAAATAAGAAGCATTAAATGTGAATTGCAGAGAAGTTCAGGACATAGCAATACTGAGCTTTGGAAGATGTAGATACATCCTATGCTCTTCTATATTTACTAATTAACCTGGTTGAAAATAAATATATTCAGGATCAATTACGTAAAAATAATTTAAAGATTAAATCTAATCCTTAAATAATATGATTGCAAGATCTTACAAACACTCATTTTTAATAAATGAAAAAGACAGGAGCTTGACCCTGGAGTTTGCCAATATTTGTTGCAGAGATTTCATCTCCAGTGCTGGACTCTGCTCAAAGAAGACAAACAAAAACAACAGGAAGCCTAATTTCACCTTAGTTGACTGAAATTAAAAAGAGCAGCCAGTCTGTTTTGGCTAACATCAGAAAATACCTCTGTGCATAAATGGCTGTTCGTTCTTCCGCAATGACTATCTCTGCCTTCGACCAAAGGTAAAGCACTTCTCGAGTTTTCATATATATTTTCCTTACTAGGTGAGAACATAATACAAAGAAATAGTAGCAGAAGTCTTTCAAATTGCAGTTGAATCCCTACTCTACAAATAAACACTTTCCTTTATCTGGGCCACTCTGCTTGTATTTTAATTCAGCTTGCAGAATGTCTTCTTACACACAGTCGCCTCCTTCAGCTTCCTTCAATCCTATGCCTCTAAAAAGGCAGAGCAGAGCACGTCTTCCTTGCATAACTCAATTATGTGGGGATCACTTAAAAACCAGGAAGCATAGAAAGGATGGAGAGTGCTACCACATCTGAGTGTTAATTGGTATGTGATAAATGTGCAAAAGCAGACTTTCTGCAAACACCTGTCTGCAGCATCCAGAAGCTATTTAATTTTCTACTCAGTAAAACTACAGCAAGAGATTAAACCCTATCCCAAGCCGATCTAATATACATTTGGATTAAATCTGATCAAGACTTTTCCTGTTTTCAGAGACACTAAACACAATTTAATTCCCAGGATATATTTCCTTTCTTGACCATTTTTCATGTAGACTTTGCTGCCTTTATTCATGTCCCCTAATAAAGCAATGGATGTCTGAAAGTCAGATATTCAGATTAAAGTATTTTATGGGTAACATAGATTGGTATCTATACTTCAGAAGCAAGGAAGCTTGAGTATTTCTCTCCTGATCTGACCTAAAACAAGATAGCTCTTCACACTAAGCTTGGCTCATTTATGTCCTCAGACCATGCATGTCACAAAGCTGGCTCTCTCATGAACTCCACAAGGTAAGTCATCAAAAAGCTTTCTTTACAGAGATTGGAGAGAGATACTCACCATTATGGGGCTATATTAAGACAGAGGTCTAAAATTTTAGACAATTAGCATTAAATGGAAGCTTGAATAAGAGTTGCAAAACATAATTCTTTCTAAAAAAGTCACTTTGACACAATTCAAATAATAAAGGTAAAGGGATAACACTACATTGCACAAAAAACTCACTCAAGTTACAGCTAGTTCAGTACAGAAATCAAGTCACGCTGAACACGCCAACATTCAGTTGGAAATCAAAGCCAGTGGCAGAACATTTTCACCAAAGTACATATTTACAATTGTCCTCTAAAAATACTTCTTTAATAATTGTCATAACTGATCTGTAAACAAGAAGTTGTACAGAAACATCCACAGCCAAAACTTTTTTTCTTTCCTCTCTTCAGAGCAATTTGAAGAGAACAGTGAAGTGGTCTGCCTTGGCTTGCAAATCTACAGAGAATGAAGACAGTGAAGGGTCTGGAGCAAAATCTTATTAAAAGAGTCTAAGGGAGCTGGGAATGTTTAGCCTGCAGAAAAGGAGGCTCAGGGGAGACCTCACAGGTCTCTACAACTACCTGAAAGGAGGTTGTATTGAGGTATGGGTTGAACTCTCCTGTCATATCTCAAGTGACAGGATGAGAGGAAATTACCTTAAACTGAGCCAGGGGAGGTTCAGATCAGATATTAGGAAAAAAAAATCAGTGAAAGAGGGGTTAGGAATTGGAGTAAGTTGCCCAGGGAAGTGGTGGAGTCACCATCTCTGGAGGTGTTCAAGAGGCGTCTGGATGTGGCACTTGGGGCTATGGTTGATGTGTGATTATGGTGGTGCTGGGTTGACAGTTCGGATGGATGATCTTGATGGTCTCTTCCAACCTTGATGACTCTTTGAAAACTTAAATGGCCAATTTAAAGCATTAACATTTCTTGTATCGGCTCTCAATTTCACTTTCAAACTGTCTTGAATCTGTATTGTGCCAAGGGTACACAAAATATCTCTCTTTTTTTTCCTTTTCTAGTTAGGTGTTTGTGGTTTCTTTTACAACCTTGGGTCTCAGTTCTAGTTTTGAAAATATAGGCACTCACTGCTTTGTACCTTGCCAACTTGGCTGGGATCCATTTTAGAGTCTGTATGGTGATTGAATAAATGAGACATACATAAAACTGTGCCTGCTTATATCTAGAAAAGCTACACCAAACTGTTAAAGACAGAAACTAACAGGTAAATACAACATCTTGCTCACACATGCACCCTCTGTATGCTACTACACCAGCAATGTTTTATCTCTTTTCACATTCAAAATAATTCTTTTTAAGAAGGGGCTCAAAACAAACTGCCAAGCTTCACTGTGCCTGAGTTTTGCAGTTAAAAACCATTCTGCTACTTCATTAGAGTATGGAAATGCTTCTTTAAAACTCAATTAATAGTGTAATTAGTGTAATTTTTGCATGTGTTTATGCATTTGTTACCACAAAAGAATCATTGATTTTCCAGTTCTCTCTGTGAGGCAAGAGGAAAGCATGAAGCTGCCCCTGCCACTCCTTTGGGAACATGAACTATCATATGCACTGCTTTTCCCTTAGAATCAGAATCACAGAATATTCTGAATTGGAAGGGACCCATAAGGATCACTGTGTCCAGCTCTTAAGTGAATGGCCTGTAAGGGGACCAAACCCATGACCTTGGCATTATTAGTAGCATGCTCTGACCAACTGAGCTCATCTCAGTGACAACATGCTACCTCTCTTTTATTGCCTTCTGCATAGCTGGTGACCAGCACGATCCATCTATTTTACTATATTAATATGCTTTTTCACATTTTCTACTTTTAGTCATGAACTAAATAAGTGCATCTTCAAACCACAGAAACAAGTAATACAACAGAAATTGTAAGATGCAAGATAGAACAAAATTCCCGCTATTCAAATCCCCCCAAATTTCCCAGGGCTAAGACCACAAAACTAACACTAACACTCCTATGGACTATGGCAGTTTTCAAAATCTACAGCAGAATAACAGGAAGTTACAGGATTATTTTAAAAATACAATCAGATCCTTCATGAATGAAAAGTTGTCATTAAAGTAACCTCTATCTATCATTACTAATGCTGCTAATTTTAAGCATTAGTCAGACAAAAAGTCTATAGTGTAAATTCTGAAAAATAAATTGAAAGATTATACACCTTGATGGTGCTTCATTTAAAAGAGCCCTTTGGATCTAGAGACAGAGAATAATTTGTACAAGTCTCACCTTTCTACTATAAATCATGATTTAGAGGTAGCATGCAAATAGCATTGAGTATCCCCAGCTGCTCCCACCGTAGTAGTGGTGGGCAGGGGTGAATGGGGAAGCACACTGCCCTGCAGTGGCATGCATATTCGCAGAGTAGAAAGCAGCATTACACATCCAAGCAGGCTTCCTGTGGCATGCTTTATTTCAAATTATTATCTCAGCTTGTAAATTTTTTAAGGGATTCAAAAACAAAGAAAAAAGTAGTTCAGTTTGAAATGCAAAATTGCAATAGTCTATCTTCATCTACTGGGCTGCATCAAAAGCATCATGACCAGCAGGTCAAGGGAGGTGATTCTCTTCCTCTACTCCACTCTTGTGAGACCCCATCTGGAGTGCAGCATCCAATTCTGTTTCTCCCAAAATAAGAAAGACATGAAACTGTTGGAGAGAATCCAGAGCAGAGGCACAAAGTTGCTAAGAGGACTGGAGTACCTCCCCTATGAAGACAGGCTGAGAAAGTTGTGGTTGTTCAGCCTGGAGAAGAGGTTGAGTGGACACCCCATAGCAACCTTCCAGTGTCTGAAGGGGGTCTACAGGGAAGCCAGAGAGGGACTCTTTGTCAGGGACTGTAGTGATAGGACAAGGAGTAATGGGTAAAACTGAAAGGGGGGAAATTTAGGTTAGCTATGTAGACCAAATTAGCTGCTTAGAGAGTGCTGAGGCACTGGAACAGGCTGCCCAGAGAAACTGCGGATGCCCCACCCCTGAAGTGTTGAAGGCCAGGTTGGATGGGGCTCTGAGCAACCTGGTCTAGTGGAAGGTGTGTCTCGCCTCATGGAAGGCAGGGTGGAACTAGAGATACAACAGCAGTGGTGTATGAAACTCCAGGAGCAGGGGCCACATGTTCACTGCATCCAGCAAGGTTTCTGCTGCTTCAGTGTGGAATGAATATTTGGTCTCTGCACCTCAATCAAATGCAAATCCATGATATGGGGAGATTATTTTTAAAAAGTGAATCTTCTAAGTACTGCTGCCTCTGTATTCAAAGGAGCTGATAAATCTGAGAGTTTCCTAAAATCCATCTACAGTACTGAAACGAGCTGCCCATAGTCACAGTCTCTTGGGTCAGTAGCCAAAGCAGCCTGTCACACCTATATGCACTTAAAATGTGAGAATTTTACATTTGTTGTAGCACTGGTCATTCAGCCTACTTTAATGCATTCCTGGGATATAAATGATGCACATTTAGCCTGCTCTCTGTGTGGGGCTGATTTTCACCTCAGTGCATAAAACACTTAATTATAAAATAAATCAAGTTTCCAAACAAGAATCAGAAGCTCTCCAGAAATACCTTAGGATTGATTTTGAAGCACTCTAGCAAAGAAAACAAAAAGTGAACAGCATCCGTCTAGCTCAGAAGGCTGAAATGGGAGAAGATTCTGTAGGTACCACAGAAAAGGAGATGTTTAAAGATGGATTTGAAGGGGAATAGTAGAGAAAACTGAGATAATATTAGGATAGTGCTTTCAAAATTTTACAGTGAGTCTCGAGGAAAGAATCAGCTCACTAATAAACATGAGATGACAGAGAAGAGCGTGTCTTACGAAAGACTTTCAAAGTAGAGTGATGCATGTTGATGTGATACAGAAAAGGCTAGGGGACAAAAGCAAAGAGGCAGGTGACTATTAATTGAAGCTGCGGTGGTCAGAGAAAGTTCTGATGTTCAACTGAACCCTCTTATTCCCATTTCTTAGAGGAAAATGTTGCATTAAGTACAAGGAAGAAGCAGTAAAAAAAGAGACACTTTAAAATTCAAATTTGAGAGAGAAAGACCATAAAAGAGGCTTCCATAGGGTGTGTCCATTCTGATGGAGGTGAAAGAAGCAGAAGTCAAATGAAGGAGGATTTAGCAAACAGTCTCTGTTAGATGGTGTTCTGGCAGACCCCCACTTCAAAACAGGGATTGAATAATGGAAAAATGAAGTCCAGAGAGGCTCATTAAGACAAGTACCAAAGAAAGGAGACATCTGCAGCACAGATAATTTTAAGGACTTTAGGATCCTGCTTGGAGAAGAACTATTATAACCCAAGGGCACAGTACCCCTACAGGAGCACAGAGCCTCTAAGCTTTAACATAATAGATTAGTTTTAACTGATACTGGGTTTGAGCTAACGCTACTAGGGAAAAAAAAGCTAAGCTCTTTTTTAAACATCTGAGGGATGCATATGTGCACAGGCAAAAGGAGGATCATCATTGAATACTTCACTTTTTGCTTTTAATTGCGTAATCTATCTAAGATATTTAATTTATCCTCGATATTTCCTTACAGAATAAAATGACAATGCAGCTTAGCTAAAAAGCCAAAGTGTGAGGAATTTGTATGCACACCAGCCTCCCCCTCTTAATTAATATCTGCTGGTGATTGCCATGTGATGATTTTCAGGACGTGGCTTCTTTCTAATTTACTGTATTGTACTGCCGCTTCCTTGTGATTTTCTGCACAAGGCTTTTTCCTAAGGAAGCGGTAATAAATAAATAAAAATAAATGTTCAGGCTGTGATCTTGCCTGTCACCCAAAGTATGTTAACAACACTGAAGAGGAACATGGCATGTAGCCCACACCCTGCTCTTTTCTATCAGTATCTGAACTATCCTAGCTATAAAGATAAAGCATCTCTACATTTCCGTACAGTGTCTCATGACGATTTGTACTGTGATTGTGATACAGATATATCCCAGTTATGTCTCTGTCTGAAGCACCCAGTCTAACTGTAAGCTTGCCAGCATTTTGGTTGATCTCCTTTGAGAACATTCAACTCAATTGGTATATGGTGGCTGGCATTTCACAGGTGAGCTGAAAGATAAATCGTGCACTCTGGCATTTGTGTATTGAAGATTTCTTCTGACACAGATTGGGAAGTGTGATATTGACTGAGCTAATAAAAGACTACTTAAGTTTAGAAAAGATCACTGGAATAGACACTTTCTTGTAAAAAAGACACAATTCTTTTTCCCTCTCTAGACTGCAAGTGTGTGTGTATTGTGTGCACGTGTCCACACACATTTCCTCTTCTCCAGCATTTTTTTCCTTTTACACTTGAATCTGGAAAGAGATTGGGTTGGGTTTTTTTAAAAGTAGTTGTTTTTTCTATTGCTCCATTCATTTTTTAGCAACCTACATACTAAAAAACTTAATTTATTTATCATTCTGTATGAATGAGTAGTGGTGTTTCAATACTTCCCTGTATTAAACTCCATTTTTTTTTCTACCCATTTCGACATACTTTCTTCTGTTAAGGCCTTCAGAGAGCTACTCAGCTATAGATTTTTCCTGAACTAAGGCCTTAATTCATTACTAAACACTATTATGATTATGAAAAATAATTATATTTGGTATGACATAATTAAGCAGCTTGAATAAGTTTCACTTTCATTATGTTGCAGAACTGAGGAGAAAACATTGGTTCAAACATAATAAATATTGTTAAGGACAACATTTAAAGCCAGGAAATAAATGCACAAACAGAATGTACCTTATTTCACACTTTTTACACAAGGTTCTATTTAAAAGGAAGTAAACACAATTCACTGCTAGATTAACTCCCATAGAATATTGTTTCATTCTGTAGCCAGCGATACATGCCATGCCGGGTTAGTACCAAAAAAATCTTGGAGAATCCCAGTTCAGAAGTAATCCATATATGCCAAGTACAGAGTGAGAACTGCCTTTTTCAGGAACTCAGGGAAAAAAGAGGGTGTATCACCTTTGGAAAAAGGGGCAGGCCACTCAGGAAGTGTTTAAGGATACTGTTAGGCCATGTAGAAAGAAAATTAGAGAGGCAAAAGCTCAATTAGAACTTAGGCTACTTCTGTAAAGGATAACAAAAAATGTGTTTATAAATACATTTAAGAGCAAAACAAGAGTCAAGGAAAATCTCCACTCTTTATTGGAGGCAGAGGGGAATATAGTCACCAAAGATGAGGAAAAGGCTAGGGTACTTAACACCTTCTTTGCCTCTGTTTTCAAGAATAAGACCGGTAGTCCTCAGAACAACTGACCTCCTGAGCTGGTAGACTGGGAGAGGGAGCAGAACAGCCCCCCTGTAATCCAGGAGGAAGCAGTTAGTGACCCCCTAAGACACTTAGATGCTCCCAAGTCTATGGGACCAGATGGGATCCATCCTAGAGTGATGAGGGAGCTGGCAGAAGAGATCACCAAGCCATTCTCCGTCATTTTTTTTTATCAGCAGTCCTGGCTAACTGGGAAGGTCCCAGATGACCAGAAGCTGGACAATCTAATGCCCATCCTTAAGAAGAGCCGGAAGGAGGATCCAGGAAACCTGGATCCTGGCAAGGTTATGGAACACATCATCTCAAGTGCAATCACATGGCACCTACAGCAAAGCCAAGGGATCAGACCCAGCCAGCACGGATTTAGGAGGGGCAGGTCCTGTCTGACCAACCTGATCTCCTTTTATGACTTCGTGACCTGTCTGTGGGGAAGGCTGTGGATGTTGTCTACCTGGACTTCAGCAAAGCTTTTGACATTGTCTCCCATAGCATTTGCCTGGAAAAACTGGCCTGGACATGGCTTGGACAGGTGCATCCTTCTGTGGGTTAAGAACTGTCTGGTTGGCCAGGCTCAGAAAGTAGCAGTGAATGGTGCAACATCCAGCTGGTGGCCAGTCACTGGTGGTGTCCCCCAGGGACCAGTGTTGGGCCCAGTCCTATTTAATACCTTTACTGTTGATCTGGATGAGAGGATCAAGTCTACCATTAGTAAATTTGCAGATGACGCCAAGTTGGGTGTGTCAATCTGCTGAAGGGTAGGAGGGACCTGGACAGCCTGGATCAATGGGCTGAATCCAACAATATGGGGTTTAACAAGTCCAAGTGCCAGGTCCTGCACTTTGGCCACAATAAATCCCTGCAGCACTACAAGCTGGCTAGACAGGGAGGAAAGGCAGAAAGGGACGTGGCAGTACTGACTGACAGGGGCTGAACATGAGCCAGCAGTGAGCCCAGGTGGCCAAGAAGGCCAATGACACCCTGGCCTGTATCAGCAACAGTGTGGCCAGCAGGACCAGGGAAGTCATTCTTCCCGTGTACTCAGCACTGGTGAGGCCACACCTTGAATGCCATGTCCAGTTCTGGGCCTCTGAATTTAGGAAGGATTTTGAGGTGCTGGAGCATGTCCAGAGAAGGTCAACCAGGCTGGTGAAGGGTGTGGAACACAAGTCCTGTGAGGAATGGCTGAGGGAGCTGGGGTTATTTATCCTGGAGATGAGGAGGCTCAGGGGAGACCTTATCGCTCTCTACAAGTGCCTGACAGGAGACTGTAGACAGGTGGGGGTTGGTCTCTTCTTGCAGGCAACCAGAGACAGGACAAGAGGATACAGCCTTAAGTTGCACCAGGGGAAGTTTAGCGTGGACATTAGGAAGAAGGTCTTCACAAAAAGGGCTTTTTGGCACTGGAATGGGCTCCCCAGAGAGGCGGTAGAGCCACTGTCCCTGGGGGTGTTTAAGAAAAGACTGGATGTGGCACTCAGTGCCATGGTGTAGTTGACAAGGTGGTGTTAGGTCATCGGTTGGACTCTATGATCTCAAAAGTCTTTTCCAACCTAACTGATTCTGTGATTCTGTAATGCTGCAATGAAATTCCCACAAGGATTGCAAAGCTTTTTCAGCAACAGAAGGATATACATAATGCTTCTATTATACCTACTACTGCTCAAGTGCTTAAAACATTGGTAAGACTTACTTAAGTAAACAATGTGTAAAATTAAGAACCTGTATGATTTTACATTTTGTTGCTAAAGTGATGCATTTCAAATAGAGGAAATAAAGAATTTATCTCATTCTCACTGAAATATCATGCTTTCAAAATCTCGTAGTTTCTAAATGTTTAAGCTGTATTTATAAACAAGGTGAAACAATTCTATAGAACAGGCAAGGAGGCAAATGCTGAGTTTCAGCACCTGACAGATACAGATCACTATCTCCTTGTTAATTCTATTCAATATTGTGTGATTCATGTTTTCTAACAAATAATTAGGAGTTTTCATACCCAAGACTTCATTTGATCCCTGAAGTTTTGAATTTTCAAACTTGCAAGACCTTCACAAATAAAACTGTGAAAACTGAAGATATGTTTTAAAAAAAGAGGGAAAAGAACATTGATTTTTTTTTTTTCTTCTGTGCAGATATCACATTTGATCTTCAGAATTAATTTTGTGCTGCATAGAATCAGCCTGAGTGGCAGGCACAGGTAATTCAGGCAATTCCGTTTTTACTACTGGACCATTAATGCTCCTGAAATTCAGTTAGAACTGAATTCAGCTGCCTACAAGTCATATAAGAAGTATGGATAAATCTGACTTTCTTTCATAATAAATAAATAAATAAATAGCCAACAAAAGCTCAGTATATCCAACTGGATTCTTTAAGGTTCAGCTTGGATCTCCCTGTCTGACTTTCCCTCAATAATTTCCTTACTCATCCAGTCAATATAGAAAAAAATATATAAACAAAGCAAATGTGCTTTATTCCCATGATAACCAAATGGTTCATGTCATTCCTGTTAGAATGTCAGCATTTACTGAAATTGTTGCTATGTGTATGTAAGACAGACAGTATCGCTGAATACATGGTTGATACTTAGTAAGTAGGGCAGGTAGAGCAACTGGAACAGACACTCTGCTCTCATTTTCAATCTGGGCTAAACCAGGAGAATTAGAAGGGTTAAGCGATGTTTAAATTAGGGCAGAATTTGACCCCAAGGATATCAGAAAGCTGAAACTGTAATCAAAATTTCGTTACATATAGCTTTAAAACCAGAGTCCTTATACAACACCACAGTGTCAATCCACAAAGTCAATTACCTGCATGTTCACTTCAAATTTAAATGTAACACTGCAACAGCACTGTGATGAATCTAAAACATGGATTTTTTTTTTTCCCAGACTCAACCTTTTTTGTACCACATAACACCCAAAGACACATAAGGCAAGTAGTGAAGTTGAATGGGGGAGCCCCTAGCTCTCCTAAAAGAACAAACTTGACACCCCTGCTCCAAATAAGGTCAGTTAAGGAAAAGGATCATGGTACCAGAGTTCCTCCTGGAATTTACAAAAGGATCCACACTTCATTTGCAATTTCATAAGGCTTAAAAGAGCAAAAGCTATGATTACAGATGTTTTTCCTTCCCTTTTTTTTTGCTGTCCCTGTAGTGCGTTCACAACAATCTTCTGAAGCCAGAGTGCAGAAGAACCCTCTTCTCCAGCCTCCTCCCACTTCTCACCTCCAAACAGGCATTCTGGAAAAGATTTTCTCCTTCCCTGGCACTATACATTACTAAAATACAATACAAAACTGTTTCCATCAGTCCCGTTTTTTCTGGTGTTACTGGGGGGTCCTATGACATCAGGTGCAGAGAGGGAGCAACTTCTAAATTACACAAGTTCTTGGGAGAGAAGAGGGAGGAAAGGTTGTTAAAGAAGATAGAAGGAAAAGATTTTCAATTCAAAAGTAAGCCAGACAGGAAAATGGTGGGAAGACAGAAAATCAGAGGGCAGGGAAAGAGATAAAATGCCCAAGTGCTATTTACTCACACAAATACACACACACACATATATATATGGTTAATAGACTAATAGTCCATTAATTGAGGTGACCAGCTAATCCCTCCCTTAGAAGTTCTTAAGCTTTTACTAAATATCTTAACATGAAAACTTAGCTGGTGGAACAGGAGGTTTGCTTTTCTGATTATATACCAGGCTTTACAAGGTGTTGTATGTTTTGGCATCTCTAACTCTACATAATGTAATACTTAACCTACTGCTGGGTACATAATCTCAGTTTATGTTCTTGTGATCAAATCCTTCCTGATAGAATCTAAGAAGCACTTCAACTCATTATCAGTCATGACTGGGTATAATGAAAAAACAAGTACACATTCTAGTAGGTACAGCCCTTCAAAGCTTTTGAATTTGCTGGGAGTGACAGGATGTTGTTCACCTTGTGTTCTCAGTAAATTATATACTTGCCTTGATACAGAGGAAAATAGGCCTTTAGAGGCACTTCTACCAATTCGTCAAAATGGAGCACTGACAATGGCAACTGGATGTATCAGTAGAGAAGATGAGAGCAGTAATACCAGGTAGTTTGCACAATTCTGGGTCATGGTACATATTTCATTTGGCTTCCTCTGCCTGTAGTGCATGGAGTTATATGCAAGAACACCTTTCCATACCCTAAATCACACAAGATCACTGTGGTATTCCATACAGACACAATATATGACTGAAAAACTCAACAATCTGACCTGTGTTCCACATTTTGCCTGGATATGATACACATCCTTTTCTTTTCCCCTGGCATGACACACTAAGATTGCCGTTGCTCGACAAAGAAACCAGTGACTGACACTGCAGGTTCCACATTCTTTCACAAAAGTCTCTTCAAACTGAAATAATTTCTTGTCATGCATTCTTGTGAACTCTGATCATCATAAACTGCTCATAGCTGAGCAACACAATGTACTTTAAACTTTACATCCTGGTTGAGCACATTTTGTATGGTGTGCCTTGATTCTGAATAAAGTTCAGCTTCAGTCTGGGAAAGTGGATTATTTTGGCAGCACTGTGCTTCAGTAGACAATTCAAAAGGTCATGTGACTATTCACTTTGCAAGGACCTTTCCAATGTTATAACATTTTACTCCTCCCACACATTTTATTAAGCAAAAATGCTGATCAAATAGTAAAAGAATATTCTTTTTCATTGCTATTTCAAAACCTGTTTTCTGCTTATGTGTTTATTCTCCTTTTCCGCATGTCTACCACAACTTGTAATGGAGTGTACAACTACACATTTCTTACCACAAATACAAGTCAATCTACAAAACAGATTTTGAATTAATAAACTTGAGTGATTGCAATTAGGACACCTATACTCTACTTCATCTGTTAAGAGATACATGCCATGCAAATTATGCATCTACAAGGGACTCCCCTAACACAGGATGTATTTCATCTTTCTTTGCCTGATTTTATAAACAGCTCAGAGCAGCTAACACGGAAAAAAAATGCTGCAGGCAGCCAGATATTCCAATGAATAAATGGTATATCTTACTTGCATAAGTGCTGCTGGCCAAGAAATGTTTGCCAACATCAAACAACAAAATTTTTGTAGACAAATAATCAGCTGGCCAACATACGAAGATATAATTCACTGACTGAAGTATCTACTGTAAATTATCCTCTGGCACAAATAAGTTGGTCAATTTTGATCTCTAGAAGCATATTCTATATTTCACAGTTATATGAAGTTGCTAATAATTTCAACTTATATTGATAACCCACTTTGAATCACCCTAATCTGATTTATTCTAATACTGCATTGCAGTTTGCAAAAAATCAAGCAGATAAAAGTCTATAATCTATCCACTTTTAACAATTTTTCCATTGTCACAAACATATAGAATTCCCAAATACTACATTTTCTATTCCGTTCTCTGAGTTAGCTTAAACCTATGTAAAATCATGAGTAGGCAGAAGCTCTCTATTGTCTGTGCTCCTGGGAAGGCACATTGTTTATTCCATAAGTGCATGAAACAGTTGCAACTGTGAAATGTGGAACAGCTCCAATGGTTTGCAAAAAGTGTTTGAATAACTAATGTGCAGGGCTTAATTCTTCCAAGCTGAGAGATGTGTACACTGTGCACACACACACACACATACCAACAAGCTGTTCTATAACAGGCATACCATGCACTGTTGTATGCTTCTGAATAGTACACACGTCTGAGTTCCATGACCTTGTTGCTTGGTTCTGCAATACTTTACGTGATTTTTTTTTTTTAAAAAAGGACTGTTACTGGCATGTACATTGTGGCCATGATCTAGTAGTTAAAATATACCAATCACTACAGACATAAAAATACTCTATTAAAACAAAATTGCATACTTTAAAATACCATTATATGCTAATAAAATACCTTTAAAATATCTATTATAAAGCTACCACCAGAACGCCATCAAAAACTCATCAGGAATATTATTCCAGCACCTCCCTTAAAATTACTTCACCAGATTTATACTCCATCCCTGTAGTTTCACCTCACTGTCAAACTTCCTGAAAGGTTACCATTAGCAGAATTCTAAGTTCCTTAATTTAACCTCATTAGAGGTTTCAGAATTGTTTGAAGTTAAGCAATCTTACTGCAAGATAAGTAGCAAATTTTCAGTAAATGAATATTCAAAAATATAAATTTATGGCAGGAAATTGCAAAACTTGTATTACCATTTCATAATTCAATCAAGGTACCATGCAATATAGTTAACAACTGAGAAATGACCACAGAAAAAAGTGGTACGTTACTGGGCAGTAAAAAAAAACCCAAACAAACAAAAAAAACCCTTTAATTCATTTATCAGTCTGAATATTCAATATCTATATATTGAACTCACTCTAGTATGGGATCTAAGCCTTTGGGAAGTATCTTTACAGTTATGTGACTCTCAGGGATTCCTAATCTAGTCATCATTTTCATCTCCCAGCACTCACCAACTTTCAAAACCAGTGCTGGAGTGCCTTTAAGGGGAAGGAAAACAAGTAGCAAAGTTACCTATAAAATCTGCTTGTTGTGTGAGTTTCTCAGACCTAAAACAGGTATAAGTATTCTGAAGAAAATATATGTACATACACATATACACAAACACATAGGTTTCTCACACTGTATATAGTGTAAAGGCGAACAAAAGCCCCCAGGCTCAGCGCTATTCCAGGTATGCGATGGGAGGAAGCCTTTGGAAGCCTTGGCTTCAGAGAGAGACAAGAGATGGCAAGGCAGGTCTCTCCACCCAAATCTCACCCACAGAAGTGCCTAGATAACAACATGTGTATTTAGCACCAAATTGTACAGAGCGGTGTGGCAATCTGGAGTAGATCCTTAGTCCAGAACAAAGATCTTGGAGACAGACTTGGCAATCAAATGGCAGTGGCAGAAAATTTTACAGAGGCAGCCACTGCAGTGGAAGGTTGTTCACTTCGGTCTTCTCAGGCACTGTCTGACCCCATAACATCATCAGAGGCTTTTGGTGTGCTTTTGCACCTGCCAGGGCAACATCTCCTTGAAGTCCAAGAAAGGGCCTCTTTTGCAGGATACAGTTGGTCATGCTATTTTTATTCTTCTAGCTTGCTGGGCTCCCAGGAAATGACATGGCCAAGGATGTAGCCTTAAAGAGCAAGTTTGGGCAGCTGGGGTAGAGGCTGAAAACCCAAGGTGTATTATCATTGCTACGATGTGTTAACACATATGCCAGGCTTTTCTTAGCGGGACACCATAAGGTCCTCATAGCTTGGGCCCCTCACTACAAGAAAGACATTGAGGAGAGAGTCAAGAGCAAAGGCAAGGGCAAAGGTGTGGGTGAAGCGTCTGGAGCACAAGTTCTATGAGGAGTGGCTGGGGGTTTAGTCTGGAGAAAAGAAGGCCTAACGGGGATGTTACTGCTCTCTACAACTACCTGAAATGTAGCCAGGTGGGGGTCAGCCTCTTCTCCCAGGTAACATGCAACAGGACAAGGGGAAATGGCCTCAGGTTGTGCCAGAGGGGGTTTAAATTGGATAACAAGAAAAATTTATTCCCTTGAAAAAATTATCAAGCATTGGAACAGGCTGCAGAAGGAAATGGTGGAATTACAACCACTAGAAGTGTTCAAAAAACATGCAGATGTGGTGCTTAGGGACATGGTTTAGTGGTGGATCTGGGACCGTTAGATTAATGGATGGACTCAATGATCTTAGAGGTCTTATCCAATCTTAATTATCCTATGATTTTATACACATATATATAAAAAATACACAGACAGCTGAACCTTATACAGATCAGCCTCCTGAGACATAAGCTGTATATAAATGAATCTTTAAGGTAGCCTCAACACAATCAAAATACAGACAAAACCTAGTTAGCGACTAACAAATTACTCATTATGTGAATAATCATCTGAATTACCTGAACTTCTGAAGGATCCAGTTAGGCACTCCAAGCTTTTTGTCCCTATACTAATTCTTTCACACACACATTTAAGTATTGGTTTTAAATGAAACTAGGGACTAAAGAGTAAAAAGACAAGCTTCTTATTTAAGACTGTGTCCTGTTTCTCAGATCAGGAAGCTATGGCAGTAAGGAGGCCTGGCTCAAAACCTGCATTACATTTAATTTGGAGAGGTAAAGCATTCTGAACACTGCACAGAGATTTAAATCCTCATCTGCACCCACAGGCAAAATTTTGTGTGGGTAGATAAAAGCAAATTCTCTTACGTAATTCCTTGCCTACGTGACGTTCTCACAGCACTCTTTATAAGCAAAAGTAACCATTTTTTGCTCCTGTGTTTCCTCCCTACAACCTAAATTTGCTCCTGCTTATTCTTCCCAGCTGGCATTAACTGTTTTTGAGCTCTGAATTTCTATTCACCAAGGGCAGTGCTCAGCTCACCATGAATACTTCACCTGTGCTTTTTGGCAAGATTCAGTTCTAAACTGGTGTCTGACACAGTGGATCAGCATATTAACACATGAACCCTGCTCACGCTATGGTGTGATTTCCAGCCTCTGTCTCACAGCCAGTTTGCAGGCTCTGTTGTTCCAGATAAAAGATGCTCTACTTCAGAGAGATTATGCTGAAGCAAAGGGAGCAGCTCTCCAAACTAAAATTGCAGAGTGGCACACAGGGCATCTTTTTACAGGTGCACAACGGAGTTAGGAACCTAAATCCTGGAAGATTAAAGATGAAGACTGAGTAGCACTCAGTTATCAAAAGATGCTTTTCTATATATAAGCAACATTCTGATTCTAATGAATTTCTCACCTTTAAATACCATTACAAATCTTTCAAACCAACATTTTGCATTCCTTTTGTGTATTTTATTTTTGCTTAGTGCACAAGATATTTTTCCTGTATATTAGATGGGTTAAATATATAGCAGGACAAAGAAGGAATCTTTCTGAATGCATTCTAGTAAAGACTTGTTTATGCAACTTTACAGGTCTTTTTCGGAAATTAATTTCCAAGAAAATATTGTTATTGTGTTCAATACCATAATTGTAATACATCTTATATCCATTCTAGCCAAGTTAATTTCCCTTTAATTTGAATGAAAGAAGTAGGGAAAGTAACAACATTTCTTATTCTCCAGGTTGACTTCAGTGGTATGCACCAGCAGAGCTAACAGGGCCCAAGCAAACACATGAGCTTGTAAGTCCAGAAGGTCTTTTTTTCTATACTGTATTAACTGGAAAACTATTAATTGTTTTCTTTCCAATGAAGGTGACAAGAACGCAGGTGTTATAGAAAATAAAGGCCTAATAGGAGAGACAGAAGGAATTTGTTAGATGAAACAATGAGTAGGAAAATGTTTTAATTACTGCAACATACCATCTCTTTATTTTTTTTTTCCTGTTTTGATTACTGTCCGGTAAACAATTCCTTTCCTTAACTTGATTTTATCATCCAATCTCTATTTTTTATTTCGGTATTAATAAATTACTCTGTTTGTATCTGAGGATCAGCACTCTTTCCACCATTCTGTCTTTATTACTTTTCTTTTCCTGTTCAAAAGTCAGTAGGATTTCTGATCCAAAGAATGTTGACAGGTGACTAATGACCATTTAATATCAATGCCATTTGGCTTTTATGAAGAGTTATATACACTACATAATACATAAAATCACAGAAATATTTGCGTATGGTATATTAAGAACTCAAATATTGTTTATAAAACAATGTTATGTGATCTGAATATAGGCATTGGGATAACTGAACATGGCCACCTGAGTACTGTCTATGTCACAGGCCTTTCTTCTTCATTACTATATTTATAGTCACTTCAGAACAGACCATTGCAGATGTGAACAAAACCCATTAAACTAAATAGGCCAGATGTTGCTCCAGTGTCCTTCAGTGAGCAATTGTCTTCCAGTGGGGGAAATAAGAAATGACTAACAGAAATCTCTGCATACAGGCCTGAGAGTGTGCAGACTTTTGGGTTTGCCTTTCAGGATAGCACCTGTTTGAACTGCTGTTCATAAGGACACTAAGTGAGGAAACAACTCTTAGTGGTATCACTTGGATACCAAACACATTTAAGCAGACAGGGTGAAAAATATTTTTATATACACATTTCAAATACATTTCTTGCCATTTCTCTGTGCACACCTGTATGACAAGAGGTTTCTTATTTGCTCTAAGATTTCTTGCAGAAATCAAGAACAACTAAACTGAAACCAGTGTAGTTACATAGTGCACAACTCTGTAATGGGTCTAAGGCTGCTCAGTCAGGAACTGACTCAATGTGAGTGTCAAGAAAAACACTCCATCAGGACTTATGAAGAGATGCTGACAGCAACTGCATTTGTACAGTTCTCCAAAGCCTCCAAACTACATCTTTCTTACTGCTTAACTACTACAAAATCTTTGCACCATTCCCAAATCCCCTGATATAGACAAGAAACAGCTTTTATTTCTTCCTGCAACCAACTCCCTAATCAGACTACTTCCTCATTTGAAGAATGAAAATTAGGCTGCTTATGCAATTCCCATATTTAGACTTTTTTCTTTAACTGTGATCAGTATTTGAGTGAGTCCAAATACAAATGAGATTATTAGTCCTCCCCAAAATTCATTTAATCAAGTGTAGATATATGTCTGCATATACCAATTTCTGTTTCTCTCATCTCCACACAGAAGAATGATAAAACATAAAACATAATATCTCTCTAACATACATAATTCTTGTGCATATGCACCTTATGCAGGCTCCTTCCAACAAGGTAAAAAAAAGCAAATCCTTTAGAGACAAACACATTTCATAATGATGTAAATTTTAAAAAAATATAATAGATTTATGAAAATATAGTAGCAAGACTGAGGAGAAAAAGAAAGCTGAAATAAAAAGCAATAGAGCACTCACTTGGGAGATCAGATGGATCCGGTGATGAAGTTAAATGAACAACTGAAAGTTCATCACATGCTAAAGTGATAAATGGGAAGGTTTAGTGTAGAGATTAGATGTGTAACTGGAGCTGGGGAAATATTTAGGTGTAAAAAAGACAGCACCTGTGACCTGTCCCTATTTGTCATTAGAAGAAGAGAGGAACAATACTCCAGAGTAAAAAAAAACTCAACTTGTCAGGATAAAAGATGGAGGGAAGGTCAGAGAAGAACAGAAAACACAAGCAGAGACAGTCTGGGAAGGAAGAGAGGCAGAGAAGGATTTGGGAGAGATCAGGTGAATTAGCCAATGAAGGTGACACAGGATGCAGTGATACAGTCCTGTCTCCTGGAACAAGACAATAGTCTTGCCACAGCAGTCTGAAAACCTAGACAGTGTTCAAATAGGCAGCTGAATTAATAATGAAGCTTTTAATCAGATAGAAGTAACCAAAATATATGCATTGTCTTAGAGCTCAATGCAGAAACCTGGCGAAGGGAGACAGCATTCCTACTTTTTGGCTACTTTTAAAGACAGATAGGAATCAGAGGCCCTTCCTATCATGAAGACAGCTTCTATATACAAATTAACCCACAAGTAGCCCATAAAACTCCTTCTGGGAAGCTGATCCAGGGACTTACAGATCTTATAGTCTGAAATCTTCTTCTCACTTCCAATTAACCCTTGTGCTAGTACATGTCTTTAGCTTAAATACCTCTCCTCCCTGCTGCACGTGTCTATCTATATTCCAGTGAATATTTGCACTATGCATTTGCACTGAAGCAAATGCACTGCCAAGTACCAGCCGCTGTACAAGCATGGGTCTTTGCAGGTTCCAGCAAGGGATGTCAGGACTGGGACAATCATTTTTTCTTCTTCCAGTTCAGCATGTAGTAAGGAGGCCTAAGGCACACAGTTTCAAAGGTGTGAGAAACCAAGTCCTCTGAGACCATGTCTGAAAACGGATCTGCTCCCTGAGCACTGATGCACTCAACTTAGCAGTTTCCCTGACACACGAGATACCAAAAGGCAGGGCACTTTGAGTGAGAAGGTGTTGTTAATTTAGAATGGCTTTGCTAGTTTAGTTCATTAACTTCTAAGTCATACCACAAAACCCTTTTATCCTTCCTTTCTCTTGGATGAAGGAAGAATGAATGGGAGATCAAGAGAGAGATCTAGGTTTCAAGGATCTATGAAGACCTTCCCTCTGATTTTTAAGAGTATTTTACTGCTACCACTCATGCAGTCAGAGCTCAGGAAGGAAATTTATTAATTAAACACAAGAAATAAACATTTCTAATAAGACTAAGTCAACTACATGGAATCCTGCACAGAGCTCATGAGGGGGGTTATTATGCAGTCCATCAAATGCACAAGAAAGGTGCCCACAAAGCTACTCTCCACAAATATTCAATTGGCAACACTTTAAAGGCAACTGTTGTTAGAATAAATGTATTTTCTCCCACTTTGCAATGTATGCAGTTAGCTGGTATTATAAGTATCTTCTAAAGCAGCAGTGAGACCACTCAAAGCCAGTATGACCATTGAACAGAGCATCACTTAAAGATCAAATCCAAATTGCTGAAATTTTAGAGCTCAAAAACACTGAAACATAATAAACACGGGAAGGTCTCAGAGACGTATTAGAGGATGGGTGCAATATCAGGAATCACAGCACTGACATTCCTGCATATATTGCTGGTTGATTTATGTTATCCTCTTAGTATTCACCGGTTTAGGGTGTTGCAGTGGTACTATATTTTATCACACATTGGTGACGCAACACAACCTGACAGGCAAAAAGAAAGGCAAAATCAATAAGGAAAAAAAGTTTAGATGTAAAAAATACACTTTGACTTGTTTTCACACTTTTTTTTTTGCATGTGTGTGTACAACTGCATAGGCAGTCATCGTGTACATAAGTCCTCCTCTTTTTGAAAACAAGTCCTTCATCCACGTTATTTGTGTTACACTTTACTCATTCAGATTAATCCTACAGTTTTATTTCATTCCCCCGTTCCTGTTGGCTACTAGACCCTCAGGCCATTTTCTAATATATTTTAAAGATTAAAACATTATTTTGTTAATCTAATAATCACTGTAGGTTTTCCATTATCTTTTATAACCTTTCTAATTATTTTGTTTTCCTAAATAACTTGACTTGCCTGAAGAGTAAGATTGGCAGCACTTTCAACTCAATATTCAGTCCACATTCTATCTAGCATGGGTGCCTCGTGTGTTCTGGAGGGTAGCACCCCAGGAGCAAAAGGCTAATTCATACTTCATGCCTATTCAATCCTTGGCCTTTCTACTGATACTTCCAGTAAGGATGCCAATTAGCACTAATTAAGGTAGTGGATTTTGTGATATGGAATCCTTTACTAGACACTAGACTAACATCATCCAGGCTTTTTACAAAATACATGAAATAGCTGTCACATGGTAACTCCTAGTGTTACCCTCATACAGAAAAAGTTTGGCTTCAGCTGATGAAATGTGATTTTTTAAACTAAGATACCTGCCTTTATTTTTAAAAAATGGAAGATTTAAAAGAAGTGTTTATGAAATGCTATATAGTATAGCTTTTGTAAAATGCATTTTAAAACCCCTATGGTTATAGAAGGCTACAGAAAATATATAAACCTGTGCCAATCACATATATTCTTTAAGCAGTGCCTGTAGCATGATATTACTCTTATTATCACAGAATCAAGTAGAAGTTTGCCATGTGAGTGAAGTAGTTCAGCCTCTTGGTCAGCAAAATTATAAAAGAAACTGCACAAGGCAAATCTTTTTTCTCATGTAGCTGGTAAAGATGAACCAAGGAGAAAGCAGTCTCTGTGCGTGTATGCATGTGTTCAGATTGATGTTTCTTTTTCAAAAAACAAACACAGAGAAATAAAGCTTTTCAAAATATTTTTATACACATATGTGTCTGTCTGACTGTCATAGAATGGATGGGAGGGACCTTAAAGATCATCTAGTTCCAACCAACCTGCCATGGCAAGGATGCCACTCACTAGATCAGCTTGCTCAGGGCTCCATCCAACCTGGCCTTCAACACTACCAGGAATGGGGCATTCACAACTTCACCAGGCAGTGCCTATCTCTGTCTGTCTATCTATCTGCCTATCCGTCTATCAAACCAGCCTTAAAAAAGTCTAAGATGTTTGTGAATGTTTATTTCAACAGTCAGTCTCTAAACTGATTTACATGATAAAACAGGTTACATCTCTTAATCAACTGCAGTTATCCAAACTTGTTAGGTCTTAAACTCATTCAACCTGTAAGAACTAGACTTCAATAATGTAAAATTGAATGGGATCAAAACTAGCCCACAAACACAACTAATTTGCAATTTTAATCATGTCTTCTGGGCTATATTTCCTTCTCTTATGCTGTTACAAAGTTTCTCTAGTAAAGCTTGCTTCTTCCTCTCATTCTCTCAACCCAAAGGGCAACATTATCATGTAAGTTAAAGTACAGAACTTATCCTTGAACATTTCAGAATGCAACCTCTGAAAACACAACCTGTATTTCCAATTGCCTGCAGCAACATTATAACCATCCCACAACGCCAGTTCTTTTAGTTTGTTAATGTTTATATACTGTTAACACTGCTCTTCAGCACAAATAACTGATCTGCTCTTTCCAATATATTACTTTCAGAAATGTGCAATTGCGGCCTTTGGTAATATGAATGTAGGTTGATGACAACCACCCAACGGCTCTTGCACTCTCCCTCTTCAAAACAATGGGAAAACGAGACAAAAAGGCTCATGGGTCAAGACATGAACATTAAGATCACTTAACAACTGCCATCAAGGGCAAAAGAGACTTAATTTGGGGAAAATTAATTTCATTTACTGGGAATTAAAGATAGAGTGTGATGATGAGAAACAAAGACAAAAACTAAAATACATTTCCTTCACCTCCCCATTCTTTCTAGGCTCAACTTCACTCCTTCACTTCCTACCCCTCTACCTCCTGTCTTCCCCACCCTAAACTGCTAAAGGGAATCAGGAAGCAGGGCAGGGTCAGACTATAACAGCTCCTCTGGGTCACTCCTCCTCCTGCTTCTCCCCTGTTCTAGTGTGGGTCCTTCGATAGTCTGCGGTCTCCCACAATAAACCTGCTGCTCCATGTGCTCTCCACAGACCACAGATCTTTCTGGAAGTATCCACCAGCCCTGGCATGGGATCCTCCACAGGCTGCAGTATGAACATTTGCTCCATCGTGGTCCTCTCCCTCAGCTGCAGGAAAATACCTGCTCCACCATCATCTCCATGGGCGGCAGAGGAGTACCTGCCCCAGTGCTTTGAAAGCGCTTCTTCTCCCTCCTCCCCTTCCTCTGGCCTCGGTGTTTGCGAGGTTTCCCAACCTTTTTTGCCCTCACTTCTCTCTGTCTTTCTCACGCTTTTTTGCCCTCACTTCTCTCTGCCTATGCAGCACATCTGCCCTTTCTTCTGTTAGCACAGAGAAACTACTGCCTTGGCTGAGAGGCTCAGCTGTGTCCTGCAGTGGGTACATTGTGGAGCCACCTGAAACTGGCAGAGCAGACCCTGAACACCTCCCACAGAGACCACCCCTGCCATCCCCCACCACCACCTTGACAGATGTTGATTGTTCTTTGCAGGCTAAAGGAAGAGATACTTGCTGCTGACTGCATTATGGAGCCTTGTCTTCAGTTTGGAAAGAAAGACCAGTCTCCCAGTAGAGACCACACCACCTGACACAGGTGGTGAGACTTCATGGAGTCTCTACCACCATCACGATAAAAGCCAGCTGAGTAACATTATGGTCTTTTCTTAAATGTTCCTTTCTTGTTAGCAAAGACCTCAATGTCATGAAAGCTGTTGAAGTCTACACAGTATTTGATTTTTCTCCTTATTTGTTGCCTTTTAACAGATCTTCCTCACTGTGTCTTTTCTACAGAGACAAAGTTACACCAACATAACTGCTAAAAACTACGTCAGCCTCTGCAGTACTCCTACAGTAGCATCTGTGAGCTAAGGGCAAAAAAGATTAAACATTGTATTCCGGCCTTCTTTACAAAACACATTCTGTAAGCAAAAAAAAAGGCACACTAGAATCACCAAAGCCTGCAGTACTTCAGTTGAGCTTCTACCACATTATCTGCAATTCTTAAATAATAAAAACAATGTTTGCTATGACAGATAAATAATCACATAAAACTAAAAAGTTCCCTATGAAACCTATACGGCTTTCTACATAAATAGTGCTTACTACTATAATACTTGCTGTTTTGCAGGTTGGGAGAGGTATGAAAAATTAAAACAAGTAAGGTTTACATGAAGTTTCCAGTAATAATTAAATTTCTTATTCACTGAAATTTTTTAACTTCATCTAGACAGCTTTGTACATCCTAACAAATATTTTCAGATTAAAATGCCAACCCTGATGAGGCCATACTCAGGAAACAATCCCTGGGGCAGAAAAGAGGGTCACAGCACAGACTTAACCATCTGCCAAAGTGGATTTAGAGTGTCTACAGTTAGCTAAGTTATTCACTGCAAATATACTCTGTGTGGAAAAATAGTCTTTTTTTTTCTGCCATGTAAACTGACCTTGACCTTACCAACAGTGTTCAGTATTCCTAAATCTTATCAGAGAGATTCTTAAAAACAACTTTATCCATGGATTGCTCTTGAAATGTACACTATGAGGAATAAGCAGCTGAGAGTGGTCACCCAGGTCACTGAGCAGCAGCTCAGTGCCCTGACTAGTGAAGGAACAGAACCAATACTATGCGGCTATGGCCACCAGCCATCTGACAACAGTAATGAGAACACGGTACAAAGAATGTCCACCAGCAATGCATATGTTAAATCTGTTCAGAAGATACATTTGTCAAACAGTTTTGAATAACTAAAAAATCGAGAAAAATCTGTTCATACACAATTCACGAAGAAGGAATAAGAACAAATTTGCCAAGCAAATTGTTTGCTATGCATAGATATCCCAGCTGTCCTCATTATCTTACTTATCTTGTTTAAATCTCCCTTGCACTCCTACCCTCTTGCCTGGTTTATCCAATGTCATCCCACCCTTTATCATGACATGTTTTCTCAAAGGCACGGTCACATCTCCACCTGAAAAACTCATTCTTTCACAGACACTTATTTTAGTTGTCCTTTTTTTCTTTAAGATCGTTAGGAATGAAATCACAGAAGTGTTAAACAATTAATAAAAGCTCAGAAATTTTCTCACTGCGTGTGTGACATTGTCATAAATGCCAGTAAAACGGCTGCTGCAAACAGATACAGGGATTCAGAATTCCTAACACAGAAACTAAAGGTACCCAAATCTCCTGCCAGATTACAATATTGCTGCTAGAAGGAAGAAGGATAAGCAAGTGCCATGTCCAATACCCATGCCAACTGCATCACAGTCTTCCTGAACAGCTTCGGAAAAAGCCACATAGGTTCCTCTCTGCAATCCAGGATAAAAATACATGTCTGTCTGGAAAGACTGTCGTGAAGATAAACACATTAAAGACTGCCAGATGCATGGGAACCATAGTAATGGGATTACATTGAATACAAGTAGATCACATGTGAGAAGGCATATGTGCACGGATGTGCAGGCTTACAGGGTAAATCAAAGGTGAGAGGGGAATGCTTAGAAAATAGACACTCTGGTACTCTTTAGATTTTGGTAAGAGAAGTCTAGTTATGTTGAAAAATTAGGACATTAATTCCAGTTGGAGACTTTTTTCCCATGGAGTAAGCAATACTGTTCAAACTTCGTAAGGATTTATTGCAATATCCATGTTAGATATAACCACACAGCCTTCCCTCTAATTCTTTCTAGTATTGATAAGGTTCTGATACCCTTCCATTTTGAAAAGGGGGAAATGACAATAGTGCAGGGAGGTCAGACATTGTTAAAACAAGGAAAGCAGCAGGGGACAGAAGTCAGCAGAGACAGATCATGCAGGCTGTTCACCCCGCTGCGACTGGAATTGCTGCAAACACTAGAGCCAGAATACAGGGCTTCGCTAATTCTCAACATATGAATAGTAAATGCTTTCGATTTGAAGTGACATTTGCATGCAATTTAGCTGCATCAGTTCCAATCTTGCTCTTTTTTTTTTTTTTTTTGGAGCCAGTCAGCTTTATTGTTAAAGTAATGCTGGGGCACAAACATGCAGAGCAAAGTGCATGTGTAACTTGTAAATAAGCCTTCTATACCATCTCAGAATGCATAAAACAGCCCTTGAAGCAACAGAAGCACATAGCATTGCCCTAGATTAACAGCACAGGGCTGGAGGAGAAAAGAAACCACCCACTAAATCTTAGCTGCTCAGTTTCTTAAGAGAGGGATAAACATTTTGCACATTAAATGGGTACCAACAGCTCGAAAATTACAATTCTGCTTAAAAATTTTGTAATCACTGTATTACAAGTAGCCCATAAAATTACCATGATTACTAAAAAAAATCCTAACAAAGTATTTCTTTCACTTTTTTCCTGATTTCTTACTTAGAGCACATGATGGAATTTATTGGACAGCCAGTCTAAGACTATTAAGGTAAAGACAGTGAGTCTTAAATCTTTCAAAGACCGAAGTACTCAGCTTGAAGATCATTAACACCCTCTCTCTGTTCAATGGGATAACTAATATTTTTCAGATTAAGGACATGCTAAAATGCTATACCATGACACAGACTTTTTTTTTTCCTTTGGCACCTATGTCTTTAAATGTTTCAAATGTCAAATAAAGGTAAACAGAAAAGCAGTAAAAACCACTTTTTAAAGACTGAATCAAAAATTAGCAAAGAAAATCACAATAAATAGAAGTGAATTTATCTTTCAAACAACATAAAAAAGTTTTTTTCTTCTTTTACTTACTTGACAAATCTAATTTCCATACTCAGCAGATATGCTATGCATCTGGATGCTTGTGAAAACATCAGCTATCAGGTTAAACTTTAAGCACGTGTCTTGAAAATTAACTTAATTTAATGGCATATTTGCTATTTGACATAGTGTAGGTTAGTTCATTGCTGCTTTAGACCACCCCAACCCCAAAGTCATGGTTAGTTACCGTTCTCTTTGCAGGTTACCAAGTAGTACAGGATCACTGCTCTTCCCAAACAATCACTGCTCCCTTGTACTCATGTCCTTTCCTGTCTGTCTGCCAGTTTCTAAAGTTTCTCATCATCCTCAGCTGCTCTGACAAATCTAACCAGGTCACTTATAAGAAGGTAAGAAATAGCACAGAGTCTCTGGCCTCTCAGAACCAGTGAGAATGAACGTCTGTACCCATAAACTTCCTCTAGAGGCCACTGTCTACCCTATCATCCACATCAAAAGGTCAAATACTTTTCCCTACGTGTACTCAACAAACACACCAGGAATATTCCTCCCTCCCAGTTCCCTTAGAACTTGGCTCATTGCTGTGGACTTCTAACAAGAGGTGATGGTCTCACTGGCCTTCTGCCAGACTCCAAAATTCATGCAAACCTTTACACTCACAGCCAATTACTGTTTTCTATCAATACTGAAAATCTTTGGTAAGTTCAACATAAACTCTTCTTTTTATGACAATCCTGTTTATAACAATACTATGAAATATAAGTAAGGCATTTTCTGTTCATCAGAGCCAAATTCTTCACTATTCACAGGCACATTTCTGCCTTCATTGACTGCATGTGTGAGTGTGAAGTTCAAGGTTTTTGTGAAACAAAGCTAATTACAAGGTCTTTCCAGTATTCCCAATGAACCAAAACAAACATACTGGGCCAAGCAAGAGACTGTTCACTATTAGCATCCAAACTGCCAAAAGGTTTCAATAATACTATAACCATAAACAACTACTGTACCACATAGTCTATGCTAAGGCTTATCACTGTGGCCTCAGTGGTATCAGACATAAATGGTATTACCACCTTTGGACCTCCTTTGTGTCACGGGAAAACACAAGGGGTATAACTTTGCCAAAAATAAGAAATGCCTTCAGAAATGGCAAGAAACTGTTCAGCCAGAACACACCAAGATGATTCAGCAAGTGCATCAAGCCTCACACTCCAGAGAAATCCTCCAAGCCTCTGCCACAGAAGACTCTCTTAATGACATTGGGAAAATTCCTCACTGATCACTTACTTGGCAATGAGTTTGACCTTGAGACTGTGAGCAAGACACAATGGCCCAGCCTCTCAGAAAGAAAAAACTGTGTTTTGATTTGAAGCATTGCTCTGTCCTGTTCAGCATCTTGTGTTTAACTGTATACCCATGGATATCTGAGGTATATTTCAGAAAATCTTTGTGTTAATGAATTACAAAAAAATACAACCCAAAATCATAGAATATCCTGAGTTGGAAGGGTGGCCTGTAAGGATCATCGAAGTTCAAGCCCTGGCACTGCACAGGAAGATCTAAAGAATCACTTCATGTGCCTGAGACCGCTGTCCATACAAAGAGCTGGCTAATTGCACCAAGTCCTAAGGCATGATATTGCAGAGTATCAAAAACCTGAGCATGTGAGAGGTAATGCTGATAGCCAGGTCTGATCCAAGAACATGAACAAAACCATTCAGGCTCCCCATTCCACACACTAGTCCATTATTCTCTACATAAGTCACAGTATATAAGTGTGAATACACACAAGCCAGAGAACACATTCCGGAATGATTATCTAAAGACTTCCTTCAGCTGCTCACATAGATGCATTTGACTAAATTCAAGGGCATTTTGCTCTGTGGTCAGTATAAGACCAGGTGATTCCATTTTTCCATAGTGGTAACACATCCTCTGCATTAATTCCTAAATTGATTTGAACATTTTGTCAAGAACATGGGCTACCCATAACCATGTTTTTTTATAACCATTTAAGAAGCTGCGACAAACACTAAATTGTACCAGATTAAGCATGTATCCTTTGCCTTCTTTTCTTTTCAACAGTTTAAGTATCGTTCCTGGTGTTGTATTTAGTATGTAATAAAGAAATGTAACCAGGTCTCAACCAGAAATACTTAGAAACTTATTGATTTCATATCAGTGTATCTTAAATGAGATCCAAGAGGGAGGTGCACCATTTTGCCTATAGGATATCTAATACAATGTATCTGCTAATATTTTAAAAATACTCTTGAGAATTTTGTCATGTCCAGAATTCACCCTCCAAATAAAATCACCATGAAAAGACTTTTTTTTTCTTTAGTTTACAGATAAATATCAATTGGTAATTTTATCAGTACTATATCTAAAATCCTCCAACTTAAATGTAGATGGCAAAGATCACAGAAAATGCTTGAAAAAATCTTCTATTATGAACTATTACACCATCTTGAAAAATTACAAGTTTAAAATCTACACAGTCACATGCATGAACAAGTTGCTTTAACATAAGAAGTTAATTCGATCCACTCATTGCATGAATGTGAAGTTTTATTTTAAGATAATTGTAAATTAAGATAATTCTTTCCCTACTGAAGATGATGAGTCCTCAGTAAAGTAGCTTAGGTATCTGGATTAACCTCATAGTTGCCCAAGAAATTAAGAAAACATATATGAATGATGTGTGCTTTTTATAAAAAGAATCCTTCATTGGCAGTTGACCTATTTAGATACCTCTTTCTTTGAAAACACTGAGTAATATGGAAGAGAAATAGCAGCATTTTTTTTCCAATGCAAAGTTATTTTGATATTAAAATGACATGGCCCAAGTTCAGATTTACCTAACAGAGAAGAAAGGAACAAGAAAAATAAGTGGCCTGTAGTTTCCCAATCCCTACTTTCTAGAGTTCTGCATGTGCTCCTGGTCATGAACTGCACTGCAAGCTAAATGGTTACATCACTCACCTGCTCACATACATCAGCATTGCATCAGCATTCATATTCATGTTAATCATTTAAAAAGAATAGAAAAAAAGAAAAAAAGACCTTGAAAGACCTTAATATCTGAGTAGTACAGTAGTTGGCATCTCCTACTACTAACAAATCTTCACTTCTTCCAAGGAAGAAAGTTTGATGCATTTGGATGGGTAGTTGAGAAAAGTAAACTGCCCCAAATCAGTCTGCAGAACATCACCATACAGTTGACAAGAGGTCACAGAAACTAGCAAAACTCACTACAGCATTCAAAGCGACAAATGCACCGCTAATATAGACTCGTACATTTACACTGCTCCAAGAAGTATGAACAGGTCACACAAAAGAATAAGCACAACACAAATTGAAGGTGGCCCAGCACAAAAGGACCTGTGGATGCTCATTGACCGCAACTGAACATGAGCCAGCATGTGCCCAGCTGGCCGAGAAGGCCAATGGCATCTTCGTCTGTATGAGCACTAGCGTGGCCAGCAGAACCAGGGCAGTGATTGTTCCCCTTGGCATGGGTGAGGCCACACCTTGAGTCCTGTCTCCAGTTCTGGGCCCACAACTCAAGAAGAACACTGAGGTGCTGGAGCAAATCCAGAGAAGGTCAGTGGAGCTGGTGGAGGGTCTAGAGCACAAGTCCTATGAGTGGCTGAGGGAGCTGGGGTTATTTAGCCCCTTTTTTAGAGAAAAGGAGGTACAGGGGTGATACTATGCCTCTCTGCAACTGCATGAAAGGGGTTTCTAGCCCAGTAACACGAAAAAGGACAAGAGGAAATGGCCTGAAGCTGTGCCAGGGCACATTTATATTGGACAAGAGGGAGAAATTCTTCACAGAAAGGGTGATTAGACATTGGAATTGGCTGCCCAGGGAGGCGGTGAAGTCACTGCATCTGGACGTGTTTAAGGAAACACTTGATGTGGCACTTTGTGCCAGGATCTAGTTGACATGGTATTAGTAAGTCACAGGTTGGAACCAATGATATCAAAGGTCTTTTCCAATCTAATTGATTCTGTGATTCTGTGAATTCTGAGTTATTAAATTCAGAGCAACCATTTATCCAGAACATGGCAACTTTAGAAAGCCAGTTGAATGTACTCAGCTGGAACCTGCCAGACTCAAAGCATAAAATATTGAGGATCTATGTTGTGTCACAGGAGACCAGACCTAGGACCTCACAGTCATCTTCTTGCCTTAAAATTTCTGAACTATAGGCAATGGCTGAAGACGTGCAGGTAATTTCATGTGTACAGAATGCAGGTGAAGATCTGCACTTTGAATTGAGCACTCCTGGAAACAAAGTTCAGAGATGGCACATCCTTTGGGTAATCAGTCATAACCCTTCCTTTTCCAATTGAAAATGGAGAAACTTGTTTTCCCAGCTGCCATTATCAGACGCGGATTGCTGGGGGATAACAGGCATAGATTTTACCGTCCCACAAGAATGAAGAATTAATCCCTTGGTCTGAGTGACAGTCTTGGAGAAAATTAAGGGAATTCTATCACCATCAGACAATATGAAAATACAGCTTTTATAAGCAGAGAAAGAAGGGAACCAATGAGATAGGAAGAGCTTTCACAAGACAACTGAGGCCAGCAGCCTCTCACTATAGGACTGCCAAATTCTACCCAACGCAGGATTATACTGAATAAAATATTAATTGAGCCTATTGTGGCCTCCTTCCAAGTCTTAATAGCCTTTACTGGGTCCTTAGTGAAAAACACACAAGAACCAGAATCCCCAGATACATACTAGAAAGCTTGATTCAAAGGAGGCTGCTGTGGACTATGTTCTTACCACTCTACCTCAGACTCAGGGGAAGATGCATCTGAGAATAAAGATCTGTGCAAAGTTTTAGAGCATGGACTAGATAAAGTAGTCCTACCCTTTGCACTGCTTTCAGATACAAAATTACTTTGCATTCAGAGCTGCCCCTTGCCACCAGAGCTGACTGTTGCCTCCCTCTTAGCACTTTTTAAAAAATCAGGCTTTAGTTCAGCATGTCTGAGGACTGCAGACTTTATACTGAGGTGCAAGAGCACGTTCTTGCAGGCTGTGAAATCTAAGTGGTGAAGTGTTTTAATGGATTGGTTCTTCACCTCTAAGCATTTGGTCCCTGTCCAGTTTAGGATAAAAGGCATAGCTGAATTTAAAGATATTACTTATAGTCCTTGGCTTTATCTCTGTCACAGAAGCTCTACTCAGCTTGCAGCAAAATTATAGCTGCTATTCAACAGCAGCATATTAGGGGAACTGCATTGCTAGCACTACAGTGCATGAACAGTACTGGTTGAGAGATTGCACACTCCCACCTGCACTATACTTAGTTCTAGCCAACACTAATCATTTCCAAGACACATCTACTAACGTGCATTTCCTCTCAAAATACTGACTAATGGTGAAAATCAATACAGCAAACTGATAGGATATATGACTTGGATATACCTGTTTCACATAATGGGAGCATTTACCTTTAAACAATTTGTGACCTATAAAACATTCACTGCAATTAATGATTAATTAATTACAAAAGTGCAGACATTTGTTCCAATTACAGTTATCCTTATTGTTGTACTAAGGCATTGGCCTTGCTGGTATGGGCTTCTTTTTTTTTTTTTTTTTTTTTTTTTTTTAAGGGAAGCCAAAGAAGTAATTTACTGCTTAAAGCAGGTTTCTCTTCTGGAGCCCTTTCTCCCACATTTTCCATGCCCCTTGACCTCATGCATCTGTCACAGCAACACCTCTGCTCATAGCAGGGGAGAAGGTGAAGGGCTCCATCACAAGCAGATGCCAAAATGCTCCTTGCGTGGGCTGGGACAGAACGATCATCACTCTGAGCGGCAGTACAACCCGACTGCTGTCCTGGAATATTCTCCAGCCCCAAGAGGTCCAAGGACAATGTGCTGCTGATTCTGCTGATTGGTCTGTCTCCCATACTGCAGAAGTGCTGATGGGAAGTCAATCACACTAGTTCAAAGGGCCAGATTTTGCCCTGCAATCATTATCCAGTAACAGCTATTACATTATACAGGGCAGAAGGACATCTTTTTTAATAGCTTCACATGGTCTTTCTTCAGATTTTCTCTGTTTTCCAACAGGCATCATTGCATAACAGAAACACAACTGATTTTTGCAAATGGTAGTTCTGAGAAAAGAAAATAAATACATGGAAAATAATAATGTATTTCCAACAGATCTGTTGGAAAGATCTGATCTACAGATCTCAGAAGTCTTCCCAATAGCCAGTGGCCACAGGATCAGGCATAAAGAACCAAAAATGGGATTACAGGCATCTTTAAGCCACCCTGTAAAATGGAAAAATTTAATACCATCAGAAAAGGAAAGAGAGACTATCAGCAAAGGAGGATATGAAAGAAAGTATGTGAAAGAAATAGAGGAAGGAAAAATGTCTAACAAAGTCTGCACATTTGTCTTGTGTACTAAATTTTTTTTCTGTATCTCAGAGCATTAATTAAAGTGTTGAAAAATTAATTTAGTTCTGTAAGCATTCTAGGTCCATTAAATAAACATCATTCTAACTCCTACGAATTTTGGGGGCCCTCTATATTTTATTTGCCAAAATTTACAATGACAATGGGAGTCCTCCCACTGTGTTCAACAATGCTTGGATCTGATACCGATGCTGCAGAAGCTGAACTTGCCCAGTGTTCCTAATGTGAGCTGGTGAGCACGTTCTTTTCAAAGTAATCATCATCAATTGATCAGTAAAATGTTTGAAAGACGCTGGACTCTGGTGATGAAATCCTGGTAGAATTAACGTCAATAGCAAAACTGCCTGTTATTTCCAGAGTTTTACCTAGAGGATCTGTCCAGGTCATGCCTGCCACATTTCTGAAGCCAGAAGCAGTTGAAGAGCACCAGAAGCAGAGGTGACGCTTTCTGGGTGGCACAGCTTTGCATGTCTGAGTAAGGGAACCAGTCACTGGAGAGCATTTGTACCAACCAGTAAAATACACAGATTTCTGTGCTTCTAATGAAATTGCCTGAAATATTTCGGTAAGAACATGCAAATACCTGTTACTCTGATTGGGAAAAAAATGCAAGAATTTCCTTTTCCTGCACTGCTACCCAGCAACAGCTGCAGTCTTAAAATCACAATCAGACTCCTGAAAGCCTCAAAATGCAAAAAACTGCCCAACTAGGGAAAAAACCTATGCAGTATTTACACGTGCAGATGACAGAAATTTGATTGTCTGAGGCAACTGTTTTGGCCTAAGTTTTACTAAATCACCAATGTAAACAGGCACATGTATCTGCTACCAGAATGTGGCCACAGGAACCACTATCTCAGGTAACAATTACTTCACTTAGTCTGAACTCTTTCTGCCTGTTGCAGGATTCCTTCTTTCTTTCACATATTCAATCAATAGGGTCAACTACCATCTTACCTTCTGTTTCTCCTCATCACCTCAAACAATTTGCCTTCTCTAGTGGTCTAAAGAATTAAGGATCAGTCTTTAAATACTGTCATGTGTAGAGTTTGCCAGTGGCTTTGGACATGTACAGCAGAGGCCCAACTAATAATCACAACAGGCCAGCAGGAAACAAGCAATGCCACTCATGAAAATATGTGCTGAGATACCTTTCACCTTTGAATCTCTAAATACCTATTGCAAATACTGGATATAAAAAAACTGTCATCGGTTACTGCAATTAAAATAACCAGCCTGCTCAAAGATCAATTCCCAAAGAGTCACAGTCCCAGCCCACATCCCTTGAGTGTAAACTAGGAAAGAGGACTTTACTTACCATATTTGAGGAACCTCCCCCTAAGACCAAAATTGGCTGATGCCCTAAGCACTACCAAAGTACAAATATTAAACCACCAATAGATCCCAATGACTATAAGTAAGTCTGACACTATGTGGAGATTGACTCAGGGGGATCATTACACCATGCTTACAACGCTCATACTTTCAGACCACAGCTGCTTCCTTGTGAAGGAGAACATTTCCATTCTGAATCAAAGAAGAGCTTTGGTTTTTTTAAGGATTTGTCTATTTTCCAAATATATTAGCTAGAGTAAGCAAATAATGAAAGATGGTTATCCTTCTCTCTAAAATTGTCTATGATAGTCCTAGACTATTACAGCTACTATGATACAACTAATTCTGCCACATGTGTGCACATTTGTTTGTATTTTTATTAGAATTTGACTTGCAGTTTTCTCCTACAAAACCTCCTTAGTTTTCAAAAGTGCTTGCTTTCCTAAAAGACTGACCCAAGTCAAAGCTTAAGGTAATCAGAGATTAGAGTTTTTTCACTTTGTACCTTGATAAATTGCTAGCCACAAAGCTGTGACTAGATCATGACTGGTATCTGCAGCAGCTAGCCAGTCTCCACCTGCTCCACATTTACAGAAAGGCAGGATCAGCCTCATTCAACAGCCAAATCCTTTCATTTCACTTCTTTGCATTGCTTTTTCTCTTTTTTTTTATTTCTCACATTTTCTTTTTGCAGCTATGCAGTCACAGGAAACAGGACCTCAAAAGGTCACCTTAGCTCACCTCTCTGTCCCAAAACAAGATCAAATATATTAGACTGTATTAGCTCATTACTAGAAGGGGCTTTTTCTGCTTTATAAATAAAACCTTTTTTTTCCCTGACACTCATCTATAAAACTGAGTAACCACACAGTCCTTCCTAGGGTACAAGAAACAAAGTCACTCACTCCAAGAATGAATAGCAACTGTAGCTTGTAAATACAGAAACTGACATATTGCTACATTTTCATTTCAAAAATACTTTTAGAAAGATCATATATTCAGGAATTTTATAATTAACTAACACTTCTGCTGAATTTTCCACTTGCCACAGGGATCCACACCCATACATTACAAAAATCAGAGATTATTATAGCTGAAATTGTCTGGAATGATGAAAGTACACTGAGTCTTCAGTACGCAGAACACTGTACATCAAAAAGGTGTCCTGGAATAGCTTATCTTCAGCAATCCCCTGCACAGGAGCACTTACAAACCTGCATTTCAGGCAAATGGGAACTGTGCCTCATGTACAATTATAATAGTGTGTTTCACCTTACCAACAGCTGTGGTATGGGGCTGGACCTTTTCTTGAACATACTGTGACTGATGATGGAGAGTTCAGCAGGATGGCATCAATATACAAGACAACTATACAATATCTGTAACTATATACAAACCAATCTCAGATGGTTTTGGCTATGTAGTTACTGACATGGACAGCATAAAGATTAAGTATGTTGTTTCCTTTAAAACGGTGCTCCATCATTGTTTCACTCTCAAATCCATGGCGAGAGACAAAGTTTAAGTTGCATTTCCCACAGGTTAGCCAAGTAAGTCAACAACATGTTCTTCACCCACAGCTGACCCTGACCCACAGTAAAACAGCAGTCTCATCTCTACAGGACTTCTAACATGCATATGTTATTCTTGCTAGCAGTCCAAACTGTGCAACTGAACACCTTGCGCTAAGTGCTGTAAAGACATAGAAGAAAAAGACAGTCCCTGTAGAAAAAGTACATCTGCTTTGTCAGTCATAAAGCCTTAAAACACAGCTTCAAGTCATTCTACATCTCACTAACCCCTATGACTCCATCTTTGTCTCCACTTGACATTGTTGAGAACAATCTTATTTTTATTAAGAGTGCAAAAGAGATGTCATGGCATGTGTGACATGTGAAAAAATATCTAAACCTTAAAGGTGTGTGATGATTCCAAAAACTGCTAAATCATGTCAAACCTCAGAGTATTTTGAGGTTAGAATGAGCCTGAAGGCCTGGTTAAAAAGTAGAGTTTTCAGTGAAAGAAGCTCTGTCTTTTTAAAAGGACCTCCCAAATTTTGATTTTTAATTTAAATTATAAATTATAGAAGGTTTATATTTAATTGAAATTTGTAGCTCTATTCTGTGTTCACACCTGACATTCTGCCAGGCCTGCAGTCCTTTCCAAGTTATTCAAGTTATTCTTGCAGCAGCAGTTGGATACTTCCAAAATAGTCAATAAAATCACTGGACATATTATATTTACGCTAGAGCTACAAAGAGAAAAGTTTGATCCTTAATGTCCTAACTGTATCCAAGGTGGACCAAAGTTGCCTTTCTAAAGTGAAATAAGCCACTCTGTGCCCTATGCACAGAAAAGGAAATGGAATCTGGTTTTTTTCCATTTTATTTTTGCATCAGGCAGCTCAGTGCCATGTCTGACCCATGAATCCAAGAATGCTTAGGGTCAACACTGACTAGCATAAAAACAGGTAGGAAATAGAGCAGCACGATGCTGAATTGTGGAAGCACAAAAATTACTAGCTTCCATAATTCCACAGTGTCAACATTTACGATAAAGCCGATGTATTTCTTAATACAAAATAGAGATTTATTAAGCAACCAAACAAGATGAAATGTCCTACTTCCATTTTGTTTCTAAGTTGTGTTTAATGAAATGCATGACTACCTGTTTTGCTCCACGTCTCTTGACATTAAATATTTTCTTCAAACTTTTGACTTCCATTTATGTGAACTTAAAATGGGAGGACCTATTTGGCCAACCATGGTATCTCCCCCATTGGTGTTGAACTGATTCCTACTGTATCTTTTCTAACTTGCAACAGAAGTGTGTTTCTATGATTAAAAATAGAATTTCCTTTCCCAAATCGTTTTCCAGAACAGAGAAAGTAAATAGAAGAACTTTTTATTACATTTTTCAGATACAATGGCCTTCAGCTTGCATTTTCCTCCCACCCTTCTGACCTGTGCAGATGTTGTGGATTCCCTTTCACCACCTGATCCAACAGAAGAGTCGGCTCTGGGCTCTAGGGATGTTTCTATTCCCAGTGACATGTGGAGATGCCAGAAATAAAATTACCTGTACATGGCAATATCAGGTGAACTCATTTTATATATACATATATATACACATATATCTACAGCAACATACTCTATCATCACATTTAAATAGAGTTAGACAACCTGACTTTAAATACACCTTTTTGTCACAGTCTCTCACGTGCCCTCACAATACTTGCATGCTATTGTGTAGACTGAACTTTGGACTTTATTATGGCTATATCCTGATTTGAATGCCTTTGAGAAGACTGCACTGGACCTCCAGATATCCTTTTCAATCCAATTTTCTACAAACCTGTAAATTATATACAATATAATGAGGGTAAAATTAGCTCTTGGATGAGAATTAACTACAAGGACTAACTCAAATATAATTTTATTTTTGTCATCAAATAAAGCACTGTTACTTCTACACTTTAATTCTTAGATCAGCATATATAGTTATAACATTTCATTAAGCTACGTATCAGGTACAAACATTTCATGTCACTTGATCATAACCTGCTATCTCAGGTACTTAATAATCAATCTGTTCTCAAAAAAGCCCACTTGCAAAACACACAACAGGAGGGAAACAAGAATTATGCTTATTCAACCAACCATAGACTCTTGGTAAGTCTATTAGCCTCATAAAATTTTACATTACTGACTCTTACCAGTTTTTTAAGAAAAAAAACCAAAACAAAACCAAGTGAGGACCATCTCAACCACCTTGCACAGGTACACCAGCTCAAAGTCAGTGATTAATGCCAGCTCAGGTATATCTGCACACTCTGCACCCATATTGACCATTTTGATAGAGACATACTTTTACCAGCTTATTGGCAAACAAGGAGATGACAGAAAGAAAACTCACTAAATGGAATTAGAAAAGAACCACACCTCTCCACCCAGCTCACCAGGCAAAGCTAGTAAAGACTCATCTAACACCTTTACTCCTGTTTGCTGCTTTTCAGATTGCTTCTCAGGTGGTACCACCACACTGAAATCCCTTCAAGCAGTAGCGCCTGTCATAGATTTGAAAAGTAATACCATACTATTTACCATCAGAGAGGCAGGCCCTGTTCTTATTTTCCCTCCTCACTGTCTTTTCCTTGTTGGCCCAAAGAAATGGGTTTTAAAAAAAAGTCTTTAAAACTAGTGAGTAGCCTGGGTTAGAAATGCTAGTGGTAACATTTGGAGATCTGCTCTCAAGTCACACTGTCAATTCGCAAAATACCTTTTGTATTAAAAGAGATGCAATGACTAAGTAATACCAAGATCCTCCTAGAAACTATGGTAGGGCACATAGAAAATAAGGAGGGGATTGGAGACAGCCAACACTGCTTTACTGAAGGCAAATCATGCCTGACAAATTTGGTGGCCTTCTATGATGGGGTTACAGTGGAGGTGGATGAGGGAAGAATGACTGATGTAATCTACCTGGACTTGCGCAAAGCCTGTGACACTGTCCTGCACAACATTCATATTTCTCAACTGGAAAGACATGAATTTGATGGATGGACCACTCAGTGATAAGGAATTGGCTGAATGGTCACACTTAAAATGTTGCAGTCAACAGCTCAACATCCAAGTGGAGACCAGTGACAAGTAATGTTCCTCAGGAGTTGGTATGGACACCAACAAATATCTTTGTAGGTGACACGGACGGTGGGATCGAGTGCACCCTCAGCAAGTTCGCCAACACCACCAGGCTGTGTGGCACGGTCAACATGTTGGAGGAAAGAGAAGCCACCCAGAGGTACCTGGACAGGCTTGAGGTTGGCCCATGAAGCTCAACAAGACCAAGTGCAAGGTCCTGCACCTGGGTTGGGGCAATCCCAAGCACAAATACAGACTGGGCAGAGAAGGAATCGAGAGCAGCTCTGAGGTGAAAAGCTTGGGGGTGCTGGCAGATGGAAAGCTGGACATGAGCCAGCAATGTGTGCTTCCAGCCAAAAAAGCCAACCACATCCTGGGCTGCATCAAAAGCAGCATGGCCAGGATATCAAGGTAGATGATTCTGCCCCTCTCCATCACTCTTGGGAGACCCCCATCTGCAGTACTGCATCCAGCTCTGGGATCCCCAACATAAGAAGGACAGGGAATGATTGGAGCGAGTTCACAGGAGGGCCATTAAGACAACTGGAGGGCTGGAGAACCCCTCCTGTGAAGACAGGCTGACAGAGTTGGGGTTGTTCAGCTTTAAAGCACCCTCTAGTTCCTGAAGAGAGAGCTTGAGAGGGTCTTTTTACAAGGGACAGGAAAAGGGGGAATGTTTCAACCTGAAAGACAGTAGGTTTAGATTAGATATGATGAAGAAATTCTTCACTGTGAGGGTGGTGAGGCACTGGAACAGGTTGTCCAGAAAAGCTGGGCATGCTGCATCCCTCGAAGTGCTCAAGGCCAGGTTGGATGGGGTTTTGAGCAACCTGGTCTAGTGGAAAGTGTCCCTGTCTGTGGCAGGGGGCCTGGAACTAGATGGTCTTTAAAGTCCCTTCCAATCCAAGTCATTTCATGAGTCTCTTAAGATCTAAGAAAGCACAAAAAGGGCCAAAGTATCAGGATAATGGTGTACCGCACAGCAGCTTACAGCTAATTTATATGCAAAGCTAACTGTAATTCAGATAAGCATATCACAAGACAGAAGAAGTTGCACAATGTTACACAAGCAATGAGGTGTCTCCAAATCTATTTTCTGTATCTCTGCCATACGGTGACAAACTAAGAATCTCTACAACTGTAAATGATCCTCAAGTGACTACAGCTATTTTGTTGAAAACAATTTTTTAACCACACAGGCCTGAATGTAGATGTCTAATGTTGAAAGAATCCCCTTCCTCTTGTGTCTTCTAACCAGAGACATGAGATTTTCAAGCAGTACCTGCTGTGTGCTTGGAAAAACAAGCCACTCAGGCAAAATTTAGGGATGCAGAGATCTCAGTGCCACGGGACTAAGCAAACTTGTAGGAGACAGTAACACATAAATTCTTCAAATTTCAGCTCCAGAAATTTTTTGTCATATGAGGCTAACTTATTGATTCTTTCTAATTTAAAATGAGATCTTTGGCAAACCAAACAGCACTAAAGTCATATGAGCCAAACTGGATCCTCTGATTTAAAGAATTTTAAAATTAATTGTAGTTTATTTTGTAACATAAATTAAGGAAGTACTAAGAGACCCATTTCTAATAGAAAATCAAACTATTTCATTTAAAAGGAGAAATACTGCGATTTTTTTTCCATTTTTGTCTGATCTACAGTTTTTCATAACAAGAACTCAAAAAGTTTGCTGATTTTAGTAAACATGCAGTTTCTTTTGTCTCAAAACTTCACATGCTTAGGCCCTAATTCTGTAAACATTTAAGTTATGAGCAGCAGACTGATAGACCTACGAAATATGAACACCCAGGCCAAGATGTCATACAAGAATGAGGATTTTATTCTGCTATGTTGTCTATAAAGAGATATATTGTTTTCTAAAGCATGAGATTTCTCCCAATTTTTCCAGCATTATTAATATATAACATAGCTGGTTTTCAAGATTTGTAGCAATGCATTCAAACTTATCCACTGTCATGTATGATGAATACAAACGTCTATGTACTTACAGCCCCTTGTTTATTTTTCATTTGCATGCAGGTTTTTTTTTTTAATTCTGTGAGTAAAATCTCTGTGTATAGCTCAAGGCAAGCGAAGCAGTTTCAAGGAAGATGAAGGAAAAGAGACTGATTATATTTTAAAGAATATTTTTCAGTCAGAATCTTGACACAAATGATTATGAATGTATCAGTTACACACTTCTTATGCCTTTCAATTTGATACTGTTTTGATCATTAGTGTTTCAGGCTACCTGTAAACAGGGGCAGTAACATGCCTCTAGAGAGGCCAGAAAAATACTTCTTGGCTTATGTCACGGGTGTGATGCCTCTTGGGGAATGTTGTTTTTAAGCTTACCAAAACCAAGGTACTCGTTGATCAAGAGATGACTTACAGCAATGACACGTGAAACTCAAATTTAGAATTCAGAATTTTGGCCAAAATGATAAAGCAATCAAGAATTCAATTTATAAAGCATAGGTTAATAATTATATCTTAAATGGAACTGCTTTGAAAGCCATACTGGAAAAATAAGTTAACAGCTAAAAACCTAGAATATAACACAGAATGCTTTCTTCCCATCAAGAAGTTCTCAACTACTTCAGCGGAAAAGTATTAGACCACTGGCTCTGTAAATGTAGCCATGCAAATGTATTGTCTCTTTGATCTAATACAGATGTCTGGCAAATTCTTTTTGCTGTTACCATGGTTCTAATATTCGGATGTTTCAGCAGAAAAATAACAGTTAAGTGTACGAGCGAACACTGAGACATTTTTTGAAGACATTTAAGGGTTACAGTTAACAGTCAAGTCAAAATTTCTTCTTTAAAAACATTAAGCTATGATCTGAAAACTGTAATTCTCATATATGAAAATTTAGAACGTGCATTAACAAAAAAACTGTCAGGAAATTTACTGATTTTGCTTTCTCAGTTTCTAGTCCTAAATTTTTGTTTCCTATTCATCCATTGGCTGGTAAAAATGAGCAACAGGTGGAATCTCCTCACTTACTTGCATCCTTACATCAAAATACTACAGATGAGTAAGAAAAAGCCTCATTTCTCCTATAGCAAATACTTTTAAACTCCAATTTACAGCAGAAATATTTCCCAGTAAGCAGTTGTGCCATGCAACAGCCCTTGGGAATACAGGTTGTCTAGAATTCAAGTTACCTGAATCATAAAGCTGTAGATTATCCCAAGCTGGAAGGAATTCAGAAGGACGGAGTCCAAATCCCTACTCCTCACAGGACTACCCAAGACTAAATTATAAACCTAAGAGTGTTGTCCAGAGGTTCTTTGTTCATACAGGTAGTTATGAAGGTTCATACAAATAAATTACTCCATTAGACAGGAGGATTTTGAAATTCAGGATAGTTCATGCAATTTGCAGACAATCTGGAGGGAAATGCTTGGAAATGCACTCTGGGACTCCAGAAAACCACTCAAGGAATTTTAAAGAGCTTAAACTCAGCTTACCCCAATTCCTGTTTTCTTTGTGGGATTTTTTTAAGAGCCTCTGGTTCTTTCTTCATTTCCCCATATTAATACTTCCATGTTTTAATACTCAAGTCTATAATACCATTAAAAATATATGGAACAAATCAGTGGAGTTCTAATGTCTTTTCATATTTCAGAACCTATTTTCCCTGAACTTTCGGAGTTTCAATTTTATCAGATTTTTCAAGAAATATATAAAATTTTGGAAAAGTAGAAGATGGAGGCAGAAAATAAAATTTGCTATGAAGTAGGAGAATTCAACAACTGGTTTAAACACACCAAGACTGATGATATTTAGCCCTTGGTATAATCATGGTGGAAATCTTGCATCATCAATAACAGAAGCAAAGCTTTTAAATATAGGACATTGCAATTCCAGTTCTAAATTGTGTGCCAAATTTATACCAACCTTTCAATGGAAATGCCACAAAACCAAAAGCATTTATACACTGAGAAATTAGTGGCATGATGGCTCTGGGAACCTGCAAACCCTGATTGCTTAGACGTGGTTAGCAACTTGGGTTGACAATTCCTCTATACTATAAAAGGGTGCAGTATTATATATATATATATATATATATACACACACACACACATATATATACATGTATATATATAGCACTATAAAAATGTAATTGTGACTCTTTCAAAGTATATAAAAGCAAGCAAATTAGTTAGTAAGGTATCCCATTCACACTTAACTTCCCAGTACATATACACAAGTGAGACTTTTGAGTAGTTACAAGAAGTGGCTCACTAACTTCTATGAAATTACAAAATCTATGTAGAGCTCATATTTTTAGGAATCCTTTTGCAATACCGCAATGCAAAGTTTTCTAGACCACAATATTTATAAAGATAGTTACTTCATTAACTGTAATTCTGAAAAAGCTGCTCTATCTTTTCTTTCCCTAGTTCCTGAAGTGATTCGCCCAACATCTGGAAACAAGGATATATGTACTGCTCAGTGGCTTTTGATGCATATTTGATAAATTAAAAACACCTCTAAACCCAAAAATGAAGATACTTCCACTGAGAGTAGAAATACTTATGATTCTGAATACAGAAGAGCAATTACAGGAGTCAATCTGAATACAATTCCTGGAAGCCTCAGAAGCATACTCGGATATGTGTTATTGGCAGTACTGCTTTGAATCTGCTTGTTCTGCTCTTTGAATAAGCTGTAGTTACGACTGCTAAAAAACTGAATTTCAAGTTAACCACATTTTACTGAATTTGGCAAGAAGCATGGGTATAGGAAAATGATGTTCCATATCAGTTTTTCCAACAGAACAAATCCATCACAGTTTTTGCAAAATAAAAATTTATTAACCACATCAAACAACATATAAAATGAAAAATAAAAAGTGCAGGGTGCATGAGTCATTAACATATGTGTAATCTTGTCATATGGCCTTATTTTCCACTGCAGTTGGCTGGAATTAACACTGTGGCAATCTGTGCTGGCTCTTGGGCAGGTAGGAGGTAAAGGAAGAAGGTATATGGGATAAGATCTGCTCTGAAGAGCTGCCTATGAAACACAGTGACTGCTACAGTAAAATGACGGGGTGTTTTATCCCATACTGCTTTGCAGTGCCTGCATTTGCCAAATCAGGATGCTCAGTCTTCAAGGTAAACTATTCAAGTGTGCCTTATCTCCAACATATGTCACAAGGACCAAACAGACCCATGGAAAATATCAACCCTTCTCTTTCTTTTCTTTCTTCTTTCTTTCATCTGCTTCTTCTCAGGCAATGTCACTGAGCAACAATAAAACAAAAAAAGGCATTGTTAGATTGGACAGGTCATAGATAAAAATCTCTATCCTTTTCCCACAGATTTTTTTTCTCATAAGATATGAAATGGATCAGCCTTGTAGTGGGCAGTTTAGAAAGTCTGTCAATGATGGCTACTTTAAATTTAGGACCTTTTGAAGAGCTTGCATACAGAGTTTGGACTACCACAGATACCAATTGCAGAAACATGGCAGTAACTGACTGAATGGGCAGAGATCTGTTCAGAAAGTGCGGAGACCCCAGAGAAGGTTTTTCAGAGCAACTGGAGTTGACCCAGACACGTTACCACCTTTCCACTATGAGCACTTCTCCAGAGCTGATAAAGGTGAGGCAGTAACACACTATAAAAGGAGAAGTAAAAGAGGCCTTCCTCACTCTCAACATTTAAGGAATACTTGCTGAAAAATGCTGACAGTGTCCTGAAGATAAAAGGGGGTGTTCATGCAAAGATCAACCTGAAAATCCATTAATGGAAATGGATAGCTTCTATTGTTTAATTCAGTGAGCAGCTTCTCTGAACCAACATCAAAATGGCTCTGTTTCCCTGAATAAAAAAAAAAATGTTTTGAATTTGGTTTACTCTCAGACAGCGAGGGACTGCGTGTAAAAAGGTTCTACTACATGTATACATTTTATTCACAAAAAACACAGTTTTAGCAAACAATTACAAGACTACTTTTAACAGTCTTGTTTCCCATCTGGTTTAATGGCATACTAAGGTGTCTGTTTCATTGCCATTGTTTTTGCCTCTGCATGGAAAGAACTGATATTTAGTCACAGAAATTCTACATGCCCACATATATTTATCTATATTTAGCACACACTTATGAATATTGGGTGTGGTATATTTTATCTTTTGGGTTTTTTACTTAAAATTGACAGTGCATATAGGAGTGCTAAAATAAATTGCCTATTTGAAAGACACTTTCTTTGTTTCCTGTCCCCTTGTAATCAGGCACTACTCTAAGACAGGGATGAAAGAACTGAAGAGAAAGAACAAGTTCACGGAGCTGAGTTTGGGAAAAACCCAAACAAAACAAACTAGCAGAAGCAGCATATAAAAATAAACTTACCTGAGCTTTCTTTGCTTTTCCATCTGGTCTTTGGGTTCATGAAGTGCTCCTGACTTCCATCCACATACATCTCCAGACTCTTCTGTGTAATCCTTAACAAGCCTGTTGTCCATATCCACTTCTGAGGTTCTTCTCCTTCTCTTGTTTGAGGTCATATATCCAATGGTCATGGAATTCTAATTTTCCTTAGCATCCAAACTCTGTATGTCGGCTAACAGAACCTCAGTTTTTCCACTGGCAGTTTCCTTTTAATTGAATGTTAGATTCCTTTTCCCTCCTGTGACATTGTTACTGACTCCTCTCATCACAACCTCTACATCTTATACATGCAACGTCCAAAAATCAGCTTAGTTCTTGTGAGAATGCTGCAGCCTGGCCTGCGCTCACTATCCCTGAGGACTGAAGTATGCTATTTTCCTGGAATATGGAGGTCCAGTAACTCCACAGAGAGTAACACCCTTAAGCTCAAGTAGATCCAAACATGCAGAGTATTTTAAAAGGTTGAGAAAAACTTTTTTTCATCACTGGAAGTGATGAGATCTGGAGTTTGATGAAAACTGGAGTTTGAGATTGGGTGCAGGTTGATCACAGCCAAAGGATCAGAGGATCGTGAAATTCTTGAAGAACTTAGTAAATTTGTTTCTCTTAGTACATAAGTAACATATCAACTGTGAAGGCATCTTACCACTGCTGGAACAGTTCTGTGTGTGAGGATATTTTAGCTCAACCTGTGTAAACTCTGGGTGTTTCCTAGCAAGACTCGGAATGGACTTTGTGCTTGCACGTGCTGAAAAAACACAAGCATTACTTTTTAGTGTCAACTCCCAGCCCAATCAATCTGTTTTTTCTGGATTTTTAATTCAAACTATGCTGCATAACCAAGACACTGCAGAAATATAATTCTGAATTCATAACAATTTGTCTTAGATATACCAAGAGCATTATAAAGATACAAAGAAAATAAAAAGCCCTGTACTCAACTTTATCATTTTCTATGACATAACAGCATTATTTCTTCCCAAATATGCACAACCCCCCCAAAAAACATCCTGAGTATTTATGCATAGGACATGACAGCCACAATGTATGCGAAGTTGTTCTAAACATAGTTTCATATTTAAACATGGCCTTTTCCTCTTCAGACAACAGACGAAATGCTAGTGTCTATGAAAATGTTACTAAAACAAATCACCAGTGCTGAAAACGAATACATTGGATTCAACAATTCTAGCAAAGGAGATACTCAATAAAAGGATGAGCCACTGATTTACACTATCACAAGAGGCCTGGGAAACCCCTTTCAAGAGTATACCCTATGTGAGAGAATGCCCTGCTGCAGCACTGAAGGAATGCCAGAACATCTACTCCCTACAGTTTATCCTCACAACAAACACTGGAGATCTTCTCTTTCTGCATTTTGACTATTTTATTTGAACTGAGGAACTGTTCAGAAAGTGACAAAGATGGACTAGGTTAAATGCTGTAACATGGTACTTATTCACACTACATTAGGCAGAGGAACACTAAAATTAGGCATAAAATTTTATTCCCTTGGTAATATCCTCCAGTATTGGCTAGAGACAGGAGGAAAAAAGGGGATTTCCCTTGGAAAAATACAGCAAGCTGTTGATATGAAATATAAATATTGCAGTATTACATCTGCAATAGTATCACTATTTCTACTGGGGGGACGGGACATGAGGGAGACGACATCACCAAAGAGCGTGGAAAAAATTTGCCATTCAGTGAGCAGTCTAAAGGGTTTTTTTGACTGGTAACTGTACTCTCCATTACATTCTGTCTGTAAACAATCTTATTAATAACAAAAACATGAGAGAGTGAGGAGAGATTTTCTTTTGATTTTACTGGAGCCACGTGAGAAATATGTTTGGCCTGTCATTCTATAAAATGATATTACAAGCCTGTTCCAAAGCTCACTGCTCTTTCCTTTGGGGTCAGGAGCAGGATCATGCAAAGTAGGAACAAAACAGCATGAAAATTTTAAATTTTTTTTTAATTGTTGCTTTGCCCTAATTCTCTTCACCACTGCACCAGGCAAGGGACAGCACTTGCCGGATTCAGACTCAACCAGCTGAAGCCATGCCAAGTGAACATACATTTGTTGTATACCATGCCTTTTTAATCAACTTCCTGATAAAAAATAAGATATGCTGACATAAGAGATGAGAAATGCAAACCTTTAATACTTCACAAAATAATAGACTCCAGCGCTGGTTTGGTTGGGAATCTGTGACCTTACATATGTCTATGAGTTTGCCTGGCGCAGAACTATAATCAATTTGGTTATGATAGACCTTCAAGAAATATAAAATATATCCTGAAGGAAACTGGTTTCTGAAACCAACTGCCCGGATGCATTAGGCAGGTGGGAGTTTCAGCAAACCAAAGGGTCTACTGGCAGACACAACATTGATTTCTTATTGTTTACAACCTACCAGACAGTTCTGTACTGACCTGATTTGATGGATCTCTCTGGGGCGCCCTGCAGCCCTGGTTATTTCCACAACCAAGTTGGCCAGTTGCCTTACTTGGTAACTGTGTTCCACATCTGCAGCTTCAATGCAAACATGCTAAACTAGTATATACACACTGAAAATCTGATCTGAGATCAGATTTTAAATCTGATCTAATAATAATGTTTACTGGTTTCATGACTAGAAGTATGATCCCTTTTAAGGGATCAAAAATCCTATTGTGATTTTTGTCTGTCTGTCTCCACATCCTATTCCCCTTCCCCACACAAGACGTTTCCCTTCATTTCAGTTTCATTATATTTTGCTGCTTTTTCCTCTATGGCTAAAATAGGCAGAGTGATTCTAATGAAAGCAAAATACTGTAAAGGATTCCAAAGAGATAATCTTTGTCAACAAGCTAGAAAAGCTTTGATTTGTTCTCCTTGTGACTTTTCATTCTAGGATATGTGGAGAAGATGATACTATTTCGTCTGCACCCATTTTGACTCTATGGAAGTCTGGCTGCACTACTGTTTAAAACATCATTGATAATCACATTAGCATTTCTCATCACTACTATTACAAGAAAGAAAAGTCAGTAAGTAATCCACAGCCATAAAATTTTCTGGTATGATACTATCAAGAACTTCCCATCTTTACTGAAAGTTGATCAACATGATGCAAACATTTATCATGCTCAGACAAAGTGATATTAAATTCAGCATTTCCATGAGGATAGTCAATCTTGTATACCTATTTAATACTGAAGTACTTTTCCACCACTGACTCTCTCAATAAAACAATTACTGTTCTCAAAGTTGATCAAGAAATTATTCTAACACAAAAAACTTTGTTTTATAAAAGTGCTTGCGCGATGTACTTAGAAAGAAATACCTGTGCTCATTTCCCATGGAAATGCCAATGGCTGGAAATTATATTTTCATTCTTTTAGAGTCCATATAAAAGCCTGACCAGTGCACAACAGTTTTGAAAACAGTACCTTTTCTGCCATTCATATAACAAAGTTTCTATGCCTTGCTAATAGACTGCCGCATATGTGTAGCATGTATGTCTATATAATCAAAATATTCCTTTGCATATCCTACTCATCTCCTCAACACAAAAATTAAACAAAATAGAAAAGAACAGAAAAAACAGAAATGCTCAAAAATAGTCCTTAACAAATCTGCAGAAATCATATATCTTTGATTATACTGAAGTAGCTCCTCTTCTTTCTTAATTGTCTTTGTCTCCAAACACTCAGTTGCTCAATTCTATAATATGCAACATCCAAGACTGTAGAGTAAAACAACAAAGTCAGACTATGAACCAAGAACTACTACAATAAAACTGATGCCCTTTTTGAAAATTTGAGCATGTAACTGGGTATTCGAATCTAAAACAAAGAAACTGCTGAGAATGTTTAGCATTTAACTATTGCCCTTGTTGGTGAAAATAAGGGGGGGTGGGGGAAGAACACTCACTCTCCAGAAAGTTCAAGATGTAAAATACATACAAAACTGAATCTACTATAAGATTAGTTTTAAATGTACCTAATTCTACATTTACACATTGTAATAATTTACTCTTCTCTTTGTTTCACTTGATAAATCAATGTAGTTTTTAGAAAAATATAATTAGTTAGAAAGATCCTGGTCTTTACATACAGTCTTGCATCACTCTGTTTCTAATGTTCAAAGTGTTGTGTTGCCATCTTAATTGCTTTTAAATGTGTCATATTGCAAACAAGTATAAATATATATAGTCACTAGACTACACCACAGCAACCAAGTTTAACCTTATCATTCCAAACTTGATCAGCCTTAAAAAATCATCAGGGGTACCTGCTAACTGCCTACCAAGGGTTAACAGTTTCTTCCAATATTTTGGGGGTTTTTTGTTTGCAGAGTGACATGACAAAGACTTTTATTTGTTTGGCAATTTTTGAAAATAAACTATCACACAGAACTAAAATGGCAATTAAAAAAAAAAAGCAGAGAAATGTAAAAACTAAACATCATTTGGAACTGTAGCTGTTGTTCTCCCCAACATATAATTAAAGGTAACAAAAACCTCACACGACTCAAATTAAAACAAAAAATCTATTAAACTGTTCTACAATAGTCACAAGAACTATGTAAAGACAATTACCAGATAATAATTTCTACTTAACCCCAACCTTAAATGCAGTTTCAAAATTAGGTCAGTTAAAATGAAAATCACCATTTTAAAGGAGATTAGGAAACATGACAATTGAATAAAATATTCCTAAATGACCACACAAAAAACCCCAAACGTAACTAAATGTTCAAGTACACCACATTTTATACACAGCATCAGAATTATATAAGAAATGCCTATCAATGGATGCTGTGTTCGAGAAGTGGGATTCCAGTCTGACTCAGTATTATTATCTGACAAAAAAAAATGTAATTCACAGATAGCCTGTTTATTTTTTCCTTTTGCTTTCTTCTCTCAAAAGAGAAGCCTTTATAAGGGCAGATATGTAATGGAGATATACACAGCTGAGAGATCACTAGCAATTTGTCAATCTGCAACTTAGGTTTTAGCATTACTGGCGAGTTTGTGTTAAATAAGCATTTTTTTTCCTTTCAGCCAAGAAAATGCATACCACACCAATCAAAACTAATCACAGCAGGGCTTTCACTGAAACAGGAGTTGCTAATTTTGCAGGTCTGCCCACATTATTCTAGAAAATAGGAAGCAGAAATCTGACATTTCCAGCAGTCGTTATTAAACAACAATCACCGAGAGCTCGATCCTGTTCTCACTGGAAGCAATGTCAAACTCCCCGTTGACTTCAGGGAGAGCAGGATCGGGCCCCGAGCTGCTCAGCCTCCTCCAGCTCTATGCACAGGAGTATGTGTTGTGGAGCTGGGGTGGGAGAAGTACAAGCTATTCCTTTGTTAACTGCCCAAAGAGTTGAACTTTCCATCACTTTGTCAACAATAGCAAAGTGCCCTGCAAACAACAACGGTGATAAAAGGACATATTTACCTTGAGGGAATAGGAAATGGAAAGCCGCAGAATTGCAAAACAAAGTAGTCCAAAGGAATTATCTATGCATGCAGTCCAAACGTGCACCTTCAAGTAGGCCACAGTCTGTCAAGCAGTCGTCTCGGCACCAGCCACCCTGCCTTCCATCTTATGAGATTCACCCAGAAAACTGACAAACCTGCTCCACGACAACAAAACTCTCCTAATGCTTTTGAACGCCCACCATTTGTTCTCCATTCATCCAATCAACTTTCCACTGCACATCTTCTCCTGCGACTGAGGCTCAGAGGCAGGATCCCTTCTCATCTGTATGCTAATTATTTTGCCACATGGACAAAAGTAATAATGCTTTCAGACAGGAAACCAACGGGCCTGAAGTCGAAGGCAGAAATTAATAAGTTTCCACCACTGAAGGCTGAGAAGGTGGGCATGCGTGCAGCTCTGTGGCTGATGGATCAACTGTAACCTCCATTTAAGAGAAGCAGAGAGGCGACGGGCTGGAGGAAGCCTAGGCAGCGTAGCACGCATCAAGCCCGAGTTCCCCTAGAGACCACATTACTGCAGCAGAACAGCATCCGTAGCAGATTGCTGACTTACCCCGCCTGAGCCCGCATCCTTTAAGCAGCGCGGCGCGCATCCATCCCGCCGGCCCCGCGGCGCGGTGCAGTGCCCGGCGCGGCCGCGCAGGCCCGNGGGCGCCGCGCCGGCGCTGTGTTCCACCCAATGGAGGGGAACGCCGAAACGCCGCAGCCGCCCGGGAGGGGAGACCGCTAAAAATACTCCCCTGCCGCTGTGCTGGCGTAAAATGGTGTCTCCGATAGAGAACACCCCCCACCAAAAAAAAAAAAAAAAAAAAAAAAAAAAAAAAAAAAAAAAAAAAAAAAAAAAAAAAAACCAAAAAAAA
>VZRL01001399.1:432019-447918 GCA_013397895.1 Origma solitaria | reverse complement strand
CCCCCCCCCTTCACTGTATACTGCTCAGAGCTAGAGTTTGCCAGACTGACATACAGTGATTGTGAAAAGACACACTTGCTTTGCAAGGATTTTCTTCACAGATGTGCTGAAATACCAAGAAAACATATTAACATGCAGCTATAAATTATTCCCAGATATTAGCTGAGAAAGAAACCTCAGATGAAGAAGAAAGCTCAGTCACTACCAGAAACACCATTTTCACACACACCACACCACCCCCCCGCCCCTGTTTTTTACACCTCAGCTTGCATTGGCACCTTGTGCATTATGCATCACGAGAAAATGACTGCCAGTAAATGCAGAGCAGCTTCCTGGAGCTCTCTATGCCCTGTGCTTGACACACTCGAGCTGGATTTCTAACCCCCCCCACACAGTCCCCAAGCAGATAAATGTGTGCATAGAGAAAGAGCCATTTAAAGTGCACATCTCTTGTAGTCCTTAAACAAAACAGAAATATTTTGCGGCCAGCTCAGGTGTGCAAACCCAGCACTGACAAAGCATCAAGCATCAATCCATATGTGTGTCGGATTTGAAACCTGGGCAGACTGTTTTTTCATGAGATTTGGAAATTGCTCTGCCTGTGGATTTTTGGTGGTGGTTTTTTAAGCGAACAGCTCAGCAGCGCATCTCTGGAAACGGGCGTGTATGTGCTATACAAATGCACATACACCCCGATGTGCCTTCGGTTAAGTCCTGTTTTTAAACCACTGGGATTATTTCCCCCCCACCCCGCCTTCTTCTCCCCCTGCCCTGCACTCTAGCCCTGTTACTGCAGTGTGAACCAGAAATCAATAGGGCTGCTCTAATGGAGGTTCCAGCTGCAGTTGGCTGTGCAGGCACACACGCGCGCGCACACACACACACACACACACACACACACACACAAACTGACGTCTGTGCAGCTTTCTCAGCCGATTGGACACCACATCGGATGTTCTGTGGAGCAAAGAATAGGAATTATTTACAGTCTGCAAAAAAAAAAAAAGGTACCTTGCATCTCCCTGTCTCCAAGAGCACCAGGCTGGGCTCGCCGCACAGGCTGGCTGCAGTGTGTAATCAACAGCTCCACTCGGGGTATGTGCAGGTACCAGAGGACACCCCCAGATTAGCACAGAATCTGACGGGGCACAGTATATTTTTTTATAGATATTTATGTGTGAGGTCACCCTTGTTACTAAAACATGTTTGCATTTTCCCTTTTTAAACAATAAACCCTTGGCTTGGTTTCCTGATGTTGTAGCTGTTTATCTCTGAAACAGGAAGCAACTCTGTTACTGAACATATAAAAAATTCTAATTCTCTACTCCCAAAATAAGGTATTCCTGGGGTATGCAATGCCGCAGAACACCTCCTCTCACCACCCTGTCTATGTATTTCAACTTCAGTGTATTGACAGCCACTGCCCTAGCCAAAGTCTGGCTCCAGTGAAGCATTTATATTCCTTCCACTCATCCCTGTGGATCTTTTGCAGGGCTCAGGATGCCAACCCAGAACCTGCTCTGGAGAAATAAATCTGGGAAAATGAATGAATCATAAAGCCATATTGCATGACAAAGTCACATCCCAGCCTATGTTCTAGAGTTCTTTCTTATGCAAGCTTTTTAAAAAATGTGGTTTAAACTCCAAAAATCATGGCATACGGCAGGTTAGTAAGTAATGGGCTGTAGGAAGCCTTAAAACAAAAGGGAAGCACAGAAATCCACCTCTCCTTAACATCAGCAATTATACCACCACAGTACCCCCTCCCCAAATATTTATCTAATCTCTGCTTTAATTATTTATACTAGTTGCTTTTTTCTGCTGTCCTTAGCAGTTTGGAGCACAAATTAACTGTTCACTGTTTCTCTGTGTGCAGATATTCTGCCTAGGGTTTTTTCCACTCCCTCCTGCCCCATGCCTATTAAGTTTTAACCCCTTTTCTACTGGACAGAAAGCTCAGGCTGTGTGAGTACTGTAATTGTTGTCCATTAAAATATGTATGGTTTCAAGAGCTAAAGGATATCTTGCCCAGCCTAGAAGCAGACTGTTTACCAGACTGATGAACACAGCATCATAGGCAAAAGTTAAAGCATACAGTTTTATTTTCCTGGAATATGAAAATAGAGTCTGAACTAAAACCTAAATGCTAAAATGTGTTTCTTTTTTATATCCTTTTTATGAAAAAAAGTGTATTTCCACATAATGAAGCTACTAGGGTACTACTGCTTTGCTCATGCTGTATTTATTAATATCAGTGAAAATGAACAGTGGCAACTGCCCAAGGATAGAAAGCCCTTACAGCGCCACTAATCCTTACATTTTTTAATCTTCCCTATCTTTTCCTAACACTGGCATTTAGCATGCCCAGAAACACCAGCCCAGGGCATTAGGATAGCCACTAAGCCTGAGCAGTCGCTGAGTATCTGGACATCAGGTAACTACTTTTTTGATCTGAAGTTGAGCAGCCCCTCTGGTAATTAATGTCTGCTCCTATGATATCTCTAGATGGGAACAGGCACCATGGGCTGGTTGGCTAAATTGTTTTAAAGGATTAACCGGCAAAGCTCGTTCTAACAAACTGTTTAGCACATACTGGCCATTCCAGTAGCTCAGTCCCTACCACTGAATCCATGAGTATCTGAAAAATAGTCCTTTCCAGTCCATAACATGGTCCATATAGTCTTGCAAATATACTGATAATTTCTGATATTCTCCCAGCTTAGTGACTTTTGTTAAAGCAACAGGTCAGTGTTCACAACATCACAGAATAGGTAAGGTTGCAAGGGATCACAGTGGGTCATCTGCTCAAGCAGGGCCAGCCAAGAGCACACCAGACAGGATTGCATCTAGACAGTTCTTGAATATCTCCAGTGAGGGAGACTCCACAACCTCTCTGGGCAATCTGTTCCAGTGCTCACTCACCCACACAGTAAAGAAGTTCTTCCTCATGTTCAGGTGGAACTTGCCGTGCGTCAGTTCCTGCCTATTGCCTCTTGTTCTATTGCTTGGCACCACAAAGAAGAGCCTGGTCCATCCTCCTGGCACCCTCCCTTCAGGTACTGACAGATATTGATCATGTCCCCTCTCAGGCGTCTCTGCTGAGGCTGAAAGGCTCAGCTCCTTCAGCCTTTCCTCATAAGAGAGATATTGCCGTCCCTTAATCATCTTTGTAGCCCTCCATTGGACTCACTCCAGGTGCTCCATGTCTCTCTCGTCCTTAGGAGCCCAGAACTGGACACAGCACTCCAGATGTGGCCTCACCAGGGCTGCATTGAAAGGCAAGATCACCTCCTCAGACCTGCTGGCAATGCTCTTCCCAATGCACCCCAGGATACCTTTGGCCTTCCTGGCCACAAGGACACACTGCTGGCTCACAAACAGCTTGTTGTCCAGCAGGACCCCCAGGTCCTTCTCCATGGAGCTGCTTCCCAGAAGATCAGCCGCAGCCCATGCTTGTGCATGGGATTATTCCTCCCCAGGTGCAGAACCCTGCACTTGTCATTGCTGAATTTCACAGTTCTCCAGCTCATCGAGGTCCTTCTGAAGGGCTGCACAGCCCTCTGGAGTACCAGCTACTCCTCACAGATTTGTGTTGTCAGCAAACTTACTGAGGTGGCATCTTCCCCTTCATCCAAGTCACTGATAAATAAGTTCAACAATTCTGGGCCCAGTATTGAACACCACTAGCGAGAGGCCTCCAACTACACCCTGTGCCACTGACTATGACCCTCCAGTAAAGGATTATAAAGATCACTCTGATAAGACTCAGCAGAGTATCTTGCAAATACTGCTCCAGCACAACACAGGTACGCTTTGGTGGAAAGTACACTTAAATAAGTGGACTTCACCCAGACAAAACATAAATACAGGTAAGATTCAGAGGAACATTATTTTACTTTAAGCAGACCTTGTCTCAGACATAAGACAAAATGCACTCAAACTAGTAATTAAAAGGCATGTGGGTCATAAATATTCTTTAGTATCTGAAGTGGGGTGCAGTACTTAGTTCAATATAAACACTTTGTAGCTGCAAGAACAATCTAGTGTCTGGGTCCCATGAACCACTGAGTGAAAAAAACAGAACATGTATCTGAGAGCAACTGTATGTGCACTAATTCCATAGAATATTGAGTGACTGCTTGCTGTTAGGCCTCAAGCATCTCTTTTCTTCAGATACATGGTCCAAAATGTCAAAAGCCATTACAAAAAGGGAAAGAAATCACAGGGATCAAATGTCCACTCCCAGCCAAAATACCGGTGGCTCCATTTAAACACTTATCCTGAGCATTCTCCATTTGGCACCATACATATGAAGAAACCATTTTACTGTCTAGAATGATATGAATACTTAGAATAATTTTGGAAAGAAAGAACCTAAAGTAGCAGGTATCTCAAGGACAACAGCTTCAGAATAGTCACACTAGAGGTTTCATTTAGGCAGTACATCTGGTATTTAGCAAAGGATTCTAAATAGTATTTTCATCAGTGTTGTTGGCCTCAGCTGCCCAAAATTACTGATCATGTCCTCGAAGTATTTCCATGAAGGCACACTGAGTTGTGAATTTTGCCCATGCATCCAGCTGGCAGAATGCAAACTATCTGGTCTGGAAGCCAGTCAGACACAATCAAGTTAATAAAAGGCCTGCCAGCTTGAAGAATTTTTGAGCTAGGTTATATCTATGCTCACTCAGGATAGATAATAGTCCTAGTCCCATTGGATACAGAAACTGCAAAATACTCATACATTTCAGTCAGCTGAAGAAAAAAAAGAATTTATTATGGATATGGGATACAAATTGCAGGAGAGAGTTATGAGCAGTAACATACCTTCATTTTTTCCCATTGGCCTCAGCAAGAAAGAGGAACAAGTCCACAGAGCTATTAACAAATTGGACAATTCAGAACTAAAAAAAAAATCAAAACCAACAAAAACGATTATGGAAATGGAAGGAACAGCTTATGAGAAAATATTAAAAATTAAACTCATAGAATGCAAATACAAACCAAAAGAAGAGCAGAAACTTCAACTATGGCGGAAAGTCCAAAACTGCAAGAAAGGAGAAGTTAAAGGGACCAAAAAGAGGTATCTCATACACATATATGAGAAGTCAGGGTAACTTAAAATTGTCATAGTTGAAATCCGGAGGCAGGGGACTGACAAGAAGGCATTGAACATTGTGATAATGTTCTTAGGAGAGTAGTGTAAGGAAGTAAAACTGGACCAAAGAAAGCACTGGAAATTATATTACAAGGAAAAATCCTAAAATGGCAGGGGACAGGTTTAAACAATGTAATAGGTCTTTTCAGCTTCTAGTTTTCATGATTCCTAGTTATTATTAGCTGTTATCCTATTTAAGTGATAGTCACCACTGTAAACACTTCTGACTAAACAAGAATCCATAAAGGGAATTAAAAATCTCAAATGGAGAAAAAATGAGATAAAGAAAAACCCTTATAGAAAGTTTAGTAATTTTCCAGCTCAGAAGTGACTACATAAACTTGGCAGAAAGTTGTTTTATTATTTTACAGAATTTACAAGCTCAAGGCTTTAATGGTTCCTGAAAAGACTACAATCTTGAATTTACTTCTTGAAAAGACTACCATCAGTAGAAGGCATGGGTTACATACAGTGGGACTGTTTTTCAGGGAAGTACATAACAGATTTGAAAATCTTGTCAGATTGCATGCTTTGCTTTTCCCAGTGATGACTTGAGCTTAGAAACATGCTTAAATTCTTTGCTGAATTTGGACCTCAACCTGATACTAATACTTTAGTGGAGGATAACTATATAACATCAAGAAGTCCTGCTGCCTATTCACATTTATTTATTTATTTATTTATATTACTGTAGTGGTTTATAGCTTAATCAAAGACTTGATGGACAAACAGGCAAAATATTGTGATCTGAAGTTCTTAAAGAAGATGACCAATTAAATAAAAGATAGCTAAAGAAAGATCTGTGACAAAATTCATAGATTTAGTGCTGAGATTAGAACCTATTTCATTGTTTCTGCTATACGTTCCACAGTTGAAACAAGTTTTTTTCTATTACAGGACTTGGACCTCCTAAGTGTGCCTTCTAAGAGAATATGAAAAAATTAAGGGAGAAATACCAGACTAGAACAGGATGGGGCATAAAAGAGGCATCATAGCAAAAGGGTTGCAAAGGAATTTACAGAGCAGGAAAAAGCCAAGGAATTGTTTCTAAAAGCTGCAGGGGAAAAGCAGGATTCACTTTAAGGTTAAGACATACACATGAAGGTGGTGAAACCCCATTGTAGTCACTGAAAATCTTGTCAAGACAATCAACACTGCCCGAAGGACATTAAGGTGGTCAGACAGAATATGTCTACTTCAGAGAGAGATGAGCAGCTCCCAGTCTCCACATGTGCTTCTCCAATCTCACTCTGCTTGAACAGGAACTAAGATGATGAATACATATTGAGGACACCTAAATTAGGAGAAAGATTCAGCTACAGAGCCAAAGAACTACATGTAGATGGTTTTAATCTCACCGGGAGTATTACCTTTTCAAGCCAATTAACTTCTCTAAACAGGCATGTACTGCTATGTGACACACCCCAGCATCCATGAATGTCTTCCTGGAAACTTCTGCCAGCCCTGTGCAATTATCTGACAAAGATGCCATTTTGAGACTGAATTAGGGTACAGCCCATAACACAGCTCCTACAGTTCCTAAAGCTGAGAAGTTCTGCCATGTTTTGCATTTTTCTCTTGCTTTGTTTCTTTTTTGTCTGTCTGAAATACCAATAGTTTTCTGCTTTCAGTAGAAAAGAATTCCTATTGCCAGGCACAATTCATTTAAAAACTGCTCAGTTCATGCATTACCATTCTTCTAAAACATTTACTGTTTAATCACTAAGCTTAGGTAATTATCTTATTTAATTTTACAAAAATATCCACAGGAAAAATATTCAGCAAACTTTAGTCATGACACAGTATAACTCCATAATTCCATTTATAAGCATAAGAACTACCCGATCCAGACCAATAAACACTTTAATACACTATTAGGCCAACCTAAAGCAGAAGACAGACTGGTCATTCCCCTGGCATATTCTTGTGTTGTATGAACATCCTAAGTCAAAGTCTGCCTTGACACCATTGTGCTCAACATTTCAGTTTATATTCTTGCATAAACCTGATCAATTTCTGCTTGAACCTATACATATTTTTTCTCCCACATACTTTTAATGTCAAAGAATTGGGCAGTGATTGTACAGTAAAATGCATTCACTATGTATTTCACGATGTCTTTTTTGCTTCTTTTATAACTAATGTCTGATAATTTCATTGGAAATCTTCCCCTTTCTATATTGCTTGGCCAATCAGCTCATTCTTCTCTTCCTTCATGTTCTCATGGATCATCACTTCCATATCCCTCTTCCACTATTATCTCTATGCCAAGCAGAGGAGCTCCATCTGTGAAAGTTCACGCACAGAAGCTCTTGTTCACCTCTGAACATCCTCCCTCCTTATCCTCTCAGTGTACAACTGCACCATATTTTTTTTTTAAAGAAGCTACACTCGGAAGAAATGGTGCTCATCCCTATATGGCAATTAATTAACAACCTTTTTTGTCCAGGGACTAAGGGTGTTCTTCTAAGCTCTGAATGTCAGAGAGCAGGACTCTAAATCCCAGGCCTCCAAACAGAGGTGCTGGGGAATTTTAAGGACCACGGCTGCAAGTGGTGTTTTAAAACAGGTGGTCTGCTTCACTCACAATTGGGCACCAAAGGCTCTTTAAATTCAGCATGAAGCTGTATCTGAAAACTGCAAACAGAACCATGAAAACTGATGCATTCTGGGGCACTCAAAAGTTACCTGGTGTTGATTCCAAAATTAGTAACCATCAGACACAGAATTTAACTATATAATTTGTTGTTGCTGTTAAGAAATTTGCCTATGCACACATATTTGGGAAAAAACCCCACAAACCTGAAATGTGTTAGTAACTCCACAAGAAGCATTATGAAGAGACTGAAGTACAAAGCAGGCATGTGAGTGCCTTCAGTCACAGTCTCTCACTCAATAGACCTTCTAATCTATAGCTTTACCAGTCCTGTTCCCGACTCCTGCTCCTTCCTTTGCTATCACTTTGTCAGCCATTGTGCTAAACCTAGCGAACTGGCTGACTATAACCTCCTTTTCTCTCCCTCTCCCCTCCCCTCAAATGAAGATGAATGCAAGTCCTGCACCTGAGAAAAAACAACTTCATGCATCAGTACAAACTGAGGGCTGACAGAAGTTTTGCAGAAAAGTTCTCAGATCTTGGTGGACAGCAACTTCAGCAGGACTCTGCAGCATACCCCTGAGGCAATGAGGGTTGTCTGCACACTGGGCTGTACTAGATGGAATATAACCAGTAGGGTTATGGAAATCATTATTCCCTTCTAAATGGGAACATCTGAAACTATCTCCAGAGCATTCCACTCTGAAAGAAATATGTAAATAAACTGGAGCAACTCTGGAGGAGGGCCACCAACTTATGGAGCTTGAGCACATGACATATGGGCAGAGACTGAGAAAAGTGTGTGTGTGCTCAGCTTGGAGGAGAGAAGGCTAAGTTCAGCTGCTGTCTACAACAATATGACAGGTGGTTATGTAGAAGACTGAACCAAACTTCTCAGAGGTGCAAAAACAGCATAAAGGCAATGGTTGCAAGCTTCTACAAGGGAAGTTCCCAAGGAAATCATTCCTCATCTTGGGATTAGTCAGTCCTCAAAAGGTTCGCAAAAAGGTAGTGGGATTTTCAGCTCTGGAGATACTCAAAACCTGACTATGCAAGCCCTGAGCATGTTGCTGTAACTGTGAGGCCAGAACAACTTTGAACTGAGGATGGTACTAGATAACGTCCTGAGATCCCTTCCAACCTACCTGTTTGATAGTTTTAATCACATAGTTAAAATTAAAGGGTTTTTTCAAAGTTAAGGTTCAATTTCCAGCTAGAAAATCTTCATCTTAAGCTTCAGAAAGATGTACAACCATTTTTAAATATAATGCACTTCCTATATTACAGACCAGCAGTGATAATATATATGATATGAAGAAATGGCAGCATTAACTGTGCATTCCCAAACTAAGCATATTGAGTATAGTCAGAAAAAAACACAGTGTGGGTCTGCTGTAACCTGACCAAGGTTTTATATATATACACACTATATAGAATCTGAACTTACATGTTTGTACTCAGAATACCTCAAATAATAATGAATTAACAAAAAAATGAATTAGCACAAGAATATACTGCTTATGAAATTTATAAGTGATGGCATTATTAACTGCACTGAAAAGTAATTTTTGTAGTCAAGATTCATAGGCAACATAGATCTGTAAAGCAAAGCATATTCTCTGAAATGAATCAGGGATAAAATCTGTGAATTTTAAAGGAAAAGAAGATCTGCAGCATCAAAAGTGAAAGAGAAAGTGAAAAGGAAATAAGAAGATAAATGTGAAATGAATAACATTTTTTAAGAAATAATGAACATTGTGCTCTGGGGTAGGGATAAAGATTCCCATACAAGCATGCAATCCAAATATATAAGCTTTTAGGTAAAGTGAGAACTATTTTCAAACTGTTTCTGTGGTGAAAATGACTGCATTTGAAAAACAGAAGAAAACCATAGTGGGTATCACATTTGTATAAGGCATTATTAATTCTACTGGCTGAAATCTCTCTTCACTGTGATAGAGTCATTTACACTTCACTGACTACCTCACAAAAACAAGAGGGAAGAAAATAGATGTTTGGTACAGGCACTGAAAATGAATTTTTTTGGCTACATCTATGCAACACACAAATTCAACTTAAGCCCAAACATGAGTAACAATGGCATCAAGGAACTCTGTTTTACCCCTCAAATTAAACAGAATCAGAATGTAACCGAAGAAAGACACAAGTTCCTAAATATTAATACACTAATTCTTTAATTAATTTAATATTTTCTATTGGCAATATAATATGGGAGAACGCCGTCTGATGTTATTTTTCCCTATGTGCAGGAAGCCCTAATTCCTGAAGGAATAGTTGCTTTTCTCTCATCTAAACATAATTTACCACTATTTTCCAAACTCAGAAAGGGGCTAAAGAAATGCTACAAAGACAACTATGGGGTACCTTTAGGTAATTCATTCAAAGACCAATGACTAAAAAAAAGAAATATGATTCTAACAAAATAAACAGTAAATGTGCAGTGCAAAGAATCAGACTGGTTTCTATTCTATGGATGTTACCTTCATATTTTCTAAAAAGTATGAATGATAATTTAACAGACACTGACAGCAACATAAGAATTGGTGCTCTGGTTGTATTGCAGGACTTATCAGATCAAAACTTCCAGCAGATAAAAAAGTTTTACTTTTTGCAGAAATTAAGTTACTCATGTAGCTTGCCATTTGTACAGGTAGAGCCTCAGAATTTTGGTAGTCAATCAGAGTTGTGTACATAATAGCCTGGGATTATGAAGTGCCTAAATAATTCACATGTGTAACTCCTAAGAAAATTAATAAACCTGTACTGTCAAAAAGAGGAGACTGCCATGGATATCAGTGAGAGTACACCTGAAATGATGGAAAAAGCTGGATTTTTAAATGTATCACACAAAACAAACAAACAAAAAAACCCAAAAAAAAAAACCCCAACAAAAAAAAAACAAACCCCAAACCCCTAAAGTTGTCTTGTGATGCACATGTGTGGCATCAAATTCATAAAGTTCAAAGTCCTGATTTGATCCATCACAATTTTCAATGCAAAGTATTAGCATAAAATTCTACCTACCAATGGGAGAATAGTCCAACTACCTAAAATTAGATCAATACTATAAAACAGTATCAAATAGATTTTTTAGGCAGAAGTTATTTGGGAACACAAACTATATTTTTATTTAGAGAAATTAAAATGAGCCGGAGTCTTGTGAAGAATAATTTTCTCCGATTTAATGAAGAGGCCTTAAGGATTTAAGAAATATTCTACTTTTAGTTATGGTTTAATTGGTTAAGAAAAACTTTCTAACTTATAAAAGCTAAATTAATTGAACTTTAAATTTGTACAGGTTTTAGTTAGAGAAGGCCGATTATTAAAGAGCAACTAGATTAAAAGAAAAAGCATTTGATCAAAACTGATCATGCCACCATAGGCATATGAGTTACCAGCCATTAGTGGTAGTACAGTAATTTGCCACGTGCTCTCTTCCAACTGTATCTAATTGGCATTTTATTTCAATATTGCCAGTAAGTTATTATGACATAGCTTAAGTGAAGTGAATACTTTTTACACTGCAACAGCAAACTAAAAATACACACACAGTAGATTATGGCTCAGCTGAGGTCCTGAAGCTCATTGCTTTATGGTAACTTCACAATTTTCAGCCTGTCCAGTAATTAACACTTGCCCGGTATGTCTTTCTGCCTCGCCATGGCCTCTTTTTAATTTCCTCCTCTTCCTTCCTTAGACAGAATTTCAAGATTGGGAAGAAGAAAGAAGAGAGAAATCACAGACTGGCCATATGACCAGGATTTCCAGACATCCTGGGTGAGTGGGATCTGGACATGCTTCATGGAGCTGATCTGTGCAATTGCTAACCATCTGTGTAGTGTGCACGTGCTAGATCGGATGTGCACATATGTAGCAAGTTCAGTGCATGGCACACAGCCCATATTTCCCTCTGAGATTCCCTGGATGTGTGCCCATCCCTTAGTTCTGTATACCTCAAACAACTCCTCCCATTCTCCTTTCTGGTGGCATACAGAAAGTTAGGAAAGTTGCCCTAAAAAGTAAAAAGGATTTTAAGAGAACAGCAGCCATCAAACACTTTTTTAAACTTCATCAACAGCACTGTCAACAACATTAGATGCAAATTATTTATTGCCAACAGCAGAAACCTACTGTATATACATACAACAGCATGAGAACAAACACCAAACACTTGCTCACAATGAGTATTTACATAACATGGCTCAGGCTCTCAGTATTATGTCACTAATGTGCCTCTTTCTGTAGTCCCTTGAGTGACTCTGGCTCTGCAGAGTACATCCTGCTAAATAGCACTTGTATGGCCCTAGGACATGTGCAGTCTGGCCTCCTGCAGCCACTGCTCAATTGAATAGGCTGGAAACAAGCTAAATAACAGAGCCTTCATCATGGTCGGTGGAGGGGGCAGGCACAAGCACAGAGAATTAATCATGCAAACCAACTCTGAATCGTACAAATTCTGTCAAGCAAATATCTACAACATATTCTGTCACTGAGACTGTCAAAACGTGCTAAATCCTCAGTTTAAGTGAAAATAGTGCAGATATTCTAAATTACAATCATTACGGCAATATGCACCAACAATAGATCTTGCCTTATCTTACAGGGGTTTTAAAAATTCAATGCCACAAAAAGGCTCAGAACGCACACTTTCTGCTTTGAATGGAAGATTCACCAAACTTCATTTTTCTGTTCATTAGAAAGTCTCTCATTTGCTGCCCAGGAGTAAAAGCTGCTCCTGTCCTGTTCTTGGCTGGACTGTCAGTGCAGTGCTAACTTTATGAGCTCTGGGAAAAAGATTTGTTACTTAACTTGTACCCTAAGGCTGTGCAAATGAACTGTAGCAAGTCGTTGTCATTTCTTCTGCTGCTGCTTCTGAAGTATTTTCACTATTTGCAATTTTCATCAATTTCTGAATTTATGTATTTTCTGTAATTAACTCAAGTATCCATCACAGCTATATAATTATATATTAAACAAAACCCACATTAATTTGATCATTAATTTCCTGTACCAGAAGAATATTTAAGTGTTTTTGGCAAAGCTGAAGCAATTAAACTTATTTCACAGTGCACTGTTCCCCACTTCAAAGCAATTTAGGTCAAAATAATAAATAAAAGTTTAAACCATTTTTCAATGGAACACAATGGTTAGTTTCAGTAACTCATTAAACAGCTAGGGAAAAAAATTCTAAATTATTTTAAGATGGCAAATTTTCCAGTGAAAGACAAGCAAAATTTTTATAGAATGCAGATTTGAATGAGGTATAAATTCAAAGTCAAGAGATCTGGTTATAGCCCTCTCTCTGAAATCAACTTTTTATGCATATAAATAAGGAATTTATTTCCAAGCTCTGCTTTACTACTGACTATCTATAAACTGGCATATAAAAATTCTTTACTAGTATAATTTACACAGATTAATTAACAAGTATTAATAATGGCAGAGGTGCTAATAAAAATGGTGCTTTTTTTGTTGTCACAGCTATCACAGCTGTTCTCAATCTACCACCATACTGGCATTGTAAAAGGAAAACCATGGTATAGCCCTTTCTTGAATTTTGAGAATACACAGAAATGAATCAACATCCAAAGTGGATTTCTGAATTCCTTACATTTTTTTTAAATCCCTAAGGATTTAAAAAGAAAAGAAATCAGTTATTGATAGCTCAAAATAAGGCCTGTTTTCTCTGAAGCTGGTAAGACCTAGAGTGTCACCAGGGCAGAAGTTTGTAAGAAGCTGAAGATGCAGATGAACAAAAGCAGAAGCAGCTTAATGTCACAAATACCATTTTGAGTTTACTGTGGAAGTATAGCCAAATCAGATGTGTTTGTTCGGCAATGAATAAGGTCAAGCAAACACACAGTTATAGGAACATCTTGTTTAATGTCCTTATGGTTGAACCTTCTTCCTTTTATGCCATAAATACACTGGTTACTATTCCCACACCTGTCTGTAGAGAACAGGCTCAGGAGGTGTATTCCCTCTGAGACAGGTGCACAGCATGTGGTTCACAGCTGGTTAAAAGAGAAGCATGCATATGTATGTTGCTGAGCACGGGGAGAAAGGAAAATGGATGAAGGTTGATCTGATACAAGGGAAGCATGAAATGAAAGGACATACAACACATGGAAAGGGAATGGATACATGAGTATACTAAACAGAAAAAAAGTTCTGTGCACTAAAATGGAAAGTATGGTAAAATTAATACTCCCATACTCACATATACTAGAAAGATTATTTTCTTCAAAAGGAATTAAAATTGTCAATAGGTTATAGGATGTCACTTTTCATAAACAAAACTGTAATATTTCAAATAAGGGCTCTTTTTGAATGAACTGAAAAATAGATAAAAGAGCTGAACTCAGAGGGAACCCAAACAGAAGATGCACTAACATGTTAGAAAAAGAAAAACCCTCTCATGTTCCTTATCACTTCATCTTTACCAAAGTCCATCTGTACAAGAGCTCTCATTTCTCTGCTAAAGAAGGGTTATACAATGATTAGAAGCAATCATATCAGCAGAAATCCCACAATGAATCAGGATGACAATTCAGCATTTTCTCAGCTCATTTAAAGGAGTAAGAATGAATTTTCAAAAGCAGTGGAGAGATTAGCATACTTCTACATTTTATTCAACTGGTCCTTGTTTTCTAGATATATTGCCTTTATTTATCCATTGTTCACAGGCAGGACACAGTATTTTTTATACACTTCAGTGCTTAGAGCTCTTTGAAGGAAAAGTAAAAGCCTATGGTTTAATGTGAAGCTAGAATTGACCTTTAAGTCCTATTGTGTTTCATTTTCATATAAATTGATCAGAATCTATGGAGAAATTAATCATTTTTCATTTCACTATCCAGTCCAAAGCCTGTGTATCATACACAAGTCTACAAAAAGCATGAAAATAAAATAGCGATGAAATAAAATACTTGTTAAAGCTACAAGGGAATTCACATAGGCAACTAAGCTTCTTTATCTGTTTTTAAAATGTATGTATTCTGGAAATAAAGACTTACATAGGCTCATAATAAAGAAGTATTCTGAACCTGCAGTTCTCCATAACTCAACAGCAACTTCACATAAGTTTCAAGACAAATAAAAAGCAACAATGTACGTTTAGAAAAACCAACTATGATAAACTGAAACAAACCCTCTACCAGTGTTCACTTTAAGGATATTTCTAGAACAGAAAGTATCATGCATAGACACCAGATTCTCTCTTTTAGTTACTTCTAAGTGCCATTTAATGTTAACAGTATAAAATGTATAAGGAGGTTGAAAGCAGATGAGATGTTCACCTATTTTCAACTGTAAGCTATTTTCTGTTTTGGTATAAAACTTCAGAATTCTACCTGTGGTTAGACTGATAAAAGTACAAACTAATCAAGCAAACATTTGCTAGTTGTCTCAATTTTGGAGAATTAAGAGTATTCTTTTTTAATAACAATTATTTCTATTGTTTTTCTGAAAATCCACTTTACACAAACAATTTTTTCAAAACAGTACCGGAAAAAAATTACAGCTCTTTCAATTAAGCTGACATTGTCATTCTGGGGGTGGGGTGGCAGCAAGCATCTTCTATTTAGACATTTGAATTCTATTCCATGGGTTAAACAGAGCCTGTACTTCTTTTTACCTTCAGAGTATGTGTGGTGGTTTTGCTTGGCCCACTTTTGGCTAGTGAGTAGGGTGGGGTACAAAGATGGCTCCTGCATGTCCTGTGTGAAGGTTCTGGAAGTCTTTCACCATGTCCAGCAGAGCCAAATTTCTGATGGCTCTGAAGATGATGGACATGCTGCTGGCCAAATCTGGGCCAATTAGAGATGTTAGTTACACCTCTGTGAAAACATATTTAAGAAGAAATCAAAACAATGTGAGCACACACTTCTTTTTAGCCAGAGGAGGAGGAGGTAAAAATATGTGAGGAAACAACACGGAGGCACCAAGGTCAGTGGAGAAGGTGAGGGAGGAGGTGCTCCAGGTGCCAGAGCTGAAAACTCTCTGCCGGCCGTGGTGAAGACCGTGGGGAAGCAGGTGGTCCTCCTGCAGCCTACAGAGTCATGGGGGATGCAGAGAATCCCCCACAGCCTGTGGGGAGGTGCCCATGCCAGAGGAGCAGGTGGA
>VZRL01001399.1:266971-431851 GCA_013397895.1 Origma solitaria | reverse complement strand
GACTGACCCTGACCAAAGGAAACCCCCACACCCTGTCCCCACCCCGGAGCTGCTGGTTAGAAAAAAGGAGGGAGGGGGTGAGCTAAGAAATGGTGCCTTAATAGGGAGGCGGGTTGGGTAGAGAAACAGCACTTGTAGCAGAAGAACTGTGGTGATGGACTGAGAGAAATCACATACCCTGCCCCAGCCCGGATCTGTTGGTTGGATAGAGGGACGGGGATGAGCAGAGAAATAGTGCCTGTAGTAGAAGAATTGTGATGGACTGATTAAGGAAAAAAAACACACACCCTGCCCCTGCCCCGGAGTTGTTGGTTAGTTGGAAGGAGGGAGGGGGGTGAGCTGAGAAGCGGTGCCTTAAGAGGGAAGGGGGGGTGAGTGAAGAAACGGTGTCTTAAAAGCTTATTTTTGCCTCTGATTTATCCTCCGACTCTGTTAGATTAATAAATCACCTTTGCACCTTTAAGTTTTCCTGACTGCCTTGCCTGTCTGTGCGTCCCCTTTATCAGTAATTCATCTCAACTCATGAGTCCAGTGTTTGTGTTAGTTTTTTCCCTCTCCTCTGCATAGCTGCTGCAGGAGAGAGCATAGAAAGCAAACGTCGTAGGTGCCTGGCATTTAGCCAGGGTCAAACCCACGACAGTATGCTACATATCTTATTTCTGGGTGACCATCCAGGTGGGAACACACAAGGCAAACTCATTCATATTGGTTACACACAGCTATTAGTTTCACTCATGTCCTATTTACAGAATAACAGATACACATGCTCCATTGGCTTCTGTACAGCCATACTCTGAGCCAATCCCACTGCACAACTGAAAACACGTAAGTCAATGAAGAACTGCACAGCATATGCAAGTCACTTCACATTCTGGTACAGAGTCAAACCAGGTAAGAAAATACTCTATCACATTGCTACATTCTGTTTTGTGGTTCATTGAAGTAATCGCCTTGTACATACAAAAAAAAAAGCGTAGACAACAGAAAGGTGACTGGAGCCCTTGGTAGAAAAAGTTTTAAAAGTTCATTAAATTTGGGGAAGTGGTATGAATCGGGTTTGAGTTTTTACAAACCCTTCAAAGTAAATTCAGTACCTTCAAGTTAAAAAAAAATTCTCAGCGACAAGTGAAATACAACTCATTCAAAACAGAACAATCCATGAGGAAAACAGAAGTAAACATCCTGGAATTCTGCCTCTTTATAAAACATATTCTACATGGCATACCCTACACTGAGAAAATGCAGATGAGGAAAAAGGTTTCTACTGTTAAGATCATACCTTCAACCACAGAGTCATAATATTAACCAGTATTTGGAGTATGCATTGTTATGTCTAAGCTATGAAACTTATTTGTAACTCCATGCATTTGAACTCTGATATAGTATAAAATAAAATTATCAATAGGAATTTAATCTCAATTTTTACAGAAGGAAAAGTATTATTGCAGGGAAGTCAGCTACAAGGAAGATAAGAAGGATATGAAACAGGATGGGATGAAACTGATTCTTTTCCTTAGAGAAGTAAAAAATCTAAGTGCTCAAATTAATTGGTCACATAGTAGATAGAAAAATAAGAGAAATAGATGATGAATGACCAATAACAGAACTCAATGGAATGGTATGGAGCTGTGCCAGGGGAGGTTTAGGTCGAATATCAGAAAAGGGTTCTTCACCCAGAGGGTGGTTGGGCACTGGAACAGGCTCCCCAGGGCAGTGGTCACAACACCAAGCCTCACACAGTTCAAGAAACATTTGGACAGTGCTCTCAGGGCACAGGGTGTGACTCTTGGGGTGTCCTGTGCAGGGCCAGGAGTTGGACTTTGATGATCCTTCTGGGTCCTTCCCAACTCAGGATATTCCATGATTCTATGGAAAGATCCAAACTGAAAATATGCATACTGTCAGCACTGTTGTTAAAGAGAAGCTACTCTTGCGATCCGGGTTCAATTTTCCTGGTTATCACTAAGGAGCTATTCATAAACAGTCAAACTCTTAATTGGCTATACAAGTAATAGCTTGTACACAGTCAGTTCTGAAAACAAATGCTGGCTAGCCCCCTATGGAAAAAAAAAAAAAAGGAAGAATCAATAAACCATAAAAAAAGGCACAACAGAAGATGAGTAAAAAAGACACTATCCATTAACTTCCCTCCTTTCAAACTCCTTTCTGACCTTACCTTCGTTTCTTCTGCCCTCCTTATACACATCCTGATGGCTCTTCCCCCTTCAGTGCTTCATAGCCCATAGTATTTGCTTCTCAATAGAAAATGCTGTTCTCATTTTTTCCTCCATATTCTAGCTGTTGGCATTTTTCTCTTTTCCTTTTCCCTTTCCTATTGTCTTGGATTAGAGACAAATATCCTAGATGGAAAGCACTCCGAGCAGGTGCCTCCCCCACCGCAGAGGTTTCTGGCACCCCTCCCCCCACAACACAGAATATCTCAGCCTAAAGTGGAAAGAACTGTTTAATTAACAGACCACACAGTGGAAAGGGAAAGGGGAAAAGGGGTCAGAAAACCTGAACAAACAGCTGATGAACTTAGTGTCCTCTTCCTCAGGCGTAGCTTCCCCTTTCCGGGGGGGGCCCCGAAGGGCTAGGTGAAGCTCCTCCGGTGGCTCTCTGGACGATTCTTGTCTGCTGTCCCCCGGGGCTCCTCAGGTTCTCGGATGAGAAAGCAAGTCGAAGAAAAGGGTCCAAAACGATGAAAAACAATCCCAGGGAGGAAAAAAAAACCAACCCAAGCAGCAGCTACACCAGTAGCACCAGCCACCAGCAGCAGCAACTGACTGGGGAAAAAAACCAGTGTCCCTTCCTTCTCACTCCCCCGTAGCAGAGCTGGGGAAAGTTTCAAAACATCCCGTGCTGGCGGCAGAGCTCCCAGCTGCGGGACACAGTTAAAGCTACAGGACCATATTTCTGGTCAAGTATACAAAACGATAGGGAATACAAGATATCATTATGCCACCCCAGGACACCTATTAATGTCCAGGTGTTTCTTTAACCTTACCAAGTTCTACTACACACAAAACCTTCAATTAACAACACCTTGCTGCTATCTTGAAGGAAGGCTGTATCTGTATTTCATTCACAGGAATCAGCTGACTGTGACGAATTGACAATATAAAGAGTCCCCTTACCCATTTAAAATATCCCCATTTTCATGAAAATCAGAAATCAAATATAGTTTACATCACTCAGAATAAAAATGACAGCAACAAAGCAGGGTGATTTCACAGGGGGCGGGGAGGAAAAGGTGAGTGGGAAATGCACTATAAAATGAAAGTCCTTTTTTTTCTGCAGTTTGCTGTGGGAGTTTATTTTTTCTCTTTCTTCGTATTACTTTGACCAGACAGGGTCCAGAAATACAATAGTATACTCAGACAGAAAACTTTTGACTCATCTTTTTCTGGTAATCCAATTTCTCCTCCTTTAAAATGAATAAATGTTCATTTGTGGGTAAGAGTGGAAGTGAAGGACCAGTGGGAAGTCTCCTTTCAAAGAGAAGAAACCACATTTCAGGCAAATATAGACAATATAGGATACCATCTGAATGAAGAAACAAAACGTACAAAAAACCAGAATATTAGAAGAGAGGAGGCACTGTCTTTAGAAAATCGGGGAAATGGGGACAAAAGGTAAGTCTCATCCCAGATCCATTTACTACTGTATAAAAATCTGACATATCCCACCTTGAAATAATTACACCACAATCCAATTTACAAGTTGGCCAGACTAAATGATGTTCATGAACAAGTAAAGGCAGTTCTATGGTTGGAAATGTAAATAACATAAGCAGTATCAATGACCGAAACACACCCTGTCACATAGGTTCGATGAAACTTCCTCACTTTCCATCTCAATCTCTCACATTTTAACTCTACTGTTTCTGTTCCTGCTTTTCCCTCTCAAAATGACTTCCAGCATTTCAAGTCTGTCACAACATCGGGTATTTTATGGTATAATTCTTGTGACTAGAAATTAGGATTGGATAATTAGCTTCCACATGCAAAACACTATGGAAAAGCATGCTTAAGAAGAAAATAATTTGATGTTCTATCAAGTTCTTGATATTTTAGAACTATAAGATACAGATCTAACCACATAGCAGGAGTGTGCAATTTACATGGATGCACTGTTAGAAAACAGTCTATGTCAGTGCTGAGTAACAGAGAGGCTTCATGCTTGGATATTTCTATTCTTCTCTACACTTCGTGATACTATGGAATAGGTAAAGGATTCAGAGTTAATCCCCAAAAATAGTTCCCCCAAAAATAGTTCCCCCAAAAATAGTTCCCCCAAAAAGCATGCACTGCTGGTTAGATGGCTGCAGCTATTTTATCATCCCTAAGGAAGGCAGAAAAATACATGTGTACTTTCAAAACAGAAATACAGTAAACCAGACTGACTGGTTTGGCTGTATGTTTATACTGAAATATTCTTCAAGTAGTAACATTTTTTAAAGCCAGCTCTCACTTAAAAAACACCAAACCCCACAAATCACCAAATGTTTAGACAGGACTGGGGGCTGGGTCCTGGTGAACACCAAGTTGACCATGAGGCAGCAACATGCAGTTGAGGCAAAGAAGGCAAATACTATCCCAGGCAGAAGGTGGAAGCCTGTAATCCCTCCCCTCTACTGGGCACCAGTGAGGCCACCCCCAGAGTGCTTGGTCCAGTTCTGGACTCCTCAGCACAAGGAGGACATGGACATACTGGAGAGGATCCAGCAAAGGGCTATAAGGATGAAGGGATGGAAATATCTCTCCTATGAGGAAAGGAGGAGAAAGCTGAGAATGTTAAGGCTGGAGAAGAGAAGGCTCAGGGGGATGTCACTAGTGTATGTAAACACCTGAAGGGAGAGTGCAAAGAGGACAGAGCCAGACTCTTTCCAGTGGTGCCAGGATCAGAAGCAATGGGCACAAACTGAAATGCAGGAGCCTCTCTCTGAACATCAAGAAACACTTTGTTACTGTGAGGATGATCTAGCACTGGCATAGGTTGTCCAGAGAGGGTGTAGAGTTTCCCTCCTTGGTAGACATTCAAAAGCCTTCTGGACTGGGAACTAGATGACCCTGTTTGTACAAGGGGTTGGACCAGATGACCTCAAGAGGTCCCTCCCAAACTCATCTGTTCCGTGATCCTATGATACATGGAGGATTTCTTTTCTTTCATAGTGTTAATCACTTGAAGGATTGGGCTTAACACTTCTAATTGCAGTTTGGAACTTATTTCTTGGAAACACCCTCTGTAGGAGCAAATTTTTTAAGAGCAGCTACAGCAATGAGCTATATGTTTGTCATTTTAGACCATGTCTATTACAAAGTAATTTCTCTACAGGTGAAATTTACTTTCTAGCCATCAGAATTTTCTCACTGAATGTCTCTACTGTGCTCCTTTTCCCTGTTAGGGCTTTGTTCAAATGTTGTCAAATGTAGGATTACAGATTTCAGATATTAGGAGACCTTTGCTGACTGCTGAATGTCACTGGAAATCTATGTGTACATAAATCCTGAATTAAAAGATACACTGCCTTTATTTTATATATGTGTGCAAAAATGAGGCAGGTCAGGGTCTTGAAACCTGTTTCAGTGAAAGAAAGGCACATAAAAGAAAGATAAATGACATAACAGAGAAGGTGAACATGATGTAGGAAATTAATTATGGATCTGCAGGAAAAGAAATGCACTTCTGTATTGGCTCCATCTCAAACTAAAAACTTTTTTCTTCATTTGTGGAATAGAAGAAATATTGCAGAAAAGGTCAAATCACAAGATCCAGTTTTTAAACCAATAAGATACTTGAATAAACATACCACATGCAGGAAGAATGAAATCTTCACTGGTATCATACACTGAGTAAGAACCTAGCAGCTCCTTTCCTTCCAGCTGGTCTCTGACTCTGCCCATGCACACACTTGCTCAGATGCTATGTAACAAATCTGCCACGTGGTAGCTTCCATTTAAAAGGAAAGCAAGCATAAAAGCTTGCAAGCTTTACAGGTATTATCAATCATTGCAACAACACTTTGATAAGAGGCCAGATACAGACATTCTTTATAGACTGCAAGGAAGTCCGTACAAAAGATTATCCCTTTCCCTCTATTAAATACCATGCCTAAAAATTTTTTGGGGTTTTTAAACATCAGGTATGACTGCAGAGGAGAGTCATACCTCATAGTGCCAAACCTATGTCTAAGGTACCTCAGAAAGGTTTTTCTCTTATTTAGCAAAAATAATTTGGAAGCCCTCTGGACTGAACCTCTCTATCAGAACACTTATTTTTGAGGAAGGCATACAAGAGAGTAGTCATTTTGGAATATGACTATGCAATAAATATCTATTAAGCCCTTGAAATCTGTTGGGTTATAACTAATACATGTTTTGTTACAGCTGTATGTTTCACAAACACAGCTGTATTTTCCACAAGTAAATTTATGCCTACTCAAAAGTATCATGTGTTTACAAATATATGTTGCAAATACAGGCAAATTTCACCTTTTCTTCTGTGAAAAATACATAGTGCACTCATTCAACAACATGAGGCACCATTGCAGCAGATTAGGCGGCAGGAAAGGGGAATCAATGAAACCACAAGACACGTCCTTTAAGGTGGAGCCTTCCTCATTTTCTAAACTATGTCCTTCAGGCTCACCCAGGCAGTCAGCTTCAGCTGCATGTGATGCTATATCCTTGAGTGGGAGAGCCTGTGGTATAAAATACAGCACTTGGCAGGCTCCTTTTAGACTTACTCATATGGACTAAAATCAGAGGCACTTACTTTTTAAAATAAAATGAACTGCACATTAAGCCCATATTTGAGATCAGTGGGGTTTTCTTCATTATATTCTCATTTTTAAAGGAAACTTAATGTCTTTCTACAGAAGAAGTTTAAGCTATATCTTAATTTGCATATGGAATCTCTTAGTCCACAATATTAACTTTTTTTTCTCCTAGCCATTTAAGAAATTATTCCAAATTAAGGAGCGAAACTGTGGAAAAAAAGTATTTTAACTTTAGAAGAGAACATCTCTGCATGCAGGTTCCACTGCAATAAAAGCCAATATGCATTTCTTTAAAATGTAGAGTTCATTTCTACTGGTATAGGCAGCCTATGCAGTTATGTTAACTAGAACACTATTTTGCCAGCTTTAATCACATTGAAAAGCTCCCAGTACCTGATACTTCAAAAGCTGGATGTAGCAGACAATGAAAAGTCTCATGTTTTAAAAAAAACATTTTGCATTGAAATGCTCTGAAAATAATTCTTTTTTGTACAGTTCCGCATCAGGATTTCTAACACCAGCTCTACATGCAGTTCACTGCATCCTAAAGGGCCTTTCCAAAACTCCCACTGAAACTGTGCCCCATCCTTTGCTTACTCCCCCTACTTCAACTCATAACTGTTCAGGAAAACAACAGCAATGCCATTACAGCTCACTAGAAGATTAAGCTTTTAGGGACTGGGAAGGAGAAAATAAAAGCTGACTACAAGAAATTCTTAACTCACTGAGGAAATTTTTTGTTTTCTTTTAAATTCATGGTTTCTGAGGACTTAAGGAATAATAGCTGTGACAGTAATTATCACTGCTTCTTAAACACATGTATGTGGAAGAAATAAACAAGTGGGGTTTTTTTACAGTTATTACCGTTTTCAGCTAGAATGAAAAAAGATTCTCCATGTAAGGAACCAGGTTTCTTTTGGGGTTTCTGTAGAAATGAGGATCATTAACATGTCATCTTTTCCCATCCATACACAAGCACTGCTGAAGTTTGCAGCAAAAAAAAAGAACATGCCCATGTACGTACTTCCAAATAATGTTTTACTAAGAGTGCAGAAAAGGACCCCATATGTTGCTTTACCTACATAACAGAAACGTGTCAGCCTGAGGAAACAGGCCAGGGAGCCGCCAACATGTTTTGCTCACTGACACTAGCACACAGCCAGCTCTATGTTCAAATTTACCTTTACATGGGCAGTGCTCTCCAGATGTTCGTACAGAGCCCTAAGAAATACCTACCAACAGGCTTGCAAAACGTCAGTCCGCAGCTGACGACATCCCTTACCCTGACAAAAAGACTACGAAAACAGAGAATCCCAGAGCAGCCCACCAGGCACCGAATTAAAGAGGGCAAGAAGCAGGTATCACTCCTTTCAAAGGCTAACTGATGGATTACTTTAAGCACTCAGATCGAACAGATAATGAGGTTTTGAAGCCTATTCTAATCCCGTAAAAAGGCAAAATTTAAGGAACAAACGATCTAAATCAGTTTGGAAAACTGTAAAGAATGTCTTCATAAGGTTGTATGCTTCACCTGAAGACACAGATGAAAAGGAGGAATAGGCAAATGATGCCTTAGAATGACAGATGAGCACTTGTTAATTGACTTATTTGACTGATAACAGGTGACTGGCTGCTCCTGCCCCTATCAATACGTCAGGTTTCTTGTGTGATTTTAGCCACCTTCACACAGCATGAAAAACTGTAATTTATTGCACTTCAAAACACTTGCATGTAAACAGAGCCCTTCATCTCCCATAGAGTAAACTATCTTTAGGCCCATCCCCATGCCTGTGCAGTCCCTTTAATTCAAAAGGCTCAAAATAAAGGCAGCTGACAGAAATTGCTAAAGATCATCTATGGGACTCTACAGTCAACCAAAACAATTATTACTAACCACACTATTCCTACGTAGAGCCTGTTTTCACCAAATCTTGCAGGTTTTGTCCGAGGTAGTGCTTTTACCTCATCACAATTCTGTCGATTTAAGGCAACACCCTCACGGCCCCTCAGAGGCTCTCTCACCTTCTGCCTGAACTTCTTCTAGACCGCCTTATCTCATTTTTTTAGGACTCCACAAATCCTCCCACGTCTTCTCTTTCTCCCCAAAGGGTCTTCAAAAGTTTGAAAACACCGCGAAATGTCGCTCCCACTCAGTCCTCCGACGCATTCCGCCCTCTCCTCACACGCTCCCCCCACCCCGGGCTACAGCACCGAGGCTCCGCGACCTCCCCTCAAAGGAGCGGCCGCAGCAAGGAGCGACCTTTCCAGCTTTCCACGAGGGCAGCCGGAAAGCGGCGATCCCGGACTTACTTCCAGGCCCACCCTCACAGCATGCTGTGCAGCCTGCCCTAAGGCGACACGCAGGGCTTGTCCCCACGGCACGGACGGGCGCTGTGCCCCCCCGACCGGCAGCAGCTGACAGCAGCGGGACAGGGCAGCTGCTTCACAAGTCTCTGCTACAACAGTGTCAGCAGAAAGTGAAATAAGGAGCTCGAGTTTGTACAGAAAGGTTCCGAAGCTGTTCACAGGGCCGTCTGCCAGCCCCTCTGCTGTGGTAAGTGAGCAGCTATCGCTGCCGTTCCCTGTCTTTCCCACTTGAACACTAAACTTACCTCCCGCTCTGCTTCACCTCGAGCAGCTGCACAGCAGAAAGCAGAGCAGGGCTGCGAGAAGCAGCAGCCTAACTTGCATCTCAGCTCCAGCCCCCCCTTCCTCTCGCAGTGCCTGCCCTGGTGGTGAGGGCGAGGGAAGCCAGGGGCATGGTTCCATGGCACAGGGAGTGCTCGCCGGGCACCAGAGGCATGGAAAGAGGCCGCAGGAGCAGGCAGGGGAGCTGGGCCGCAGCCCCTCCTGCGGGGTGAGAGCACGGCCATTCCTGCCGGGTCCGAGAAGCCTCAACAGGCCTCGAAGGCACATCTGGTCTGCCAAAACTGAGAAGTGTGAATAAGTATTAAAAAAGTCACAGGCATGTGACATCCCTAAGGAGTTCTTGGAAATCCAGATGGTAGTTTTTAATACATGGAGTTGGCAGTGTGGCTGGTTGCAGGTTTACAGTGCTTGCACAGCTTTCACTGGTGATTCGTGCTTCATGTTCTCCCACAGTCAAGGCCATATTTCATGCATCTGCCATGAAGGAGTGCACCCTTCTCCATATGCCAGTAGCAGCTCTTCAGTGCATATTTTAGTTTGCTGCAACTGTACTTCACATGTTCGTTTACATATTATATGAGAGGCTACGGCTCCTTACAACACTAGAACAAAAGCAAGGGGGCGTTTCCTACTCAGACTCCAATTTAAAGAGGCATTCATTAACATACATGCGCTGTTTTTGCAGCCAAACATTGCACTCCCTACTCCTGCCCGTGAGCCCTAATACATTAAGAGCATGCCTTTCATCTGACCATGTATCCTACAGCCTCCTACACAGGGAAGCCAAGGCACTTCACAGTACATCATTTGAATCATAGAATCATGAAATGGGCTGAGTTGGAAATGATCTTGAAGAGCATTTAGTTCCAACCCCTCTTGCCAGGGGGAGGGACACCTTTCACTAGACCAAGTTGCTCAAAGGCCCATCTAACCTGGACTTGAACGCCTTCAGGTATGGAGCATCCACAGCTTCTCTGGACACCCTTTTTCAGTGCTTCACCACTCTCACAGTAAAGAATCTGTTCTTAATATCTAATCTAAACCTACTGTCTTGAAGTTTGAAGCCATTCTTCTTTGCCTTGTCACTCTGTGCCCTTATAAATAGTCTCTCTCCATCTTTGTTGTAGGTTCCCTTCAGGTCACCCTGAAGCCTTCTCTTTTCCAGGCTGAACAATTCCAATTCTTTCAGCCTTTCCTCATAGCAGATGCTCCATCCCTCTAGTCATCTTGGTGACTCTCCTCTGGACTTGCTCCAACAGGTCCATGTCATTCCTGTGCTGGGGATTCTAGTGCTGGATGAAGCATTCAAGGTGGGGTCTCATAAGAACAGTGCTTTCACACCCTAGAAAAATATATCTTCATTTAGTAAAGAACACTGAATATTCAGAAGGATTCATTGGTAGCTCTGTATTTCAGAAAGTACCTTAGATTTAATTTTCCAGTATAAAGGTCTTGATTCAAAGGTTTGTTAAGTTCATTACAACCTTTTTTCTAGCAGACATAGGATCAGTTTAGCTCTTAATTTAGCTGACTGACCATCCTGATGTCAGGTCACAGATCCAATTTAATTCTGACTTCTACTTTCCCTACTTAATCCCCTCATTTGTGAGTATTTCTAGCAGTCAGGAGTTAGACATTCCTGTTTGTGGTGAGTTGGTGCTAGCTGGATGCCAGGGTTTCACCAGGCAGCTCTATCATTCCCCCTCCTCAAATGGACAGGAGAGAGAAAATAGAAGAAAATAGAAAAAGAGAAAAGAGAAAATAGAAAAAACTCTAAAAAAAGAGGAGTCAAGATAGGGATGGGAAGATCACACAACAATTACCATCACAGACAAAACAGACTCAGCTTGGGGATATTAGTATTAGATATCAGTATAATTTATTGCCAATTGCTCTGTGTTAACCCCAGCTGGCTGCTAGGCCCCACACAGTCACTTGCTCATTCCCCATCTGTGAAAGTGGGGGGAGAAAATTGGTAGGGTAAATATGCTATGTCCACAAGATGCTCAAATAAACAATATAAAATAATTTCACTTAGCCATGTCCATTGGTTTGACTGTTCATGTAATGGGAGGTTTACCAGGGTTTACTTACTCAGAATGCAAATCAGATACCAAATTCAGGTAACCTATAGTGATAATTATTTAAGTATGCAGCTTGACACAACTCTTTGGCTTAATTGTTGAATCTTTTCATTGTATGGGAATGAAAAAAAAAAAATTCTTTTCACTGTATGGGAAAAACAACCAACATTTTTATTGCAAAAGCTAGAAACCACTGCCGCAAAATATCAGCCGCAAAAGCAGTGAGTGAAAGAAAGTAGTCCTTCTTAAAGTCAGTAACTTTTTGAAAATTGGTAAGAGAATGTCTTAACATTAATATCTTGCTTTTGATATGTTAAATGAGTTGTCATTTTCTGTTGTTTTTCCTTTGATTTTCAGCTGCAAAGAGTAAGAGGTATCAAATAACAGAACCCTGGTCACTTTTCTGAGCCTTTATATTCAGTGAATCATAGTCAGCTCTTATAAATGAACAATATTAATCAATATTAGGAGGGAATGAAGCAAAGGAGTAACTGTATCTTGCAGGAAGACCTGAGGGTTATTACGTCTAGGCAGGATGCACGAGATCAAAGCATTCAAAGAAGAGGGAATGTGACAGTTTTCGTTGTACAGTGTCTAAAGGCCATTTGTGTTGTGCTGCTGGTTTTATATATGCCCAAATCAGTACAGTCAGTATAATTTTATACCATTTGTTCACTCAGTAACACTTGACTTACTGCTCTGGTCATTCTGCCATGCATCGGTGAAATTTTTCGTCACAAAAGAATGAATGGAGGTCATATCAGCCAAGTGCAGATAGTGTTTTCATTTCTTGAGGTGGGAAGCAGTAGCTCAGTAGGAAGCAAGATGTCCTGTGAAAAAGACTCTTGGAAACTTAAAATTACTTCTGAATTTCCCTTTTGGCTCTGGCACTCATATTTGCATTGCCTTGGTGATATGAGCAGCCGTAAAGGTGGACTGGTAGGAAGGTGAAAAATACCGAACAAAAGAAGCTGTCTTCTGAAAAATACTGACATCTTTGAAAAGTGCAGCTGGTCACTTTCACATGCAGCCAGGGTACATAGAAACCAGAGATACCATGGATTAACACAAAGCCAAGGGACTTTAATGGCAATTTATAATCTGATCTGGGAAATCACCTAGAAAAACAGCTCTGAAAGAACAGAACACACCATCATCTAATGGCTGTTACAGGCAAAAAAGTCAAAATTAGTGGTTGCTCAAAGTAGGATGTCCTGCACTATCTCAGTGTTATAAAAGGACTTATTTTTTATTCAAAATGGAGCCTCTTGGTCTCTGAGAATTTTACAGTTGGCTCCCACGTGAACTTTCTATCAGTTTTTGAACTCTCACTGGGAGCACCTGCCTGACTCCAGGCTCTGTAACATAGATCAATTTGAAGGGAGACTATTAACCTTATTGGTTTAGTCTGTCCTCCCTTTCTTTTTGGGTGACTAGATCCCTCTGGGATCTCTTCCCCCTCTTTTTGGATAGTGTGGCCCATTCTGAAATCTGTCCAGTTCGCTTCTTATTGATGTTGTATATCTATATTCTTATAAGTAACCGATTGTATCTGGTATTACACTGCTGGTATGTTTGCTTCACTAATGGTAAATGTCACTGTTGAGATGGACACGACACATAAAGACTCATCACAACAGCTTCTGGTCAAAGAAAGGAACTTCTCTTTATTTTACAAGGCCTCCTTTTATATTATTTCTAACATTCATGTCACGTATCATTGGCTCCCAGTTCACCACCCCACAATTTCATTGGCCACCTACAGTTACCACAGTATCTTACAATAACAACAGCTGCAAATTCCTTATTATCTTTGTTTATGGTTCTTGCTTGTTTTGAGCTAGAATCGACGCCTGTGAGCCGAGGCAAACTAACAGTTCCCACTGTAAGTTAGTTCTCACTACAAGCCAGCAGTTCCCACAGGTAAGTTGTAGTAACCTGGAGTAGTGTTTTGTTGTTGCTGTAACTGGTTGTACTGCAATACTGATTGATAATATATTATTGATTGATACTAATTATTGGTTGCTGACAGTAATTTTTAATAGTTTGGTGGATATATATTTGTTTGTATTCATTTATTAATTGCAGGGATTTAATTAATCATGTGGATTTTTTAGTAGCAACGTTTGTGGTATTTGTAGTAATTTGTAATAAAGTAGAGAAATTTAGAGGATAAAGCTTTCATGTTCTTGTGTGTTACAGGACTCTATGAACCCATGGTAGCAACTCTACACACCTGAAGGCCAGGTAACCCTTTAGGTTGTGATGCTTGGGAAAATCACTTCACGTCCTATGGTCCTTCCCTCTTTCTAGAAAATTTTTTGAGTTAAAACTGTGTAGATTTCTAGATTTCTGTCTTAGTCTTCCCTCCTGACTTTCTGTACCATGGGGAAGGGAGGAAAATTTTTATTTTGCCATCTATAGAGAAGAACAAGTAGAGGATAGTATTAATACAAGACTTTATAATTTACATTGTGTCCCATGCCTTTACACAGGAAAAAGGCAATACTTCACATGGAGAGAATTCAGATGTCTCGCTTCTGGAGCAGAAATGTGTACTGACATTTCTCTTTCTACCATAAAAATGTTAGTCATGTAGAATGACCTACTACATATAACATTTTCATTTCCCAAGAGAGGAAACAGAGAAATAAACACAACATCTCTATTAAATATTGATAAAACCCAAAGAATAATATTTACTGTAAAGAAGAAATTATTCCTAAGGTAAGAGTGGAATAGAATGAGCTCACACAATTAAGTTTATACATGCAAGTAACGTGTAAAGTCCTCCTCTGGTCAAAGATTTTTTTTTTTTTCTGCCAGTTTAATTCTAATGGCATTGATCAGATTACAGTGATTTCTTTTGAAGAAATACAATTGTACTAAGGATTTGTCGGAGTAACAGTATTCAAAGGTCATATATTTATCATATGTTAGGAGGAGGTATGGTGTTTCCTTAATATCTTTCATCTTCATTAAGTATTGAACATAATTCATTTTATTATTCAGAAGCATCTTTCCTACATATGTTCACTTAAGTTTTCTTCTGAAAAAATCAGTTTAAGAAAAAATAATGGAGCTGGTGATGTTTTACCTTCTCGTTTCTCTAAAATTTTAGGAACTGTGTAGTCCAGAAGGTAGTGCACTAGCTGGTGGGAAGTTTACACTTGAGTTTTTTTAAGGACTCATTGCAGTAAATTTTCTCAATGTCTGATATTTCAAGCAGTTTGGGCAGGTGCATCCTATTATGTTTCTATAATCCCTGGCACAATTAGGATTCCATGTTATTTTGCATATGTAGGAGAATTTTAAAGTTAAAAACCACAAGGCAAGTAGAAGCAAGCTATTTTGTATTTTAAACTTGAATATGGCTTACAAGTGTAAACACTAATGTGGGTATGAGGTGACACACGTATGAACCATTAGATCATCTCCATGGATTTAGTGCATGCCTATGGAATTTGCAAGTCAGTGTTTTTGTGTGAAAAGAAGTACAGAATCAAAGAAGCTGTAAAGCAAAGACTGGGATCCACAGGACATCATAAAACTTTAAGTTGGCATCTGGAGAAGCACAGAAACATTGAAAACAAGTGGAATTAACTTGTCACTGAAGGTTCTAAAAGGTATTACGTATGCATAACCAGTGTGAGGAAAGTTCTTTGGATACCTGTAATAGATTTAGTACTTCGTTTTTCATTAGCATTTTCCTGTAGAGTATTTCCTTATTACATTAAGGAAGGTAACCTTAAAGGCTAATTTTAGCTAAGGCAGGCTTTTCTCCCAAGGCTCTATTGACAAATGGTTCTTCTGAAGGGCAGTTCAGAGCCTACTTCATGTGCTTTGAGTTAGTTTACTGAAGGAACGTTTCTCTCTCCGTTGACTCTCTACCCTGGAAAAAATAAGTTAGACAGACCTCTGTGATGTAAGTTTAGTCTTTAGTGAATACATGGAAAACCCTGTTAATACATGGAAAACCCTGTTAGCATTCAGACTATGATTCAGAATAACTCTTTTTAGGTCACATTATTTATGAAAATTTTTATTGAGTTTTCACAGCTTGATAACAGAGTAAGATGTACTCTTGGAATCAACCATCTCCTACCCCCTGCAGGTCTTACACAGCTCTTACAGACACTAATATTGGGCCTCAGATCTTTGTGCCGTGTGCTTTAGTCTCTGTTTTTCAGCAGTCTGAAGCACATCAGCAGTATTTGATTGCTATCAGCTGTGCAATTGCAGTGGTCCTGATAGCAACCAGTAAATGCCACTTCCTGATCATAATTTTTCGCTGACACTCCATTCACAAAAAGTTATGTAGTAGGAGTTTCTTGGAATCACACCCAGATTTACCTTGGACCCCTTACAAGAACAGAAAAAGCCCTGAAAGTCATCTATTACTCTAATTTTGTATGACTACCTCATCTAGGAAAATCTTCAAAATAAAACAATGGGATACATAGCAATGCCCAGCTGGACGTGACTTTTCCCTGTGGAAAGTACTTTGCCCAGGAAGCAGTACTTTGCCCAGGAAGCTCTTGAAGGGAAAGCAGTAGTACCCTTTGCAATTATGTAATTATGTTGCCCTGGTTGTAAGCACTTGGATCTACTAATGAGACTCAGAACACCTTCAAACACTTGGTTGGGCATGTACTTCCAGTGATCTTAAGTCTGAATGACACCACATGCATGAAAATCTATTAATATATATTGTGGTAATATACGTGTGGCACCTGTGAATATAGGAATGACACAACCTCTTACATATAGACTGGGGAATTTATTAACATGAGTTCTTTTCTGTTTGTTCTTTCATTCACTGTACATGAAGTGACTCAGACATGAAATTTGGATTCAAAGAATATTTTCACTCTCGAGATCGCTTTAAGACACAAAGTTTACTTGCTTCAAGCTGTACATGGAACTAGGATATTGATTCCTGTGTTCAGTCAACAGATGATGTCATCACATAGGTCATACAATTTCATTTTCAGCAGAGCACTTGGAAAGTCCTTCACAAGAAACTTTTCATTCTACAGTAAAGTCTCTTCTTCTAGAATCCTGTCAGAAATGCTGTGATAACTGTTAGAGAGCAGATGAGATTAGCTCTCTTTTTCTTCTGTAACCTTTCTGGTGCACATTTGAACACTGCCCTCACCTATGACTAGAATTATTTTGCACAATCACAATACAGATGAATTTTAGAAAAACTGAATATGCAAGATAAAATGATACAAAAATGGACAGATACAGCCAATCAAATTACAGAATAATATTATGCACATGATCCCACAATTTGGTGAAAACATTTTGCCTAACTGTATGCGTGAATCACAGAATTTTTAGTTATATTGCTTAATATGTTTCCAGCCTTTGTACAACTACTTCAGTCTTTGTCCTTAGCTACAACTGAGACATTAATCTAATACTATGTTATATAGTAATGCTAATTGATACAGTAGCAATTACCTTGATTAAACAACTTAGGCTTGTGTGCCTGCTTTGCAAGATAAACATTCCTGGTACAAACCACTCTTCGTTTCTTTTTGCTGGATCTTCCAGCTCTGAAATCATGTGCGGCCTCTAATTTAGGCAACCACTAATCAGGCAGAAGTTCACTTAAGAGTTGAACCTAGGCTGATCAATATACATGACATGTCAATTGAGTTTGTACTGTAGATGTTAACTTCAACATTTGTGTGTCTTTCTCCTCCTTTTATCATTAGCTAAATTTAGATGCTGGGTTTCACTGCAGGGTTAAGGAAGGAACAACCTTTCTAAAATATCCATGTAGAAATAAAGTTAACCCAAAACAGAATTGCACTTCAGTAATCTGAGTGCATGGCTAACAACACAACTGTTAGACCATAACTGTACATGTTTCACAGCAATGGAAATCCCCAGTTTGCCTACTACCCGTTTAAAAATAAATGTGACATTTAAAAAGTTTGCAAGACTCTTATCTACAGGTTTGTTTTCAGTGAAGTATTCTTTTCACACTTTGTAAGTGGAATTCAAATATAAAGCTAAGTATTCGGTGTATCAGTACCAGTGACAATAGTATCTGTTATTCTCTCCAGTTATACTCACCTGTTCAACAGAAGCAAATCTGCTGTATTCTTTGTGTATACTCACAGGCATTTCTCATATTTTTAAACTTTTGTTCCTTCAATTAAGGTAATATTCATCAGTAAAACTGGTCTGAGTAACTTCATTTGTCTTAGGTTGTATAATAGTTTAAAATCCTGTCTTCAGATTTAGGTAGCAACAACACTGAATGGGAAGCAATGTCAAATATCTGCCAAAAACTAATTTTTAAATAACTTTCAGTGGAAGTGAAGCTTGAGAATTGTCCATACATTTATTTTTGTGAGAGGAAGAATTTGTTAGAATACAACCAAGCCATTAAAAACTATTTTGAGCTGACAGAGTTCTTAATAAAGCGGCCTAGATGAGGTGTGGCATTAAGCACATTCTCAAGTATTTTCATTTTCTTAGTGGGTTCTTTTGGCCTGAAAGAAGAGTTTCTGTTCATATGAGCCAGTAACTGCAACATGCACTAGAATTTCTTGCATATCCTCTTATTTTCTTCAGAATTGGTTTGCTCTGCAGATACCACTGAAATTTAAATTTAGAATCATCAGACTTTATATGTACAGCTTACACTAAATGAGTTATATAATGAAGATATGTTTCAAAAATAAATCACATAAGAGAAAGAATAAATTAAGTCATCCCTCTTAGCTTTTTGCCACCTGCTTCTTAAGGCTGTGTTGTTGCACTGTGTGGTTTTTTGTCTGGTATTTCTTCTTGCAGCTCTCTGGCACATAAAAACAGCCAGACCATGTCATCCACGAGAACAACTTTTAGCTCACACACTCCAAATTCTTCCTGGTTGAAGGAAAGCATTCATTAGTTCTATATAAATAGTGTTCTAGTTATGACAAGTGAAAGTGTATGTGAAATATCACTCATGATTCAGTATTTTTTATGTGCCCATGTCTGACTGAGAGGCTATGCATGTTGCACTAGTGAGCCTCAGAGGGTTAGGTCTTAAGCTCCAACCGCAACACAACTTATTTAGCTTTTAGGTTTTCATTCAGATCCTGCATGTTGGATGAGAAGCAATCATCACAAAAGAAAACAAAACAAAAATATCTCTTCACACCTGCCTCGTTAATGGATATTATAAACAGATGCTACCTCCATCAGCTCCAGGGCCAGAGGTTCCTCTGCCCAGCCACTGGATTCCAGCCTAGAGACTGCAGGGTCTCCATCCCAAGCTGATGGACATGGCTGCTTCTTTCCCATTTGCAGGTTCAGCCCAGTAGGCTGAGCATGTGTTTTGGAGACATGCAGTCACATAGAGAAAAGAGGCATAGCTGGCTACATGTACCACCACAGACCACATGCAGTATCCACATGACAGGATATGTCATGTCAGTATGACACTGACAGGACTTACAGTCAAATCCTCTTCTTCCTTTGAGCTGGTATGGAGTCAAATTCACCAGTGGAAGCATGTGTATCCCCACTCTTCACACTTTAAAGTAGATGCACATGTGGAGGTCCCTCATATTACCAGTGTAATCTCTCCATCTGGTGCTCCTGTCTGTATGCTTTTATGTGTTTTGTGGGTTTTATGTGCTCCCTTTATGTGTTCTGCAGGTCTCCTACTTGCTGACTAGACCAGCTTAGTCCTCACTAGCAAACAAATGCATGCATTCACACTCTGGTCTCAAGGGCACTCCACACTCCTGCATCCCCCCAACATCAGCACAGACCCTCTGCCTATCAGATACTTCTGGCCCACCTGTTCTCCAGTTATTCTAGCTGAAGATTGCAAAGAAATTACATGTACACACTGCTGTCCACCAGGTTCAGGGAAGAGGCAAACACTCAGGTGTCCAAATGCTGCAGAGATAGATTCACCTAGGACCTGTGACCCCTCTACTGCAGACACCAAGACCCTCTTTTACTACAGTTGCTGACACCACACAGATTGAGACACAAAAAAGCCCAGTCTGACACCATTTACCAATCCCATCCTCTCTCACTTTCCCTAGTTGCTGACGCATAGTCCTTACAGCTCTCACACATGGGCAGAGAGCAAGATTACACAAAGAGATAGTTAAGAAATTATTTAAGAAGATAGGGCAGACTGGGGGATTAGATGAAGGGTTTGGTCAGATGTGTACTGGCCAGTCCCAGTTTATACAAAACTGGGACTATTATACCCCTTTTGGCTAATCGCCTCTTTATTCCTCCCTGATCCCTTACGTATTCACTCATAAATTTTGTATAGTCTCACAGTCCCCCCACTGGTATCCCAGGTCCTCAAGTTCATCTTGTTTCCCCCTTATCACATGTAAAGTCCATGTGGACTTCCAGGTCTCCAAAGCTGCATGGAATTTTTTTAACGGGTTGTGTGTTGCTGACTGGTGACTACTGGTCTTTGGCACTGTCTCGTTATTCCTACTTCACCAGGTTTGTGTCTAGATGTGTTTTTGTTCATCATCTCCCGTCTTTAATTGCTATCCCCTTTTGCATTAAAAAAGTGCTTGGCTGGATTACCGTAGTGTAGAAGATGACGTCACCTTTCACACATCTTTGTATTACTGATCACTAAATCAATAATAGAAAAAATGTTTCTGAAAGAAATTGTGAAAAGGTAAAAGTAATTGGTGAAGTGCCATATCAAGGAAAGTAACACTAATGTGTCTGTAGTTATAGATCAAGTAATTTGCGTCACAAGCCAAACTGCCATTAAAATCTTGGTAGGTAGTAGTTAGCTATTGGGTAGCTTTTTTTTTTATTGAATCTCTTAGGTAGTGCCGCTTTCACATCATTTAAATCGTATGAAAACACTCTAGATTTGTCCAGACAAAAGGAGGAAAACTTCCCTAAAAATCCATTTTTTGTTTAAAAATAAGATCTTATAAGGTCCATATCAAAGGTGCAAGATCTTGAAAAACCTTTACTTTAAAAAAAATACAGTTACAATCCGACACAATGGGAGAAAGGTGTTGTTTGCTGTTTTGTTCATGCTTATAGCAGGCAATATCTGGAAAACTAGAGACTAGAAATGTTCAGTAACCAAAGAAGGGTATTTTTTTCCAAGTGCTAACACTTTATCTTGCCCTAGTTTTAGCCACTGGATGTTTCTGCTGCTCACTTCAAGATTTTGTACCCCATTATTTAAGTTATAAAAAAATAATGAAGATACATCATCTAGGGTGATCATAAAAGGAGCCAAGTAGTCAGAGGGTAAATAGTCTTAAAACCCAGACAGAGGCACAGCCCACAAACCTGAATGGAAACTTCAGAAGCCTTTTCTGTTACCAGGGCCTGTTCATACCTAAGCTGCCCAATTCCCTGTTATATGGAGATACAGAGAGCACAGGTCTCTGTGAAACCAGGATGTGCTTTCTGAGGACCAGCAGAAGAGTTGGAATAGAACAAGAATGAGACTTTTGCACAGTTCTAACCTCTGGAAAAGTGCCATGACTGGGAATTGTCAGGGGCTCTGTGTGAGTATAGTTTGAGAAAGCAAACAGGCCAGTACAATGGTGGTTCTACCATATTACTGCATGAGCAGTGAGCGAGCTCAATACTATTCCAGACTCCAGCCATGCTAATAATAATGAGTGGCGTAGGATAGGCTTGAAGTCTGTTTTATTTTTAGACAGTCTGCTTTATAGACCAAAACTGTAAATCTAAATGTTTACATTTACATTCCGTGTTCAGGAATGTATTTGTTGGTTGGTTTTTTTTTTAATTCCAGATTGAAAATGTAGTTTCTGAATAATAAAACTGTTACTTGAATGAGGAAAAACTACAGCTCTCTTTCCTTCCCTCACTCCACCTATTCACCCTCCAACCTTCAGAGAAAGCTCCAGTTCCAAATCTCAAATGCCCATATTGTCTACAGAGTGGGGAAAACATTGATGTCCTCAAAATTACTTCCTGTTCACATCCTCATTCTGAGGTGCAACTGGAGATAACAGGCTGTGCTAGGGCAGTAGTCTTTCCTGAAGGCATGCTGTTCATAGGGTTCAAGCCTGTTCTCAAGCATAAAACATATTTGTATAGGATACTAGTTTCTAAACTGTTCTATTATTTTATCACTAGCGTCACTATGTGAACTAGTTGATCACTAGATATGAATTCCCATGTAAAGATCCAATATTGCATTTTTTATGCATGGTTCAGTTATAATCAGTTTATAAACTGAACAATGTTTGAGGTTGCTCACATAAAAATAACTGCTGCAGATTCTGGTAGACACATTCTCCATACACTACACCATGTACAGAAATGTGTTTAGCAATCCATTAGTGGCAATAGTTAATGTAACCACTCAGTCAAGATAAGAAATATGGAAGCTAAAATAAGCAATTTGAATCACTGTAAGAGCAAGAGGGAGCTTGCATCTCGATACTACACAATGCAAAAGTAGACATAAAAGAACTGCTGCCTTTTTTTTTTTTGCCTGCTGCAGTATGGCAAACAAGCAAGCCCCCTATGTTGTAAATAGTGTTTCTCTCACACTGAGATTGACTTTTCCAGTCATTTGCACTTTTAAAGGTGATATAGTTACAGATGTAGAATCAGTAACAGTCGAATGAAGAAAGAGAGGACATGGTTCCTACAGACATAGAGAAAACTGTACATAGCCAAAATTAATCTTTGTGGCATGTTTTTACAGATATGATACTGAGAAGGAAACTCCACTGTGTATGTTGTTATCCGCTATTGCTGACATGAAGCTTTGGCTGCTGATCTAGCCTCTATGTAACCAGATTTGTTTGACTCCTGGATAAAGGAACCATCAAAACACTCTAATATTGAACTTTGGGGAGAAAAAGATTCTACGTCCTGTATCTTTCTGTGTCTGTGTACAAAAATCTTCTTTTGTCATTATTTTGTTGTGTGGCCTGGAGTAGATCCCACACTTCAGGAAGGAGTGAAATCCTGCCCCTGCTACAAAGAGTGGGAGTCTTGGTCTTCAGCAGGGTTAGGACTTCATCCTGTATCTAATATTCTGAAGCTGTAGTGTGAAGATATGGATATATCAAGTCCCTGCCTCCTTCACAAGAATATTGGAAGCTGAAGTGCGAGTACTTTCACTTCACAGAAATTAATGGGTTTTGCTAATTAGCTTTATTTTTGCCAAAGCATGTAATTATTTTTTAAAAAAGGAGGTTTTTTATCATGAGAACCACCTAAACAAAATGAGCCTTTCCATCTCTACCCCTAGTCATATTTTCTTTCAGTAGTTAATCCCTACTGATAAACTAAGTATTGTGTAGTGAGATGGTTTAAGTACTTTCTTAATACATTTTGCATATACTTTCTGAAAAAACCATATTGCTTTAACGGAGTCTGAGTCAACATAATTTCAGGGACTAACTAAAGTTAGCTATTCATTCCTTCTTAGACTAGTTGAATATTTTTTACTGAGTGTTCCTAATAACAAAAGCAAGAGCAGCAGCAGAAACAATAATAATAGCAACTATTATTACTGCTATTAATATTGTTATTTTCATATCCATTGTCTTCACCATCATCAGCATTATTTTAAATTGTCTGAGTTTTATGGAAAACATTGATTTTTCAAAAGCTGTAAGTTTCCTTTTACTGAAACAAATATTTTTCAAAAATAATGTTTATAGCTTAACTATTTAGTTATTTATGAGAAGAGGGTGAAAAAAATAATGTTGCAAATACTATAATCTAACTAATGGGGAATGTGTAGTCCTTTATGAATTGCATTCCAAAGCCAGAATACATCTTCAGAAAAGTACCAATGAATACATGAAGCTATGGCGAATCGTAGAAGAGGAGAGACTAGAATGAATAGGAAGAATGGGAGCATAAAGATTGAACAAGGGGCTTGAATCATTCAAATGCAAATATTTGGGGTTTTATCACAATAAAAGAGGTATTTCTCTCCCCTTTTTCCAACCACATTAGTTTATGTGGTTCTGTATGGATTGTAGCATCTTTGGGTCATACAGCTGGAATAGTTCTTTTCCCTTAAGAATTATTTCAAATGATACATTTTTTAATTGTCTTACTGTGGCTGATGGGAAGTTCTGAAAGATTACAATATATGTTAAGTATATTATGAAGTGAACTGTATCTGGGAGAAGGTAAATAGAGCATTTTTCTGTTCTCTTCAGTATGGTGAGTGTCCTGTCAAGGAATCACAGAATGGGGAAAGTTGGAAAGGACCACAGTGGGTCATCTGGTCCAACTTTCCTGCTCAAGCAGGGCCATCCCAGAGCACAGTGCACTGGATTTTGTCCAGATGGCTCTTGAATATCTCCAGTGAGGGAGACTCCACAACCTCTCTGGGCAATCTGTTCCAGTGCTCAGTCACCCACACTGTAAAGAAGTTCTTCCTCATGTTCAGGTAGAACTTCCTGTGCATCAGTTTCTGCCTATTGCCTTTTGTCCTAACTGCCCTATTAGATGTGGAACATTTAAAGTGGGATTAGGACAAGAAACTAATGCATGTAATATAAATATTGAGAGAGATAAAACAGAAAGAGAAAACTTATGTACTAGGAAAGTAAATAATATTTTTCTAAGTCCAAGATGACCATGAAGCTAAAATGCTGGAGGAGTCAAAGGATATTGCCTTCTGAATACTTTTGGCAGATAAAATGAGCCATTCTCCTTCATATTTTAAAAAAACGTTTGTCAATTGCAGGGAAAATAGGAAGGAAGTTGCATAGGAAATATTAGAGACACTCACAGCAGAGAAACTGTAGAGTTGTTAAAATATAATAAAGAAAATCAGACCAGGAAAAAATTATTCCAGAGTGAATCTGCCCTCCAGAATGAACAAGAATAATAGAAAGGGTAAAATTATACAAAATCATGATATAGTTCTGTTAAAATCTCTTATAGGAAAAATACCTGGAGACATTCAGAAATGTTTGGAAGGTTCAATAAAGTACAAATTTCTAAGAAGATGTGTAAGAAGCACATACTGTGAAGGAAAAGGAGGTAGAAAACCATTCTTTCTTCCATTCAAATGAGCATAGCCACTGTTCAGTAGTTCGAAACTAGTACTCAAACTGAGATTGTAGGAGGGTGACCTTATAATATCATAAAATTTAAAGGATAGGAAACAAAGTATTAGATCATAACAATAAATAGTTTGAAATAATTGGCTCCCTTTGTTAATTGATGCTCTATCATTTCTAATACTTTTTCTCATCCACATTTTAACAGCTTTTACAACCTCCTCAAAAAGTTCATGTTTTAGGGTTTTGAAGACAAGTATTTTCTGATATTCGCTCTCTTTTCAACACTTAATTTAGACTCTGCTTTTCATTGTATATTTTAGATTGTATTAAAAATTCCTCCTTCCTACTTCCTGTCTTCTCTTCAAAATCTTGGGATTTTTTGGTTATGCCCCTCTGTCAGTGATTGATTGAAGTCGTTGAAGAACACTGGCAAAGGCTTTTCCCAAGGATAAATGTGAGAAAGTTATGGTGCATTTTGTAGTAAGATACTGCAACAAAATAAACCATTGTCCAAACACAAGTTTGATCAGAAGGAGATCTGTGTCATACTATATTGACATTCATTGCAAAGGGACGGAGTTATCCTATTTGGCTTGGTTTCCCAAAGGTATACAGAGAGCCTGAACAACATGTAAGAGGGACACAGAGAAAACAGAAGGAGCATTTTGATAGAATGTAGCCCAAAAAAACCCCAAAAACTGAGAATGCTGGAAAAAGAAATTTCTCCCAGTTTCATTCCCATTGCCTTTAGTATCATGAGAGAAGTAATGTGACTGTATGTCATCAGTAATGTGTCTGTCTACACAGTTTCAACTTATAAAACTGACTAGTAAAATTAAAATACTGACTAATTATTTATGTTAGGATTAGGAACATTTCTCTAGGTCATTGCATTTTTAGAACACAGCAGACTAATTATTTCTATACTTATTGTCTTACACTTTAGTTTATCCACTGCCTTGACTAGTGTTCTATAAACACTTCATCGATTTCTGACATTTCTTGATCCTCACTGCCTTGGAACTCACCTCAGTGATCCCACTTAACCAAAGAGAGAATCAGCTTCTGGATATCACACTACATACATAGGCTGAAACCTCTCTTACCATTGTGTCAAATTTATCATTTGTGACTGTCCTTGTGTTTCATTTGATATTGATGTTTTCTAGCTACAGTTGGTCAATTTGATAAAGACATCCACTTGGAAAGTAATATTTGCATTTTAGTATATTATAGTATATTTAGTCCTATTTTCAAAAGTTTACATTTGTGGTATACACTAGTACACTTTACTGTGGGAAATGACTAGGACTGACTTTTAGCAAATGCACAGTAAATATAGCTCTTTCATTTTCAAATTGAAATTTCGTTTTGGTTTTTGATACCATTTCCATGAGAATGACTTTGGATGCTTCACATCTACTTGAATTTGATTTGCTGAACTGGACTCTTTATTTTATCTCTTTTCCTTCCCTTGATCTTATATCTTGCTACTAACTTTTCTCCTTTTAATATTTTCTTCAAATTTAAGTTCTGGTATTATGAATAGTACTTTTATAAAATAATCTTCTGGTTATAATTGGACTACTCTCAGGAGTTAAATCTGCTGACAAGGTTTTTTAGATCTGAATATCAGATACAAAGGCCAAAGGGTCAGACCTCCTGTACACACAGGAGGAGCTGTGGCGCACCTTATACTCAGCTACCCTACCTGAAGCCCAGGAGCTTGCTCCTGAGTTTGGTTGTATTTCTTCTAAAGACTGTGTTGATTTGGGACATGAAGAGATGGGGAATTCAACATTTGCCTTAGTATCTTTACAGAAGTTAATCAGATTCCTTTTGAAATTTATTTGGATTTCCCTTGCTCAACTTTCAGCCATTGGTTCTTGTCATGATTTCCTTTGCTTGTTAAAAACACCATCTGTACATCGTGTTTTTATAAATGGGTGGTAGCTAAGCACTGAGAAAAATATTTATTGGTAGGTAAAATCTGTGGAACTCACCAAGACAGTGTAAAGGACCGTACTCAAAATTCTCATCACTTTCTGGCTCTGTTTTGCATTCCCTTTCCTACCATTTTGAACACCTTTTTTTGTTTTAAGCAAAAAGTGATCAGTTCTGAAGTTGGTTGTGAATAAGGATACATTCACTGCTAAATTGCCGTTAGCTGCACTGAAAGGATGCAACTTTGTGTAGAAGATGTCATATCCTCCTATATATTATTTTTTACTCACAGAAGATCTTTGGGATAGTTTTCATTCATGTTATGGTGTTCCTATCCAAGATGATTTAAATTCAGAATGCAAGAATTATTAAGCAAATATCACTAAAATGGTCTCATTGCATTTGAGTTTTCTGCTACCCAGTCATTGTCTCTTGCATTACAATAGAAGTTCTTGAATTCTGAGTAGCTGCAGTACTGCACAAAAATTAAGTTCGTGGTGAGGATTCCTCTATAATACAGTAATACATGGAGTATATGTAATAGAACTTAAATATGCAGGGTATATATGTGTGCATCAGCTGTTACCCATTTGGCAATTCTGTTGAAAGCTGTAGCCAGAGGCCAGATATGGCAGATAAGAGGGAAAGGATCTCAGATAGTGTAAATAGTGACAACTTCATTGCCATAATAGAGCCATGACAGTTTCTTCCAGTGGAACAGTTGACTGTAAGAACTTGAATCCCTGAATTAATCTGATCTCAGGAACTTCTCTGTGAAAGGGCAATATTATTATTCCTGAATGACAGTGTCAGGTGGATTCAATTTGCTCCAATCAGGCTGGGACATGTGCTACAGCCTCTTTGAAATGAAGGTCCTGGACAAAAGACCTTAGGAACAAGATTGGGATATAAATAAATGACAGGTATTTCATGCAAATTGGCTAGAGTAGGTTCTTGATGTATTTACTTCATTTAGAGTTTCAGGGTCAAAGATTTTATGGGATGAATTGTTCTTAATTTTTCATCATGTAGTTTATGGAGCTTTTTGTTTTGTTTTTTTTGACACATATAGTTAGCTATTTTTCTGGGAGACTACTCTTGCAATATGGCAGTGTGTCGCTTTTTATTTCACTGAAGAGAAACAACACGTTTGCTTCTCTGATTCCTCCAATATTTCCACTCTTTTCTATGACTTCATGAACTATTTATTCAGGTCCCTTCTTAAAAAAAATGCAAAGATTCTTCAGGTTTTGCTGTTGATTAATCCAAATATTCTTTTTTATCTTTTTATCAACAGCTATAATTCCAAAAGTCTTCCTTGCTTTTGATTGTACTTTCCTCTACTGTTGTTTTTTACAAGGGTTTCCCATGGGTTGTGTCTTGCAGGAGCTCTGACATATGAGTTGCACAGTACATTACAAAGACTAAGTGTTGGAGAATTCTGAGGAGGAGAGAAGATCAAGAAATAGTAACTTTTTTTACTGCAAAAGCTTAAATCAGAAAAGTTTTTTGGAATCAAAATTAAATCTTATCTGAAACCTTCTAAACGTCTACACACAATACTTCCCAGCTCTATGTTGCTCACTAACAGCAGGCAATTTACTATTATATCTCAGTATAGTTGAATATTCCACTTCACCTATTAGTGTCCTTTTGGTGGCTTGAGCAGCTGGCTGCCAGATGCCCACCCAGCTGCTCTTCCACTCCCTTCCTCAGCATGACAGGGGGAGAAAATAAGATGGAAGAGCTCATGAGTCAAGATAAAGACAGAAAGATGACTTAGCAATTACTACTATGGGCAAAACAAACTTGACTAAAGGAACATTATTTTAATTTTTTGCCAATTAAAGTAGATGTGGACAATGAGAAACACAGCCAAACTCAAACAACACCTTCCTCCACCCCACCTTCTTTCTTTTCCAGTGCTCAGTTTCACTCCATCATTGCTAATTCCTCTACCTTGCCCCACCCCAATCTCTGCCCTGCATGGCACAGCAAGATGGGGGAATGTGGATTGTGGTCAGTCAATAACCACCCCTCTCCACCACTCCTGTCTCCTCATACTTTTCCCCTGCTCCATGTGTTCTTCCCATGGAGGATTTTCCAGCAGGCCAGACTGCTCCAGAATGGAAACCCTACAGGCTGTAGGTCCTGCCAGTAAACCTGCTCCAGTATGGGCTCCTCTCTCCACAGCTCCACAGGTTGCATCAGGAGTCTGCTCCAGTGCAGGCTGCCCACAGGGTCACAGCTTCCTTTGGGCATCCACCTGCTCCAGCATGGGGTCCTGCACGGGCTGCAGCTGCATCTCTGTATCCCTGCGGTCCTCCATGGGCTGCAAGGGCACAGCTACCTCATCATGGGCAGCACCGGGGTGAAGGGGAATCCTGTCTGGAGCTCCTCCTCCTGCCATGTCTGCACTGGCCCTGGTGTCTGCAGGGTTGTTTCTCTCACATATTCTCATGCCTCTGTCTCTCACACTGTGCAGTTTTTTCCCTACTTCTTTATTAAGTTTCCCCCAGCACTACCCGTGCCCTGGCTCTGCGTTGGGTGGTTGGATCCAGCTGGAACTGGTTGTGTCCGGCTGGAACCGGCTGTGTCCCACTGGAACCGGCGGTGTCCCACTGGAACCGGCGGTGTCCCACTGGAACCGGCGGTGTCCCACTGGAACCGGCGGTGTCCCACTGGAACCGGCGGTGTCCCACTGGAACCGGCGGTGTCCCACTGGAACCGGCTGTGTCCGTCTGGAACCGACTGTGTCTGGCTGGAGCTGACTGTGTCCCACTGGAACCGGCGGTGTCCCACTGGAACCGGCTGTGTCCAATTGGAACCAGCTGTGCCCAGCTGGAACCGGCTGTGTCCCACTGGAACTGGCTGTGTGCAGCTGGAACCAGCTGTGTCTGGCTGGCACCGGCTGTTCGCGCCTNCCAGCTGTGTCTGGCTGGAACCGGCTGTGTCCAGCTGGAACCGGCTGTGTCCAGCTGGGGCAGCCCTGGCCTCCCCTCACAGAGCCCCTGCTGTTGCCATGGCCTGGGCACCCACACCTTGTACAGTGCCTCTCTTTTTACGGAATTTTTCTCTAAGCTAATAGAAGTTAGAGATCAAAAATATCTTTAATTTGTATTATATTTATTGAGATTATTCAGTTAATATTTTGGGGCTTTTCTTCTTCTGTAGCCTTTTTGGCCTCATGTTCCCATGCCGAAGATTGTGTTCTGTAAAAGCTTTAAGAGATTTTGTGGAGCAATCACACCCACTTTGTACATCAAGCAAAGCACACCATGAAAATATTTCATCATTTTACGTCTCTGGGGAGCCTCTCTGGGTCAGTCCATGCCTTGCCCACGTTTCAGAGTCTCACCAACATACTCAGCAAAAGGGATCATGCCCATCACAAAAACAATTTTATGAAATAAGAAACTTCCCTGATATTTGTTCTGAGCTACCATCATGGGTGTCGTAGGGATACCATGGAGCATACATAGGTTTTTTGGATGTGTTCACACAGAAGGAAAAAAAAGATTAATCTCAATCTAAATTACTTTTGTTTCTGATTCACTGAAGATTTTGGCTCCAAAAGTACTACCCTTAGTGACATACCATGACAAGATACCGTATTCAACCTTGAACCTTGAATCAGACCTGCTTCTGACCTTCACAGACAGGATTTCAGTCAGACTGCTAAAGCATGTATGTGTAAATGCTGTCTGTGTGGCAGTTATTCAAGCTTCCTTTGAATTCTGTCCATCCATTTAGTCATCCCTGCCAAGTCAGTCACTATTACCTGTACCTACTAAGATGTGTTTTAATGGTGAAAGTAACAGGTTGACTTAATAAAAATGCTGCCAGTGACACCAAGAAATGCTTGGGTGGTGAGGCACTGGAACAGGTTGCCCAGAGAGGTTGTGGATGCCCCACTCCTGGAGGTGTTTAAGGCCAGGTTGGGTGGTGCTCAGAGCAACCTGGTCTAGTGGGAGGTGTCCCTGCCTGTGGCAGGGCATTGGAATTAGATGATCTCTAAAGTCCCTTTCAACCCAAACTATTCTCTTATTCCATGATTCTAGTTTCCAGTGCCTCAATTTGCTAGAATATTTTGTCATGTTAGAGTAGAATTGTGAGTTCTCCTTTCAACTAACACAGAATTAATTGTAATTGTGTAATCATGTATACATGGCAAAAATACATAGCATGAAACGGTCAGCTTAGATTAAACACTATGGAAACTATGGGGTTAATCACAATCAACTCTCATCTTGACGGTAAACTCAAATTGTTCCTGTTGACACTGATTTTCAGTCTGATAATTAACATGGCTCTGTTTTTTTTCCTTTAACCTACTTTTCTAGTGAAAACTTTTCCAAAGAGATGCTAGAGGCTGTGACAAAGAGTTCTTAGGGAATCGGCCACTGGATTAAAATTCACCTTTATGTAAAAAAGCTAGATCCTGAGAGAACTACATTTTTTATGTACATTTATTTTTTTTCTTTTACCAGGGCTTTATTGCAAGTTTACTTTATTTAGATGGCAAGAAGCTTTCTGTTTTGACTGACTTAGCTGAGGCTACTTATATCTATGACAGATATGCTGCTGTGAGACAGAAGAGAAGCTGTCAACCAAATGTATAGTCAGGATGGAAGAGCACCTCTATTCTTTTTTCTTCACTATGATGGGCTTAAGGGGGCAAAATCCTTCATGTCCAGGCCCTGTCTCCTCTGTACATCTGGCACGTATGCCGTTTCACTGAACAGATAACAGAGAACATGCTTTTTTTATGGCAACATTTTTTGCACCATAGGCATAGTGCTCTTTTGAGAGCAAGATAAATGATTCTGTGGACATGTGCTGTTAGGAAAATGGATTTCAGTCAAAGTCAAGATGTATCAATTTGGGGAACATTTCATTAATCACTTCTATTTGAAATCAGGGTTGTGAATAAATATTACTGGAATATTATGTGAATGCCATGTGTTTACACAGTACTACACCTGACCCAATTGACTCTTTCAGTCTGGCATCCACGTTTTCCCTAATCCCTGTGAGCACAGCCATAGACACACCATAAGAACTGTGGCCTCCACTGTCCCTAGAAGCCACATAAATCTGAGTCCGGCCTTTGCTTAAAATAGACTGTCCCTAGTATAAGGGAGATAAATCTACCCTGAAAATGTCCATATGTGTGGAATCAAATACAAAAGTGGGTTTTTTGGGGGTTTTTGGGGTTTTTTTGGTGCAACTAAAAGTTCTTCATAAATGTGACATAAAGTATTTGGCCTGTTCAATTCAGGTGCAGGTTGTTTTAATGCTTGCTTGAGTTTTTTAAAAATCATTGGTAATATAAATTGAAGTACTAATACTAAAATTTAAAAATAAGAAAAAATCCAAACAGCATGAAAAGTTTCAGTAAATTCATATCCAAAAAAATCAAAGCTGAAAAATATCTATAATGCATTTATATAATAACATCCACAGTACTTCCCACTGTGTTTATTGAGTTGGCTCCTTTTTATAATTATTTGGCTGTTTCTAGCAGGGACCCATGAGAAAGAGGAACAAAGCTCCCCTCAGGTCATTATTTTTCAGATTAGTAAAGTCCCAGCATTCCTTGGTGTCACTGCCAGCATTTTTATTAAGTCAACCTGTTACTTTCACCATTAAAACACATCTTAGTAGGTACAGGTAATAGTGACTGACTTGGCAGGGATGACTAAATGGATGGACAGAATTCAAAGGAAGCTTGAATAACTGCCACACAGACAGCATTTACACATACATGCTTTAGAAGTCTGACTGAAATCCTACATCCAGGTGAATAATAAATAAAAGCATTTGTTCTTTTGGTGGTTGCTCATGGCTCTGTTTTATTATTTTCATGCTGGACGGCTAAAAAGTAGAAAGTATGGCAGCAGGACATCATTATGATAGGTGAACATCTGAAAATGTACAGCTTTAGCTAGGTGTCCGTAAGTTTCTTCCTTGCCCAATTAAAGGTTCACCCTTTGGTGTCTATTAAAATTTGGATGAAAGTTTCATGTGAACAGGCTGTCTCTCAGGATTTCTATACAGAATTTTCTGCTCTCACTCAGGTTGAATAGGTGCAGAGACGAGTAAGGGGTAATAAAAACAAGAGGGAGAGTAGCAATGGCTGTATAAGAGCTATACTATTTCAGTAATTGCAATTGAATTTAACTAATAATAAAAAAATAAATAGCATCAAAGTGCTTTCCTTCTTTTGTCCTCCACAAATCCTTGGCACGCCTTTTGTCTTTATTCCTTGTCTTATTCTTGCTTTCCAGTGCTTACTAATATGTTTCTTTTGACCTTTATTTGTAAAGCTAGGCCAATATTTTTAATCAAGTGTTTACAGTCAGATGCTTAAATCTATATTAAGCATCTAAATAAGGCTTGCATTTTAAATGAGCTGAGCACTAAGTCAATAGTAGTTGCAGCCTCTGACTACTGCTGCTACTGAAAAGTAGTCCAGCTCTTTAGGTGCCCCATTCTTTACCCACAAGCTGGAAAATATTTGCAGCCATTTTAGTATAGTTCTTACCCTCACTGTGCAATATACTCCTTATGTTAAATAAAACTCTGCTGTCATGCTCTGCCTTTGATATAAGAACATTGGGTGCATTCATGTCTGACCCAGATGTTAGAAATAACTATACATCTCGTGGATATTTATATATTTTGTGGTTACACTTCCTGTCACAAAACTGCTCAAAATCTTATAATTCTGTTGTGTTCAGTGTATGATAAAAAAGTTGGCTATACAACAAGAAGAAAACCATGATATTATTTTCCCTTTTGTTAGGGAAATGGTGTATTGGTGAATAGGTGCTCTGCTTCTGCTGAAAATGTTTGTTCATCTCTTGGATATGATCCTCATACTACCTGTCTCCCAGCTGTCAGTTCATGATTCAGGCAGGAGCTTGCAGGGATGTGTGCGTTGGCTGGAGGGGATGTCTGGAGGAGCTGGGAAATAACCAGATGACTGACAGCGATTCAGGCTAGACGCGGTGTGGAGGGGGTAGGTATAGAAGAAAGCTAATCCTAAAGAGGGAGTTGAAGGGTTTTTTGAGGGAGGATGAAGGAGGTAGAAAGCATCTGCAGGATTTGCTTTAGAAAGAATTTAAGGTTACATCTGCATCTCTGCAGCTCAAGGGACCTGAGAGCTAGTCAGTACAGCACATATTATCAGTTATACCAGCACAGTGAAGCTGATACGGTTATATGAGTGTAACAATCCATGTGAACACTCTTGTTCCGGAATGAATGCTTCTCTTTTTTTTTTTTTTTTCCCAATTTAACGGAGATGTTGTGTAAAGCTGAAATGTTTGGTTTTGTTGTTTTTTTGTTTTTTTAAAGAAAAGCATTTTTGCCAGTACAGTAAACAACACAGAAATTTAATTTCATGTAATTGTACCTATTTAATTCAGCCCTTAGAATGCTGTGGTGTATTTTCAGCATGTGCACAGCTCTGAGTATACTGTTTTCCTTGCAATAAGGTTAATATTCGTTAGAAATGGAGACCTGCTGGAGATAAAACCAATTGCAGATGAGCTTAGCTAAAAGCAAAAGCTATGGTCTCTCAGATAATACCACAAGACAGCTTGAAAGGCTAATATATCATGCAAATGGTGGACCAGAATCACTTAGGCATAGATGGTCTGTGGGCTGTACAGAAGGAGTGAATCTTTCTGTATTCAGCTGCGTGTGTGTGTGCATGCCTCGTTCCCCCTCCACCCGCTCCTCTCCCTCTGTCTCTCCCAGACAGGCGAACAGACCTGCTTCTTCCTTTGTGTTGCCAGTCAGGTCCTCCCTCTGCAGTCTTACACAGGAAGAAGATTTATAACAGCTGCATGCAATACCAGTGTCTCAAAGAGACAGTATCACGCCATGTGGAGGATTTTTATAGGGGGTTTAACTTTGCTCCACTGAATTGGAAAGGTACATTTTTTTAATCTTAATTATTTTAAACACTTAATTCCTGTGACTTTTATCTCCTGCTAAATTCTGACCTCCAAATACTAGCATCTTTAAATCACAATCTGTTGTCACAGTACTGTAATGGCTGTGATGTCTTAATTGAAAACATGGGGATGTAAGGATTCGAAAGTATAATTAGGGCACATTTCAATGTGAAGCTGTGAGTGCTGTTCAGTGAGATGGGCATCTGATATTTCTGACATACTGTATCAGAAATATAAGATTCAAACTAGAAAATGAAAATACAGCACACATGCAATGCAACTGTGTACCATATGTTAAGAAATGTGCACCTCTTAAACAGCGGGCTAATTAGCTAGAGAAAACAGAGATGTCTGAATGATGATGCTAGAAATAAAAAGGATAATGAAATCTCGAGACAGACTTGTGTAGGAGATCCACCTGGCAGTAACGTGCCAGGTTTACCAAATTAAATGAAATCAAAGGAAAATTTATAGGTGGGAAAAAAATGAATGTAACAGCACTACTTCCCTTTGTTTTAAGATCTCAGCTCCCTGCTTCATAGCTCCCTGACTAGTGGAATGTATCGTAATTAATGATGAGTGAAGCATCAGAGAAGCCTAAAAGCTTAGGCATGTTCCGTAGACTTGGGGAAAATCTCTATAAAATGTAACAAGGGGTAGTTTCTTGGGGTATTTCTCTTCCCACAACGTAGCAGGAATACAAAATTAAAATAGACTTCCTTTCAGCATTTCACCTCTTAGCCTCCCTGTTTCCCAAAAATGAATGCACAAAGTTGAATTAGTTGATTTTAAGAAATCCCTGAAAGGAATAACCCTTGTCAGTGTCTAGGTTCAATATCAGTAACAGATTCCTTCTTCGGAGGAACATACAATCTGGAAATATAAATCCTGGATAAAAAAATCGAGAATAGAGGCAGTTGCATTATAAGGAGTAAAACACTACACAGCAGGCCATGGCAAGGAAGAGTCTGAATAAAGTTCTTCTAACTCAAATACACGTACTAGTTTCCTTCTACCTTGTTTTACTTCATCCCATAAACAGCAAATCTACATATGTTGCTCAGGTTTTGCCTTAGGACTTCTCTTCCCGGGGTCAATGAGCTCCAGAAGAGTGTTCGCTGTATTCACTCGCTGTTCATTTCCAGCAGCACAAGGTCCAAGATATGCTAACTCTCCTCTTTGGAGAAACGTAACCAAGATTTAATTCCACTATTCACTCGCCCCTGAAATACTTCCTCTGGTTTTCCTCAAATGTTAGTATGTCCACCCAGAACCACCCTTGTTGCATTGTTTTTGACATCTACTCTTACCCAGTATTATCAGTACATTTACTTATGTTCCTTCTGATAACCAGAACCTTTGTTCTTTAGCCTCTACAGCTAATCCACTGGTAGTTTTGGTTGATGGAACCTGCAAACGGGCTGACATAAAAGATTCCGGACCCAGTCGCATGTTAAATTCATATGATGATAGCTGTTTAATCTCGAACACTAACTATATCCATTCTAGTGTGCTAGGTATACTTACCCAGCTTAGAGTAACATTAGCAAAAGTCCTATGGCATCAGGGAATTCAGTCTGCTCCCTCACTGCTAATACAGTTGGTGGTTGTTGTTTAAAGAAGCTTGGAGGTGATAACAGAAGGGCTTCCACAGAATGAGCTCAAAACCTAACAGTCTACAGAAATTGTTCATACCTCTGTGGTCTGCTTTTGTGTAGGACATTGCTTTCTCCACTGCTAATTAAATCTGTAGTATCTGAACTATTCACATGAAGTTCTTTCTGCAAAGTACTCTAATCAAACAGATAAATCTATGCACACTGTTTACATATGAAATGAAACCTCCAAGTTTTTTTTAAGTTTACATGTACATCATCGTGGTTGGATGTAGTTTTTGTTCTACAAAACAGTAGCCATAGAGTTATTTTCCCTTATCTCTGGTCTACTGAGGTTTGCGCTGCCGACATATGTCACAATTTTTGAGAACCTTTTGAGACAAGATTTGGCCAGCGTCTCGTTGCAATCTGTACAGAAAAGGTGACTGTACTTCCTTGAGAAGTACCAAACACAGCAAACAACAAGGAGGGGCAGAGGTTATGCAAAAGGCTTCAGCATGCATGCACCTGTACAAATACAGAGAATGTCTGTGCATGCATTTGCATTAAGCCTATATAGCCACAGTGCTGTGTAAACAGAGCTTGAATTCCAGCACTGGACCACTGGTTATCACACTGCTTGACTGCTAACAGGCTTCACTCTTCTCGGTTTGCCTGGTGCTAGCTAGCACCCTGCCAGGTAATGCCCAGGCATGGGAATAGCATTTGCCAAGAGTCAGTCCTAATACCCAACACCACCCTTGATGGTTTCTCTGAAACTGTCTCTGAAGGTCTGAGACCTTGACATACACTTCCTGCCATGCACCACAGCATGCTGCAAATTCTCTCTGTTTCGTAGTAGAAAACCCCCTGTGCTAAAAAGCTGCAATGTGACCCTCACATTATTGCAGACACTTTGTCCCCTTGAGGTGACTCTCAAGGCCAAGTGTTATGTAGTATGCCTGCAGCCACCCTGTGCCATTTAGTCTCACAGCCAGAAAACAGCCCTTAGCCCTATTTTATTTATTGACATATATAGCCAACAAGACCTTCTGAGTTAAAAGTTAGGGAACACTGAATTAGTGCAGTATTGAGCCAGGAGAAAAAAGGAAAACTAAGACAAATGGCCTATGTCTCATGTATTTGTCAGCAAGGTTAAAAAAAAGGTACAGACCATATGAGAGACAAATGTTTGCTTCCCTCTGTGCCTTAGAGCACCAAAATATCTCAGCAGGATAAACTGAGTTTTTCTACAGACTTGTCACACCATAACAAAATGCTTAATCTCCAGAGAAATCACAATCAGGCAGCTAATGCTCAGTTGACTAGGAGAATATTCATGTTGATGTACAGGAGTATAGTCACAAAGCCAGAACAAAGCCTTCTTATGCAGTTTATGTTGTTGAATGAAACTTTTCAGTTTCTCTCTTTCCATGTCAGAGGTAAATATGGTGTTCAAAAGGGGGAAAGAAAACAAACAACCACCTCACAACCTTAAATCTCATCCTACAGGAAGCTGGGATTAAAACATACTGGTTAAATATATACAGCAATAAGATCATCAGTGATTCCAACGATATGCTTTATATGAGATATGGAAATATTTAGCCAGTTTTAGTCTCAACCAGAGGATGTAAGCTGAATTTTGCAGAAACAATGGAAACATTGGGACGGCATATAATTCTAGAAATTCCACATAAGAATAAAATCTCTTCTGACTCACAACACATAACAAGAAATACTAGCAATGCTACAGTGTTTGCAAATGGGATTTGTAAAAGAAATGAAGTTGTGTAACAGAAAGTTATTGGCCCATCAAGCTAAACCATCAAGACTGGAAGCCCAGCAAGGACTGGGTGATTCCATTCACCAAATATACTGTTGGTAATGACTAACATAGACACAGTATTAAAAATTGTGTTAGGTAATGGCCAAAAGACAAAATATGTCATATGTACTAATACGTTCTTGAGGACAAATAGTATTACATAGCATTGTAGAAAACACTATAGTAACATATCAATTCAGAATACAATCCAGAATGCTTATAAATCAAGCTTCAACCAGTGTTCATGAAACTACCAAAAGTAGCATTATGTTCTTCATGTCCTTCATGTAGTAAAGACAAGTGCAACATTTGTAATTGGAGTTTCATGAAATCTGTAACTCTCAACTGCAGATGTTAAAAAGTCCTTCTTTTAGAAACAGACACAGATAATAGTGAAATACTCCATCATCATGCCTGGGAAGTTTAAGCTTCTATTCCTACAATCTAGATGGTTCCAATGTGTTAAAATTGTTGAAAACATTGGGGCACTATGCACTTTTGGAAAATAGCACCAATGAAACACTGTTTTACCTGAAAAAAAAGGGAGTGTATTTCTACTTGTTTCAGAAATAAAAGGATTTTCTTCTTTTAATGGAGACTTAAGATATTTCAGGTTGGAAGGGACTTCAGGAAGGATATAGAACAAAATCCTGCTCTAAACAGAGTTGCACAGAGATTTAGACAGCCTGCTCTTGAAAACCTCAAAGTAGAGTCTGTGTGGCCTCTCTAAGCAACCTACTTCACTTCTTGACTGTCCTCATGCATTATAACCAGCTGGAAACATCCTTTTTCTCTTTCATGTCTATTGTTTCTAGTTCTCCTGATAGGCATCACTGGAAAACCTGCCCATCCTTTTCATAACCTCCTCCTAGGTATTGGAAAGCTGCCGGTCCCCTCAAAACTGTCACTTCTTCAGACTGGAAAATTCTATTTCCTTCCATCTCTCCTTGAAGGACTTTTATTCCCTGAACCTCTTGTCCATTCATCCCATAAGCAGCCATTCCTCCAAATGGCAGCCTGCCCCTCAAGCACTTCAACTGCAACCTCCATACAAGTTTCATCTGAAAACTTGATGAATGTACTGTCCATCACATTGTTACTCTTCTTCAGATTCCCAGAAATATGTTTCCCAGAAATAAGTTCATATTTGCTCTGGGTATTTGCCAGGGATTGAAGTAAGGCTGAGCATCGTCTGGTTCTCCGAGTTGTCCTTTTGGAACGTTTTTAAAGTTTTGATACAGCTTGCTAGGTCCATGAGCATTTATGAGTTGAATTCTCATAAGTAGTCCCTGACTTGATCTGTATCCACTGCTGGTATTCCCTCTCTCCTCTCTCATTAAGCCTCAAAGAACAAGGCCCTGAGCACCTCAGCCTTACCATTGTCCACTGTTGCTGAATCACCCTTTTCATTCATCAACCAGTTTTCAGCCTTTTATTAGTGTACAAGCTTTTCTTGTTGCCTTGATGTCCCTGGCAAGTCTCAATTCCATCTGAGCTTTGATTTCCTTGACATCATCGCTACATACTCATGTAATGTTTCAGAAATTCCTCCTTTGAAGCCGATCCTTGCTTCCATCTCCTTGTGCTGCCTTTTATGGTGGATCTCTGTCTTGAGTTGGTCTATTGATAAGTGTACTTGACTTCCTGAGCATCAGCCTGAGCCCTTCATAGACTTAAAGGGTGATGTTCTTACAGACCTGCTAGATTCCCTGAACTCATTTGCTCAGAGCTACCTCCCATGGAATCGCACCTTGCAACTCCCCAGATAAGCTGAAGTCTGCCCTCCTAAAGTGCAGGCTCTGTACTGCACCACTTGCCTTCGGCCTCCTCAGGGTTTTGAACTCCACTATTTTGTGGTCACTATAGCCAAGGTTTCTATTGATTATCATATTCCCATATGTTGTTGGTTGTTGCTAGATAGTGAATGCCAGAGTCACTTGGTTGGTCCTTCCAGTGTCTGTATCATGAGTTTACATCAAATACCACCCAGAAGCCTCCTGGATACCTTGCTTTTCACCACAGTATCCTTCCAACAGATATTAAAGTTCCTATAAAAACCAGCATCATAACATCCAAAGACTTCCTTGAATGTTTCAAGTAGACTTTATCCACTTCCTCACATTGATCAGGTCATCATTAACACACTTTCTCTTCAATGTCACCCTCACTGGCCTCTCTGAGACCCAACAAGGCTCTCATGCAGCTTTAACACATTTTTGAATACCATGTCTGCGTCAGTCATTTCCAAGAGTATGTTTGCTAAATGGAATCAACTAAATCCTTGCTGGGCTTCCAGTCTCGATAACTGAAGCATTTCCTTTGAATGTTTCATTAAAAACAAAGTGTTTTTTAAAAATTCTAAACAACGTTTTAGGGTACATTTGCTAATAAAATTCTGTTAGAATGATGTCTATAGCCATAAAACAATTAAACTTATGGTAATATAGTACTACCATCAGCTTGCTTGAAGTATTTATATGACACCTGGCATGTTGTTCAAGTGTTTTGTAGTACATTTTTGGAGGGTGAAGAACAGGCACTATAAAAGGTGCCTAGACCACCAAGTCCACTTGGTCTTGCAAGGCCAAGCAACAAGATCCTTTCAAGACTGTTCAAAGGCAGGTTAGTCAGTACTGTTATCTTGGGGGAGCGGGAGGATTGTGTGTGTAGCAGGGTTGGTAGAAAACTTGATATCCAAGGTAAAAATAGTGTCCTAAATATTTTGCCTATAGCATTTTTGACAAGCAGTAAAATGTGATAAAGGAGGAAAAGACCACAGAAATATTCTCTTAAATACAGCAAATAGGCTGTAGTGACTTCAAAACAGTTTTTAAAAGGGCAGGGAGAAACTCTTTCTACTTTATTATGAAACTGAATATGTGAGATACTGAAATGTGCCAGCTTAGTGTACCAGCCTGCAAGAAGGTCATACAGCCAGTAAGAAGGGGGATTACAGGACTAAACCTTAGACTAACTATCATAAGCTCCTGACTTAGGCAGAGGAGACTCAGATATTTAACAGGCTTGCAATAAAATTAATTGAGAAAATAATGTGGGGGCTATTGGTGTAAGGTAGGATGTAAGTGGCAAAATGAATATGTACTCTTGTTTCGTTTTCATTTTGGTTGTGTGAGTACGTTAGTCTGGCTTACTCATAGCTGTGTATTTAGCTATGGTGATGATGCCGGTGATTTTTGTATTTTCTTTTTCATACCCTTTTATATATATTTTTTTATACCCTTTCCCTTCCCTGTTACCCTCTATACACACTCCTTGTACCCTGCACAAACACTCCTTGTACTTTAGCCCTACATGTTTATAACTCTTGTAGTCTGATATTTAGCTTAGTTTGGGGTCTTGCAAAGCAAGGAATACCAAACATTCATGCTATCTCAGAACTAGGGGCTCCAGCCTTGGACAGAGCCCTCTCTCTAGAACATCTTTTTGTAAACTAGGCTGTAGTCTCATTTGGGGGGGAGTGTTATTAGAATAGGGGTCAATTACTTCATTTATTAAGTTTCTTATTGGGGGATTTTAAGTAGATATGCTAATTTTGTTAAAGTCCATAAAAATCCGGTACGCATTTTACGGGGGTTCTGGCTCGCTCAGTTCCGGCTCATCACTCACTCCTCGGTATGTTTTCCACCTTTGATAAGTCTGGACACCTAGGATCCTATTAAACGGAGGTAAATTCCCTTTTCCCACTATTCCTGCTTCATATTTTTACTAGCCTGTTTAAGGCATCAGTGACAAATATTGCCAAACAGAGGAATATTTCGCAGTTAACACAGCCTCTTTTCCAAACAGTAGGCCTTATAAATAAAGAAAAATTGTCTGAAGAATTCAGATTCATGGATATTGGAGGAAGAAGAGAACTGCAAAGAAGTATTCATGATCCTGGACCTTCCAAGGACAGACTGACAGGCTAACCAGTGAAGCAGAGAATCAGTTTGGGTAACCACTTAGCCAAGAGTCTTGTTTTTTTTATCACACTGTTGTTTCTATTAAATAAACTCACTGCCTTTACAGCTGTTACCTTTCTCTTGAAGCCTAAAGGTTCTCATTACATAATTAAAGGTGAGGTATGACAATAGACTCCAAATACTTGAAAAGCGGACACAAAGAGGAAAGTAGCAATTTGTTCCCTGTATCATCAGTAGATGAGGCTGGAAAACAATGGGCTTAAGTTACAGCAAAGTTAGGTGTTAGGAAGCAAATTCCAGTGCTAAGGATAGAGAGAACCAGGAAGATAATTGCATGGGAGATTGTAAAGACTCCATCACTGGAGATTTTTAAAACAAACATCAGTCAGATGGATATAAGCATAGTTGAGTTTGCTTTAGAGAAGGATGTGGAAGAGGTGTCCTCTCCAAGTCCTTTTCAGGCCTGTGATTCTGTTATTCAAAGCCTGCTTCAAAGTAACAGTCTTTCATGTGTTTCAAATGGAATTACCTCTCATTCAGATAGTTGTGAAATATTCAAATGAAACATAAGTTTTGTTAAAACCTGGAAGAGAAATGAATGCCGTAAATGCATCTTTCAAGTATCTCTTTGACTTCTTATGTTTTTCCTTTTGGCTTATTCCTGCCATCATGTTCAAGAAAGCTGCAACCTAGTAACAAATACCTGGACAGCTGGCAATGACTCAAACTCATCCAGCTGTGTTCATGCTTGACCTGCCTTTTCTTAAGCAGTTTCATCTCATTTTTTACCAGTCATTAAGCTCATTGACTAGGGTTTAGAGACCAGTAAGTGACAAGCTTAAAGACAGCAAATTGCACAGAAAGTCCGTGTACTACTGAGATATGTTGCTTGTTTATGGTAGCACTCTTTTTTCTGCAACAGCTGGCCCCATCTCTGAGCAGTGCATGTACTGACACCCAGCATATTGCATCTGAAAGCTGGAATTTGAATAGATTGTGCCAAGTATGAAATATTAGGAAACAGGACACTTCCTAAATAAAGATTCACTACTACTTGCTTCCTGGGCCCAAGTAAGACATAATCCTTTTCCTCCAGTTTCCATTTTTCAGTCAGTAAAATGCTTCGTAGCTTTCCTCCAGATTCAGTTGTAGCAGTTGTGATTGACTTCTCAGCTGAAGTCAGCAGCAGGGAGGCAAGCTTCTTCCTCACCATTAGATAATACTGTAATCAATAGGAATCATTTGTCCTCTTAAAAATAGGGAGGCTTTTCTAAGAAAAAAAATAAATTAACCCTCCATATAAAATTGCATAAGCTCTTTCCAGGTCAGTTAAGCACAGGGGGTTCTTCACTTTGTACCAGAACATAAAGAAGGTCCTCTCTGTCTAGCCTTGCTATTCTGTAGATAACCTCCTTTTGAGCTAATGCAGATTTATTTAATTTTAACTTTTAATCCATTTCACTGAAACAGATTGCCACCAAAGAAAGAGTAATAAGACAACTTTAAAAAGTCTAAATAGAAAAGAATTTTCAACTTGCTAATCAGGAAAAATAATCACCTAGTTTTAAAGGTGATAAATCCTTTCATATTGGAATCATATGTTTACTATAACACTTCATACTATAGAATATTCAGAGCTCACATATTATTGATCCTGATTTTGTGAACAGCACAGACTTCCATTAACAGCAGTGAACCTACACTTCTTTAACAAGGCATGAATTTACACCAGAAGAAAATCAGGAAATTCACAATAAGGGCCAATGCAATTAGTTACTCAATGAGTGGTGATAAAGATGCCAGTCCATGCACATCTAAATATGTGCAGAAGAAATGGGAGCATTCCAACTTCAGTTAAACTATTCAGAGATGTTGAGATTCAGAGCATTAACTCAAATAAGTAGGTTAAGACAAAGTGAAATATCAGATTCAAAGAAAATATTTGAAAGAAACAGATTAGATGAGACAAAACAGAAAACCCCATATTTTTCAGCTCTACTGTGTGTCATTGGAAAAATACATTACCAAAATACTGTGGAGAAAAAGCAATTTGGAGAATAATTCAGTGCCTAAGGAGTTCTGGATTCTGTTTAAGATTCTTCAGAAGAGTCTGTTCAGTTAGTCACCTAGATTTTGATTGAGATTTTTAAAAAAACAAACAAAACACTTAGGGTTTTTTTTAACCTTTAAAGGAGTTTGGCTATTTGTCTAGTCTAGAGTAAATTCCCTCTTCATAGACACAAAATCAACACTGCCAGAGGGAAGTACGTCCCTCTTCTTAAACTCCTTTCTTAGACACCTCTAAAGAATGATTTGTCCCATCTTAGGTCTTTTCACTGTCCTCTGAGGAAATCTAGAAAATTAACTTAACCAAGTTACCTATACTAGCGCTGAAGGGCAACTTTCTCTAGAAGTCTTTCTATAGATCAAGCCTTGCGAGTTTCCACATCTACAGCATGTAATTGTTTTCCAGGTACTTAATAAATATGTTAAACCTCCAAAGTAAAAAAAAGGTTGGATTTCCATCAGTAATAGTCTTCTGGACTCAAATTTGTAACTGTCTTATTGCATTGGGGTTTATTCATTGTGCTCGTATACCTTTGCAAAGGCAATGTACAAACTAACAGGTATACTCTAATAATCAAACATGAAGGAAATTATGAACCTAAATTAGTTCTATAGTACTATAAAGAATTAAAGACATTAGAAAACAGGAAAATCTAATCTCATCTGAGTGATGCCATGGTACTGATTCTTGCTGGAGGACTTGCCACACCATGTGCTCAGTAATATTTTTATTTGCTTTCATGAACAACTGAAGAGATAAAATAGTGTGATTTTGAGTTTCCCTGTATTAAAAGTCTGTAAAAATCTGTTCTTTGCTTGAAGTCTGTAAGAAACCACAAGCAACTCCATATGTGCCTTCCTCTTGTGCGCCTTTTTTTCTTTTTATCTTTCAGTGTACAAGTTCACCACTGGAACCCAGTGACAGACCTTGATTAACTGTGCTTAATCTGTTTCCACAGAAAAATTGACCGAAGAAAGTGGTGTAAAAAAAAGATAATAAAATGTTATCATTCCTTCACTCTCATTTTATTAAATATGCTCATCTTATGTGCAAAGTAAGCCTATCCAGTTGGCATCATTGTGATGAGACAGAATGCATAAGGAAAAATTGGTTTTGAAACGTATGTTTACATATCCTAGCTGCAATGGTAATCTTACTGACAGACATTTGTCACTGATCATTCTGTTGTGGTACAGTATAATTTGTACTCCTTTTCTCTTTGTTACTGGAAGTTAAATGGGAAAATAGGTAACTGTAGAAAAGCGTGTAACTTTTTCTTTTTTTTTTACTACCATTCGTCTCTAAGTCAGCTCCAAATGCAGGAATTCCTCCCATATCCATGAAGTCCTTTGTGACTGTATTTTTTTGTTTTCTAGCACAAAACCAGAAGTATTCAATGAATTCAAAAGGGGGCAAGTTTCATACTGATAAAACAAAACATTCACTCTGTAACAAGGCTTTAATTTTCATCAATGTCACAGAATGTTGTTGAAGGTTATAGTTGAGCAAGTTGTAGATGGTAGGTAGATGTTTATATGCCTAGCAGGAAAAGTCTAGTATCAGAATAATAACAACAATAGAATTTTTGAAAGGGAGATCAAAATTCATATTTCAGGCCTTAAGCAAATCACAGACTTAGCAAATAGGGATGAGCCATTTAATGAAGCCTTTTTCCCATGGTTTGCATCACACATCATCCTGTAGGAAGCTTGTTGCTAGCCCTCAGAGCCTGAACGGCAGACCTAGACAACCTGTTTTAGCAAGATGATTCCTGCGTTCTTATGTAAAACCCTAAGAAAATGCCAATAATGGTCTGTGCTGCTATCTACCCTTGCGCACACTATGTTTTTCCCTAGGAAGATGATAGATGAGTTGGAGTAAGGAAAGAACATCGAAAGCCTGGAGCTGAATTGGTCTTCTTTTATAGCCAACAGAATGCAAAAGAGGATAACAGTTCAGGGGATAACTCACAACAGACCCAAAAGTCACATCCTATTTTCACTCACAAAGATAAGAAAACCCCTTGGAATCTCTGGTAGGTTGACCTTATCCAGCTACCACAGGCCCACCAAGCCTCTCAACTGGACTGTGGACTGGGAAGAAGAAAATACAATAAAAGTCTTGTGGGGTGAGATAACAGTAGGGAGATCACTGTAATGGGCAAAACAGACTTGACTTGGAGAAATTAATTTAGTTTATCACCAATTTACAGTGAAGTAGGATAATGAGGAATAAGACCAAATCTAAAAGCACCTTCCCCTCCCACCTCTCTTCTTCCTGGGCTCAGCTACACTCAGATTTCTCTACTTCTCCCAAGCCATGCAGGAGAATGGGGAATGGGGGGTTGTGGTCAGTTGTTTGTGCTCCTCCTTGTTCCTCCTTGCACTCTCACTCTGCTGCAGTGTGGGGGCTACAGGAAACAGTCCTCCAAGGTGAGTCCTTCCCATGTGTTGTAGTTCTTCACAAACTGTTCCAGCGTGTGTCCCTTCTACAGGGTGCAGTCCTTCAGGAACAAACTGCTCCAGCATGGGTCCCAAATCCCGTGGGGTCACAAATCCTGACAGCAAACCTGCTCCAGAGGGGGTTCCTCTCTTCATGGGCCACAGGTCCTACCAGGAGCCTGCTCCGGGGTAGGCTTCCCATGGGGTCACAGCTGTCTTTCAGGCATCCACCTGCTACAGCACAGGCTCCTCCACAGACTGCAGGTGGATCTCTGCCCCACCGTGGACCTCCATGGACTGCAGGGGCACAATTGCTTCACCAGGGGCTGCACCATGGGCTGCAGGGGAATACCTGAACTGACCTTAGTGTCTGCAGGATTATTTCTCTTACATATTCTCACTCCTTTCTTCAGTTGCTGTTGTGCAGCAGTTTTTTCCCGCTCCTTGGCCAGTGGGATGGGTCCTTGGAGCCAGCTGGCATTGGCTCTTTGGACATGGGGGAAGCTTCTGGCAGCTTCTCACAAAAGCCACCCCTGTAGCCACCCTGCAAACAAAACCTTGCCACATAAAGCCAGATACTTCAGGGTCTTGTCCATGACCTTTTTTTATTACAGCCATGTTACCATACTGCCTACATAACTGACCCCGCCTCAGCTGCCATACCTCGCCTGTTGCACAAAGATCTCAAAGGCTGCATTTGATACGTTTTCATCCTGATGTGATGTAGAAAATTTACTACGTACTTTTTCTTCTTCTGTGGGGTATTACTGTAGGACTAACATGACTCCATGTATTTAAGAATTCATATGTTATGTGTGTGAATATATATATTTGTATATGATTTCATATATATTATTAACTTGTACAATATATGTATTAAATATAGAATGTTTACTATATATTTTTTATTGTTTAATATGGTATATAAAATATAATCGGAGTTTGGTGGGACAACTGGGAAGCTAATCTGTAGGCATAGGTCTGGAATGCTATGTGAAGCATTTTTGTAAGTATTCTCCAAATACTGAACCAGGTTTAGTTGTGTAAGCATGGAATTCCTTCAGGATGTAACCAAGAGGCAGTACATACTTGTCTAGAAAATAAGAGCCTAGTGACAACAGGACAATCTATCTGTCTTCTTGAGCTACTTGACTTGAGTAGTTATTTTGAGCACTGTATTCATTTTTCTTCTTTGATTTTTTGTAAGTTTTTACAATAAAGATATTCTCCCTTTTCTCTCCCCACGTTTTTATTTTTAAAATTGTCTCTAATTAATTTTATTCCCTTAATTTCTCTCTTTTAAAATTAGTTGTTTTTCTTTGGTATCAATGCAAAATGTGGTCTAAACTTGATCTTCAGTTGCTTCAGTTGCGTGCTTCATCACTGGCCTTTCTTGCTTTTCCTTTATTAATTTCATCCAAAATGCTGGTCTAGTAATCATCTACATTATGGACAACCTCTGTTATGATCTATTCATTAACCTCTCATTATCCTCATTCCTGACTTCCAAACTCTGCATAACTCCACTCTCATTATTGGCAATTTTCTCTGCAGTTTCTTAACCTTGTCCTTGTATCCTCTAAGTCATGTGCCCTTCAGTTTATTCTTTCATTCCCGTCTTTAGACCTCAAGTTTTGGGGAGTCGTTGAAGGTCTGAGTCAAGGATGAGCGTATAAGCCAAAAGTGCAAGTGCTTGCAATCAAAGAAACTCTCTGTCAGGAACAGTCATGGAAATCATTAAAAATCTTAGAGTGACTTTTCGAAGATTGTCTTCACACTCTCTTTTATCTTTTCTGCCCAGTAAAAATACTTCGCATTTTTTGTTTCTAAAGTTCTTAAGGTGTTATAAAAAGTGAGTAGGCCTTGTTAGCCTATTTACAGTGCTAAAATAGGGTAAACCTAACATAGGTAATGATAAGGTCAAGCAAGATCCTGTATCTTGCTAAAGACCAAATGGCAAAATAACATCAGAAATTAGATTAAAAGAGAGAGTAATATCATAAACCCAGATTATCTACCTGGATATATAATCCTAGATTAACATTTTCCATCAACTGTTCATGTCAAATTAAATACATCCCTTTCTACTTTAAAGTAGCTAGTTATGAAAGCATTGCTCATCCTCCAATGAGATACGGTGGTAATGTACTCAGAGAAGTAGGGAGTATTCTTGTGTTCAAGGCTAAAATATTTTCCTTTCAAGATGCTTCTATGGAGCACAATCAGGATCAAAACTCACTGTTGAGTTCAGTAATAGAAAAGAGAGTTCTTTGTTACAGTCAGGACTTTTTTCCTTCACTGCAATTGCAGCTGAGATAGGTGAACCAATACTGGCCTTCAGATATATTAAATTATGTTTCATTGATGGCAAAATCCAGTTTCCAGCTAATACTCCATTTAGTAGATGGCTTAAAGTGCACCTTAATCTGCATCGTGCCCCAAGTTTGACATTATTTGTGTAGGGCAACACAGGTTGATAGTAATTTTTTTCTGCTGACAGGCACAGTTCTCTTCTCCATTAAAGCTTATGGATATTTATAACTCAAAGTGTTCTTGTAGCGGCTGGTAATATAGAACACTTCTCTGCAGTCTACTATTTGACAGCTTCTACTTACTGAGATCGTACTGATGAGAACATCCATAGCTCTTTTGGTTACTAGATAGTTGTGCCAAGATTATCCTGATTCCCAAACTGAAGGAAGCAAAGACACAAAAAGCTAGTTTCTTACCCAAATTCATGTCAGTGTTTCTAGCAATAATACACACCACCTTACTCAGATAAATAGGAAATCAGCTCTAACTTCTTCATCACTTTTTCCTGTTTCTTCAAAATAGATGTAGACGTCTGCCATTCCGGACAATAACACTGCCTGCATAGTTATAAATCAGAGTACATTTTCTTTATGCTTAAGAACATGGAAACAGTATAGAATTCCAGTGCATTAAGAAGGAGGAAATTAGAATCAGATCAAGGGAATCATTGGAAGGATCTTTACATTATTTCATCCAACCTCCTACTAAAAGCAGGGGAATTGCTAACCATAAATCCGTTTGACTTTATCATGTCCTGAACACCTTCATGAGAAGACAATCCACAACTCTTCTGTGTAATCTTAGTGCTGTGCTGAACTACCATTTTTCAGCATTTCAGTGATGAAAAATGTATTCATAATGCCCAGCTTGAACCTTCCAAGCTGTAGTTTGCAGCTGTTGCCTTCAACAAGTCCAGGTGTAGAATGAATCATAGAATTGTTTGAGTTGCAAAGGACCTTAAATATCATCTAGTTCCAACCCCACTGCTGTGGGATGGGATGCCATCATCTAGACCAGGTTGCTCAGGGCCCCATCTGACCTGGCCTCGAGCACTTCCAGGAATGGGGCCCACAAGTTCTCTGGGCATCCTGTTCCAGTCTTCACCACCCTCTGAGTAAAGAATTTCTTCCTAATATCTTATTTAAACCTGGCCTCATTCACTTTAAAGCCATTCCCCCTTGCCCTGTCACTATCTATCCAGACAAAAAGTCCCTCTCCCTCCTTTCTTATAATCCCTCTTAAAGTACTGGGAGGCTACAGTGAGATCTCCCTGAAATCTCCTCTTCTCTTCTCCATGTTGAGCAATCCCAGTTCTCTCAGCCTGTCTTCATAGGAGACATTGTTTCTGACAGAGCCTTTCCTGTTCCTCCACATCAGCCTTGAATAGGGGGACCAAAAGTTAGATGGAATAGTTGAGATGTGGCAGCATGGAGTAGAAGTGAATAATAAGTTCTTTTGATCTAGTAGCAAAAATTATCTTAACTTAACCCAGTGTACAGTTAGCCTCATTTGAGAACTCACTGGGGTCTTGGATTCAGCCAGGGATTTACTACACCTCCATGGCCACTTGGTCAGCTCACAGCTGTATTGAATTACTCTGCTCTAGAAACAACTCCGAACTTCTTGTGCATGAACTGCATGGGCTTCCTTTTGGTCCAGTCCTCTAGCATGTTAAGATCAATTGAAGCTTTAATATTTATTGCATGAACCAAATTTAATATCTTCCACAGATTTACTGAGAATTCTTGTCTCATCATTGAGGTTGTTGACAAAGATACCAAACAGTTGTAGAGCCATTGTCACCCCACTAGGTCTTGTGCTCATTACCAGGTTCACTGGACATCACATGCCTGATTCCTACCCTCTGAGTACAGAAGTCCAGCCAATATTAAGCCTACCTAGAAGTGCATTCATACAACCCATTCTTCTTCATCTTACAGCTTAGAGTGGTCTGAGAGACTTCCAAAGCCTCAGCAAAATTTAGGTGTGTTATATCCACTATTATCCCTTCACTCACCTTGCTAGTCACTTTATCACTGAAGACAATTGAGAATAATAAGCATGATCAGTCCTTGATAAACCTTTGTTGCTTACTTGCCCTTCAATGTTTAACCCCAGCCAGCAATTAAGCACCATGCAGTCATTCACTCACTCTGCAGGATGGGGAAGAGAATAAGAAGAATAAAAATTGGAAAACCTGTGGGTTGAGATGAAGACAGTTTAATAGAAATAAAAACAACAACAATAATTGTAAAGCAAAGGAAAAATAACAGAGAGAAAATAAAACAAAAACCAAGAAAGACAAGTCATGCAAGTGAAAACAGCTGCTCAGCACCAACTGACCAATGCACAGTCAGTCCCTGAGCAGTGACCCCTCACCAGCCTCTCCCCCATCTTTATATGCTGAACATGACACCATATGTTGTAGGATGTCCGTTTGGTCAGTTGGGATCAGCTGTCCTGGCTGTGTCCCCTCTCAGCTTCCTGTGTACCCCCAGCCTCCTCTCTGGTGGGGTGAGGAGAGTGGCAGAAAATACCTTGATGCTGTGCAAGCATTGCTCAGCAGTAACAAAAACATCCCTGTATTATCAACACTGTTTTGGTCACAAATCCAAAAGACAGCCCCATACCAGCTACTCTGGAAAAAAAGCTAACTCTATCCAAGCCACACCCAGCACGACAGTTTAGAAAAATCCTCCAAGAATATTTCCAGGGACTGAGATGAATCTGACCAGCCTGTAACTCCCAGATTGTTCCTCCTACCATTTATAAAATTTGGCATAATATTTTCATTTTTTCATTTGTAAGGGACTTTTCCAGATTGCCTCAATTTTTTTGGCCACAGGTAAGTAGCAGCTTTACAATCACCTCAGCTGCGTGCTTCAGCAGTTTCAGATTAATCTCATCCTGGTCCAGGGATTTTAGTACATCAGGATCCTTCAAGTAGCTGCTAGCCTGCAACAATTCCACTCTTGACTGCTCTTCTCCTTCCCAAGCTGGACTGGCTCGGTGCAGCGATCTGATCTCAGGCTTTTCCTATAGGGACTGAAGCTGGAAGGTGGGGAAGGCATCAAGTACTTCAGCTTTATCTGTGTCATCCATCACTGGGCTGTCTCCTCCCTTTTGTCAACAGTGCCACATTTCCTCTGAACTTTTTGCTCTGAACCTTTATCTCTGAGCAAACTGACAGAATTTCTTCTTGTTACTCTTCATGTCACTAGGCAATTTTAACTTCAGCTGGGCTTTGGCCTTTCATTTTTCCTCTGAGTAATGTTTCTCTCTCATGTCTGTTCTTGTTTGCAATTTCTTTTATGTGCTCTAGGTTAGCTATCATCAATTTGATAACCATTAAAAATCAAAGGTTTCACATGTTATTGTGTTGCTATTTGCATTTTATTAGTTTTGTGCAGCCAGTGTTTGGTCAGTTTGTGTTCTCATGCCATGTTTAGCAAAGTAATAGCGGATTAACATATATATGTATAAAGTCAGTCAGGTGAAAACTCACTTGGTAAAGCTGACCAAGTTAAGAGCCTACACCAAACCTGTGGGCCACCAGCAAGTCAAACTTTTACAGGAAGTCAAAATGCATCATTCCTTCTCATCAGGAAGAAACTTATTTGTAGTATTTTAGGTAGTTACTTTCAAATCAAAACATATTAATTTTGTCATAGTGCTGTGAGTCCCCTACAACCTCTGTCTGTAGGAGCCCACTGTTTGAAGTTGCATGGTCACCCAACTGCCATCATTTATTTTCACATGCACCTTAGAGATATACGAACCATTATTCTAGGTTTTTTCATCTTGATCCTGCATCTCTCTCTCTAGCTGAGAAACTTGTTTAGAGTCTTTCAAGATTTTTCTTGATCCCTTAATTAAAAAATAGCATCCAAAGGAGACACTTCACCTAAAGGTCCCTGAACACTGTAAATGTAAAACTACAATTTCACTCTATCTGCAACATTGTTTTTGATTTTCTTACTATTTCAGATAAGCTGGGTTTGGGTTGTTTTTTGGTTTGGGGTTTTTTTTGGTTTTGGTTTTTTGGGGTTTTTTTTGGTTTTTTTTTGGTTGAATATTTGTTTAAATGTTTCATTTTCTTATGCTTTAAAAAAATGCGTTTTCTATTTTAAAGTGACATATCATGTCTGGAAGTTAACCTATCACTATTTTAGAGTCTCAAGTTTGAAGACTGAAATGGAAAGAAAATGCTTCAGTTACCTTGAGCTTTTTGTTCATTTATTTGGCTCTTAGATATAATATTTGTGACAACTAGATATACTTTTTTTTGTCTCTTCCCTTCAGTTAAGTAACAAACTTAGGGAGAGAAAGTATTTTCCACTCACAACTTAAAGTAGCTCCGCCATCTAAAATCATAGACTCGTTAAGGTTGGAAAAGATGTCTAAGATCACTGAGCCCAGTTAAGCTTGATATATTTATTATGTTTACATTTAATTTGTCAATAATTAACACATGAATAGGAAAAAAATTAGATTTATGTATTTAAATAGAACCTCCTAGGAAAAAGTGTTTTCTGTATTCAATTTATATCTGATTCCCTCAGACATTGGGTATTTTAGCAAATTATCCCATAGCTTCTTTCCACTTCCTCAGGGAAGATGGAAGACAGGACTTATGAAGTCTCTGATGACATGTGGAGGAATAAAATTCTTGGAAATTTACAAGAAGGTCAGGCTGAAATGCCAGAGGACTGGTACCTAAAAGATGGGAAGCATAAAGTTAAATGTGCAAGAACCCATTCTTGCATATTGTATTTATATATATTTATATTTACATGTTTTTCTCCGATGATACAAATAGTATTGTAAAGCTCTTTTTCTTTCGCAGGCATGATTAAATGTTATTTACATGGAATCTATGAGGTTTTGTAATATTTTTAAGGCCTTTAGCCCAACTGGCTTTGAGATATTTGACAAGTTATTAAAAGGAAACTTAAATCCTATAGCCTTATGGTAAAGAGCTGTAGACCAAAAATACCCCTTTCATGCTGACTTTAAAATGCTATTTTTTTAAAAAATTTTGCTTCTGTACTCCTGTGATAGGTGCCAGAGTTGATGAATGGATGTTAATTACTAGTGTATGTCTCAGCAAAACTGAATGAAAAATCAATGTGAATGTGTCTTCACCTAAACTTTTAATAATGTTCCTCTGACAGATCAAACTCAAATATCTCCAGCCAAAAACCTCTGCACAAATAGGTTAATTTATGATTCAAATGTGTAACCACAGTAATAGAGGTATATGCAGTTCAGGAGCAGACTTAGCTGTAAATTTATATTTGGGAGAAAAATACTTCTTTCAGCATTCCTTAAAAAAAAGGAAAGGAAAGGAAAGGCTGAATAATTTTCTCCTATCCTGTCTCTGTTTGTCAGTGGAAAATGCAGGATTGCTAAGGACTACACCAGCAGATGAGAATTCCAGATACGAATCACTCAAACTCCAACTTACATGCTTTCTTTTCCTTTGATTTTGAAGGCTTTGGAACACAGTTAAGTTGTAAAAGATAATGAATTTGTTTAGTAAAACTCAGTTGGAAGGACCACAACAGTAATGAAATCTTTTAGAAGAAAAGGTAACAACACACTGACCTTTTTTTCTCTTATCTCAAGCAGTTTACAGAAAGCACTGTTTCTTACTATGCCTATGGAACTTTGCATTCCAGGTATTAAAGACTTGGCAAGATGGAAGGAAAAACAATACAGAAAGGTTATCTTTTAGAAAAAAGACCATTGAGGTGTCAACTGGAAGCAGTCGAATACTTAGATCAGGCTGAAAAAGCAGCCTTTTGGAAGACTTTTGAGGAGAGAATATTTATTACTATTGCAATTTCCATATATTGCCAAAGGTACAGAGAAAATGAGGTCACAATAGACAAGAGGCACAAACCTGCAATTTCTTTTATATCAAAATGTTTTGCAAGGGCTTTCTTGAGCAAGAGTGGAAGATGGTGTATTTATTCAGTGAGCATTGCTTTAGGAGCCCAAGCAGGAAAAGATAAGTAGCACGTAACCGAGGAAGCCACGTAACCTTTGACAGAACATGCTGATGTTTGTGGGAAAATGGCTCGAAAAGCAGGGCCACAGGATGCTAGAAGCTCTATCTCTGCAGAATTTGCAGAGCGCACAAAGAGCATTGTGCGAGCAGATGGCAGAACCTTGAAGATAAACTGGAAGGACAATGTCCTGGGAGGTCCAGAAAGTACTGAGGTTTTTTAAAGAGGGATTGTGGTCAAAAGGATACAGAAAATCAGTTAGTGGGCCCACGAGGGGTCCACAAGCAGGCGGGAATAAAATGATGTAGCTGTATGCAACTAACCAATAATAGTGTGGCAAGTAGTTTTACTAACCAATGACATGATGACATGTAGACATGCTAGGTGCTGGAAAAAATGTATTTAAGGCTGAGAAACTGTGAAATAAACGGATTGAAGCTTATCAATCATATTGATTGTGACTGCTTTTTTCCCCTCGTCGCCGATTGCGGGGTTTAGTCACGGTCCAGGCTCCTTTGATATAAGTTTTCCTTTCAGTGAGTTTCTTTTCTATACGTTTTTTCTCGCCCCTGCAACATGTGGTGACAGGTTTAAGGATCCTGTGATTTTTGGTGACTGCAGGGACCTTTACAACGTCCCGCGACAGGTGTTGACGCCATGCATTTCACAGTGTGATGGCACACTCCTCAGGAACACAGCCTAAGCTCAGTTAAACAGCATTGGACTCTATATCTTCAGAAAGAGATTCCTAAGGAGAGATATGGCGAAGGTCTTTAAGTTCTTGTTCACCTGCTCCATACAACTCATGAAATAATTGTTGTCTAGTTCTCATCACAAGGGCTAGGAGTAGACAATAAAAACACCAGCCAAAATCTGTAAACAGAAGATAATATGTTTTCACTGAGAGCATATCTATGCTCTGGAACTCATTTTTTTAGTTTATTGTCTATTGCACGTGAAAAATATCAAAGGGAAATCAGAGCCATTTGGATGAAGGCTGCATAGAAGGCTGCTAAACGAAGAATTGTGTATACAGTCTTCAGCATCCCTAAGTGATTGTTTCTTGGAAAGTAGGAAAATGCTAGTAGAACTATACTTGAAGGTGAGCATACATAATTTCATGAAAGAGTGAAAAAAACAACATCCACAATGGCCACGAATTACTGCCCAAACCCCACATAGTTACACAGAGGTGCTTTAAATATTTCTGGTTTTGAAATACTGTTTTTAGTTGAAATGCCTTGAAATAAATTATTGTCAAAATTTGCTTGGATAAACCTTTGAGAACTGAAAGTCATCATCTTTAAAACGCTTCTGGCCTGGGAGAAGGAGGAAGACATGCTATTGAGAAATGCAACAATTTTAAACTGCATTTCAAAGAATTTTAAAAAATATTTCCTTTTGAAAGTATTTCATTAGGCAAATTTTTTATAAAATATGAGATTTTTTCATAATTACATGAGGCTTATTCTACCAAGTTACGCATTTCTAGTTCTCAAGAACTCTTATTCAGCTACATTCAACATTACAGAGGGAATTTTAGCAATTTTTCTTGAATGCTGGTCCTAAAAACCCTTTTTAGAACATACTTAGTTTACTTAATTTTAAATGTGTGCAGCTCATAAAACTTGATCTGGCAAATTTAGAGTCTTTTGTTTTTTGAACTTTTGAGGGGAAACCACAGACATGTTTAAACAAGAGGACTCGGAGGAGGAAAAAAGAGACATGGTTGTTTTCTCTGTTATGCAATATAGCCTTTCTTGTCTTTAAAAGCATCTATGTCCCAATTTATCTCTAAATAACGTTTTGTCAATGTTTAGTAGATTTCAAAACACTTTGAAATTATCAAAATTGTTATCAGACAAAAGACAAGGAAGTGATTTGTCAAAAATTTTACATAGAATAGAACACATATGTCCTAAATTTAGTCTATCAGTCAAGTTGCTAAATGACACCAACTTTCTGAATTATCTCATAATTGGAAATAAATTCCTAATTCTGGCTCAGTCATATTGCAATGCTTTTAAATCCAGACCATAGTACTCTCTTATTTTGTAAGGGCAGGGATTAGCAGTCTACAATGTGTCCATGATTCCTTATTAAGCAGTAATATTCATGATTGGTTTGATTAAACATATGAAATACAGGTGCCTGATAAATCTGAGGGTTAACTGTGGCTCATAGGCCCAGAGTGTTTAGAAACCCTTTGTGTGTGATTTTTTACACAAATGCAGAGGACTGTACATATATATATATATGTGCATGAAAATATATTTATGGATGTACATATTCATGTAACACAGTAATACAAATAATGAGTGATATCTGTAAAGTGGAAAGCCCTGACTGGAAATCTCAGTATAAATCAAAAGGATTATTAAAAAGTTAGAAATTATGACAGAGGGTTATTTTTAATATAAAACTGTCAGTTTGCTAGAATGTAGTTTCAGGTTTCTATAACAAATCTATCATTGACAGTTTTACCTTTTTGTGATAACTCTGAGAATTTCTGACATTTTTGCAACAATTTTTTTAACTTCTTTTGAGATTGTTGAGGCACTATTAACTGTAGTCTCCTTTTAAGATTACTTAGAGACATCTTCTATTCCTCTTTAGAATCAGAATTCCAAAGGATAGTCAGTCTTCTACTAGGAATTCAAATCCCAGTTTCCCTAGTCTGAAGACACTATTGTCTTTTGACATCACTTTTGAAACAATGGCACCCTGAGGCAATGGGCCAGAAGCAATAGTGTCTGCAATTAGTGTCACATTCAATCCAGACCAGGAGTATAATGCATTTTGTTTTTACAGAAACCTTATTGGCTATGTAACTCAATTTTATGATGATGTTTTAAGAATTCCCAAGTCATATACCCTGAAAAGGTCTGTATGCTTGTTAAAGAATGGGTCTTACAGTATCTTAAGGAATTTGAACAGAAATTTAATTTCTGTTTAAAGTCATTTGCCAGATAAATTTAGCCTTTTTAAAAAAATAAAATTTGGTGGTGAAACAAGGGAGTAACATTTCAGTGGAATAAAGCAGTGGCTCGAGGCATGTTAGTATGTTAAAGTGGCAGCACAAAGAGCAGGTTAATTTCTATTATTGATAGGTTGTTTTAACTGCTGTGGAAGAGAGTTTTCCATCAGGATCCCACTCTGTGAACACCTGTGAAGAAATTCTCTTTCCCTGTACAGGATATTTCCATCCTTCCAGTTCTCAGGTGCTCTAATGTAAGATGGTCTCTCCCTTCTCAAAACCATACCTGACCCAAGATGCAACACCTGAAGTCTTGCTTGCTATGCAAAGCTAAATGAGGATATGGTGCTCTGCATATGCCAAAGTAGGGGTTTGGGTTTGAGCCTTGCTCTGCTTGCAATTCACATTGTCAAGCTTTCTCATCCTTAAAATTGTTGCATTTGGTTGTGACTTGCACAGCCAAATAATCTGGACATATAAACAATACCTTTGGTATGACAACTCTTGGGAGGATATTACCAGCACAAGAATTTAAGTACTGAGAACCAAAAATTAGCAGTGGAGAGGCAGTGTACAACTTTTAAAAGCATTTTTCAGATGTATTTGAGTCCTTAAGTATCTTATACTCTCACAGAGAAAAGTCAGACAACTTAGGTCAAACATTTTCAGTGATGGCTTAATTAACCTGTGTCATTATTTTGAGTGGAAATAGGTTATTAAGCACTCAACAATAGAGGCATCTCCCATATCTGAGCTTCCAGCTCTGCTATGGTGACTGATTGTGCTTCTAGTCCATGGTTTAAGAGACCTAATTGAGCTTACACTGAAATGAACAAAAAAAAAAATATCATAGTGTGTACTCAGTTGAACAACTTATCTGAAAAGTCCCCTTCAAGTGTTGAAAGGCAACAATAAGGTCTTCCTAGTGCCTTCCTGTCTCCAGGCTGAGCAACCCCCACTCTCTCAGCCTATGTTCATAGGAGCTGTAGCTTTGTGATAATTTTTGTGGTCTCCTCTGGACTTGCTCCAAGAGGTCCATGACTTCCCTGTGCTGAGGACCCCAGAACTGAGTGCAATACTCCAGGTGGGATATCACCACAGTGAAGCAGAGGAGGAGAGTCAGCTCTCTGGACCTGCTGGTCATGCTGCTTTTTATGCAGCCCAGGATATGGGTCTGCAAGTGCACATGGCCAGCTCACGTCCAGCCTCTCACCCACAGCACCCCCAAGTCCTCAGCAGAGCTGCTCTGGATCTGTTCATCCCCCAGCCTGCATTGATACCGGGGCTGCCCTGACCCAGGTGCAGCACCTTGCATTGACCTTACTGAACATCAGGAGATTCCCATAGGCCACTTCTCAAGGTTATCAGGGCCCCTCTGGGTGGCATCCCATTCTTCAGGTGCTCCAGCCCACCACTCAGCTTGGTGTCACCTTCAAACATGCTGAAGGTGCACTCAATCCCTTCATCTATGACACTTAGGAAGTTACTAAACAGTACTGCTCCCTGTACAGACCCCTGCCGGACACCACTTGTCACTGATGTCCATCTGGACATTGAGCTGTTGACCACTACTCTCTGGATGTGACCATCCAACCAGTTCCTCATCCACTGAACAGTCCATCCATCTCTCTCCAATTTAGAGAGAGGGATATTGTGGTGTAGCCTGTTAAAGGCCTTACAGAATCCAAATAAAATGTTTTAAATTGTGCAAAGAAAAAAAAGAAAGGTGAATGCTAAATATCTCAGTAGAGTTTATACTTTTCTAGTTTTGCATATTAGGAAACATTTTCTTTTTTTTTTCTTTTTTTAAAATTCAGTTTATGTTTCTTCTTCTTTCTAGGTGCTTAGACCACATTTTAAGGCTCTTTAAAACCAGGAGTGGAAATGCAATAGGAGTACTTCTGTCTGACAAGCAATGTATTAATTAATTCATTTAATATTTTTGAGGATGCTTATGGATAGTCCCAAGAATATGTACAAGAACAAGTTAGTGCATAAAAGTACTGTAAAATGAGCAGAATTTATTTGCATTTATTGTGCTCTAATGCACAGAAAATGTGTTTATTTTGAGGAGTCCACCAATTGTGACCACTGTTGATAAAGTTAACATTACACAGATGTTCATGGACTAGAACTGCTTCAGAAAAAGGTTAGCTATATCTTTCTCAGAGACCTTAAAAATTACACCATCAGAGTTCATAAAGGTAAGTCACTGTTGAAGTAAGAAATTAGCTTCCCTAAGAAGATTTTAATGATTTATGGTCTTGTTTTTATTCCTGTGAAAGAGTGTTGTTGCTTGTAATTTCCCATTGAAGACAAGAAAGGAATGAAAAGGAAAGGACTTACTTCAAGTGATAATACAAGCAACTTAGGTTTTATGTGTTTTGGCTTTTTTTTGACAGGACTCAAGAGGAGCAAAAAAAGTAATGTATCGTAGCCTCAAGGGAAAGCAAACCAGCTGTCAGCTTGAAGGAAACATTGGTTAAATTATCTCAATAAAGCTTTTTTAGACCTCAACTGCAAAGAAGCCCCAACATGCTTTTGTATACACAGATTCTATTACAAATTATCTATGAACACTTATTTATGGACCTATCTCATGGGTCGTACCCACGGTCCTACCTCAACTGTTAAATTAAAAAGACCCTTACTCTCTCAACTACTAACAAATAACACTATCCTCAGTCAATTTCTTTATTATTCTGTCTCTTTTCTGTTGTTGTCACCTAGCAATACCATTCTTCTGCTTTAGCACTTCTTTGCACACTGTGAATAGTCTACAGTTGTGTACTTGGAATCACTTCTTATTCCAGTTTTTATTCCCCCTAAGCAAATCTCACCAATCAATGAGCAAAACCTCAAGGTGATGCAAACCAGATACATTCTAAAAAGAAATAAAATAAACCCAGATCATCTGCATACTTGGCTTCTCAAACCCTAATCCATACTAAGTACCCAGTAGAGGTGACTGCTTTCAACGTGAAAAGCAAATCTCTATTTGCTTGCTGTAAAGGATTTGATCTGATACATGTTCAGCCTTGCCTCAAGCCTATGTTTTTTCTCTTTCTTGTTTACAGATATTTGGCCACCCTAGGTGAATCAAAAAACTTGGAATGATGCAGTCCAGAACAGAGAGGTTTGTTATTCTTTTTGTCTTCAGTTGGACCAAGCTTTATACTCTGTCCTGGGGAGGCACAGGCTAAAATGTTATCCTGGCAAAGTGCCTGTTCTGCCGCTAGTGAAACTTCTCACATGCAGTTACAACTTCCTTTTGGTCATACCTTTCAAGTCATGTGCACTGCACATTGTATCTGAATCTGCCTGGGAGTGTCAGGCTTTAGAGCCCATCAGTGTGGTACCTTGCATCTTCGCATAGTCTGGCCAGCAGGTCGAGGGAGGGGATTCTGCCCCTCTACTCCTCTTTGGTGAGATCCCATCTGCAGTGTTGCCTCCAGCTCTGGGGACCCTACCACAGGAAGGACATGGATCCATTGGAGTGAGTCCAGAGGAGGTCATCAAGTTTATCAGAGGGATGCAGTACCTTTCCTATGAGGAAAGGCTGAGAGAGTTGAGTTATTCAGCCTGGAGAGGAGAAGACTTTGGGATGACCTAACTACACCCTTCCAGTACCTGAAGGGATCCTACGACAAAGATGGAGAGAGACCATTTACAAGGGCATGTAGAGACAGGACAAGGGAGAATGGCTTCAAACTGCAAGAGAGTAGGTTTAGAGTAGATATTAAGAAGAAATTCTTTACTGTGAGGGTGGTGAGGCACTGGAATAGGTTGCCCAGAGAACCTGTGGATGCCCCATCCCTCGAGGTATTCAAGGCCATGTTGGATGGAGCTCTGAGCAACCTGGTCTAGTGAAATGTGTCCCTCCCCATGGCAGGGGAGTAGGAACTAGATGACCTTTAAGGTCCCTTCCAGCCCAGGCCATTCCATGATTCTATGATAGATTGTTTCAGTCTGCCACAAAATGCCCTTTGCAGGTCATGCTGTGATGTATCTTAGACAATGGATTGCATTTTAGAAATTTGCCATTTGTTCTCTTGGCTGAAGAAATTCATGAAAGCAATGCATAATCCATGATCAATGGACAAATTAATTATTTAGGAGATGCTGCTTGAATTTCAGTAGCTAAACAGGCCCTTTTCCTTCTAGGCTTTCTCAATTGCTGAGTATTTCCTCCTCGTGTGTTAACAAGCAAGTGTTCAGTACTCCTCCAGCGTGAAGACTGCTTGTTGATATTTCTGACACCTCTTTTGTGTATGTCCGTTTGAACAATTCATTGTGTAGAGGTGTACATAACTTATCTTCGAGCATCAAAAAAGTTTATGCTCAGTCCACCCTCTAAACTATTGTCTTTGGGTCCCTAATGATGTTTAATGCCAGGGGAGCTAGGGTAGAAATAGGGCTCCAAATAATCTGTCTTAATTAGTCTCACAACACCCAGAAATAAAAAATACACATTTTGGGTTTTTTTGTTCTCAGGATTGCTCAATGATTTAAGTCAGCAACTGAGTCAGAAAAGAGCTATCTCAAAAGAAGAGGAGCACATTAATCATGTTGACAGTGAGAGCTGTGCTTCATAGATAGCAGCTCTATGTTTACTGCCATTACAATGGGTACCCATCATTTTAGGTACAGAACTTATCCTTGCCTATGAGGCTGCTATTCATGGACTAGTATCTTGAGCCAGAATGCAATCCATAAACTTCTGAAAGAGGGTCATCCAGGACCAAAAAGCATCCTTTGAAAGCAGGACTGGTCTTCATGCAGGGACTTTTATTTGTAACGAAGGAATTGGATCTTCCACAACTTTTCCAAAAATAGGACATTCATTTTTCCAAATCAACAGCAAAACAGTTTATTCCATCTTTATTTTACAGATATCTGCATTATCCTGAACCATGAGCTATATTCAAAGTCTATAATTGCCCAGACTCCATAGGGGCAGAAGCACACTGCCATCTGCCAAGCACTGGCAAATGTATTGCCTGTCCCAGTTTGGGATTTTACAGAATTATTACTGTTTCAGGCCACACAGCGCACTTCTATGGTGAAAGCAGAAGCTTTCTCTGCACAGGGCTGCAGAGAACCAACCACTCTTCGGCTTTGTGTTAATGTGATGGGCTGATATTTAGAATGTCTTACTGAATGTGATAAGGGATTCCAAAAGCATCAGCAAGACACGTTTCTGCTCACACCAAGGCGATCCAGTGTAGCCTCCTTCATGCAGTCAAATCCCATTTCCTCACCCACCTAACAGGGAGATTGAGATTTGCCTGTGAAGGAAATAAAGATAGAGTCTCTTGCACACAAGGGTCTCAGAAATAAAGGATTGTTGTGTTTTTATCTGTTACTCTCTTGTAACAGGGATGTTAGATACATACAGTGAAGAAGCCTTTCATTTCTACCAACACCTTATAGTAGTGAATGGCAACAGCCTGTGCATTTTGTGCAGCTGACTGTCCATGGGCTGCATCTCATCCTCAGCTCTCCTCACATCTCCGCAGTGTGTGTGTCCTTGCCCCACACAGGATATGAATTGTTACAGCTTGCAGCCATGTAACCATGACTCTGTAACTTGAGCAATTTACTCTACAGGCCATGAGCTCGCTTGGCCGAGCAGATGGCTGTTACACTCCATCCACTGAGGGAGAGCTGTTCTCCACAGCATGCAGGAGTTATGGTACTTCTGCTCAAGACTCCTAAACCTTGCTGAGCGGAATATGTTCCATTTGTTCAAGGAGACAGAGCTTGCCCTCTGGCTATCAGTGGTTCTTTCATCCTGTTGACTCTGTACAACTCAGGTGTCTTAGTAGATCCTGCCAAAGACCCATTTGTCTCAGAAGAAGCTTTGCTATTTTCACTAAAAATATTCCCAACGAAATCCAAGCAAATATTAAAAAAAAGTCTGAAGCAACTTTTTCAGTATAACAAAATTATAAGCAGCTGACCTGCCACCCTCCTTTTAAACAATTGAAGAACTTCTATAATAACAATTACTCTTAGTTCCCCATGTAATAAAAATAGATTTTCTCTGTGCACCACGTATAATATGTTGTGGATCTTCCTGCTTCTTCATGTTAAACTATGCCTCACTCTTTTTTTTTTTTATTTTCTTATTTTTTCCCCTCCCAGTTCTTTGAAACTGTTTCTTTGGAGATCCCCTAAGTTCAAATTTCACTGGAAGTTATACCTAGGTATTTTTTTTAGCTTGCTTACAGCTAATCTTATTATTCATTTAGTTGACATGCAGTTTGATCTTCAGTAGTTAATGGAAGGTGCATTCTGACACTTGGTGAGTATTTTGGCCTCCTGCTTTAATGCATGAACACAAATGTTTGGATTGCACTCAAAACCACTAGATATGTCTGTGTTTCAACCCATGGTTAGGCTACTGAAGAAATGTGCCTTGAGGCTTCCAAGAAAACAAAATTGTAGACACCTAGGCTTACACATTAGAATGGGTCATAATGTATAGTTTATTTCTGAGAAAATGTCGGTAAAAAAGTAATGTTTAGAAAATATATAGCATGAGAATAAACAAAGATCTGAGTTTTAAAAAATCAGCAATTTGACAAATGTTGAGACTTGAAGGAAAGTAGTTAACACTTCCCATTATGTGTTTAATTCTGGTTCACAAAAGCATAATGCAGATATTTGTGAAAATTTTGTTAATCACAACAATTTTTTTTCTAACAGTATATGTAGAAACATAATGAGAAACAAAATATAACAAAACAACAAAAAAGTATTTTTCAGGGAACTCCAAAAGGTTTTTATAGGCTCTTCCCCACTATAAATTGATTATATTTCAATTTTCATTAGGCATATCATAGACTTCTTTTTTAGCTAGATTAAATTTCTGGGCAATCTGCAAGGCAGTTAAGAGCAGCTATTAAAATGACCACATAAAACAAACAAAAAATACTTCTCTTGTTTGAAGTACACATATGTTAAAAATGAAGGTACACCTCTTTTATGCATACTTCCAGTTATACAGAGCAAAATCCCTGATGATTTCAGGAAAGAGCATATGGTCCACTTGATTTTTTTAATCTTATTTTGGAGCTCAAAAAATGTTAACTACTAATTTTGTCTCCATCTTTATATTTATGAAAGCATTCTGTATACAGATTGATTTTACTTGCTCTGTGTTTTTACTGTTGTCTTATTTGCTAATCGACAAAAAATTGCAAGAGCTTTAGGACTGGTACATAACACAGTTTACTTCTAGATTTGTAAACAGAAAGAAGCCAAATACAGCTTGGTACAATTAATTTCCAACTACTGTTTCTGAATGTCTCTGCAGTGCCCTTTCAGCAACTGCACATTCAAGAAGCTATTTCTTTTTCTTCAGCAATCAGAGAATACCTCTGCCACAAAGTTTTGCTCAGTGAGGGCAAGGCTGTTTTCTGCAGTGATGTCAACAAATAAGTGCTGTTCTTCAAATGTTGACCTTTAAAAAGCAAATTATTAAAACTAATACATTATCTTACAGAGACTGTAGAGCAAGCAGGAAAGAGGTTTCTCTTTACTAGAAGAGATACCATTGCTCTTCACCCAAAGCTTCCAAACTTTGTGAAAGTGCCAGTTTTTCATATTTAAAACTATTCTGCACTAGCCTTGTTTGCCATGCCTGGGTAGGCAGATCTGCACTAAGGAGCAGGTTTTTTCCCATTCCCGGATGAGCTGAGTAGCACAGCTGGTTGAAGACAGTTAATTGCTCTTCATGATGATTAGAATGTTGTTAAAGTTTTCGCAGAGGGAGAGAAAAGAACATGCATGTGGTTTGAAAGGTCATGGTGGAAACAAGATATAGCAGGCATGAGATAGTGTTATATTGACAAGTGTTTATCATAAGAAAACACACTCGGCATTAAAACCTGCTAGCTCTTCCAGTTGATTACAATGTAATACAGTTTCATAAAATAACACTATGATTATGTCCCTTTGTCAAATCACATTTTTTTCCTCTTCTGCAGAAGATTGCCATTTTTGTGGTTTAAAAGCAACACAAATTTGCTAGAAAGGTCTTAAAAAACCAACCACTTTGTTATCTTGGTAATTTGCTTCTAAAACGGAATTATTATGTTTTCTAAACTATCTTTTCTGTACACATAGAAACCACATACATGTTATATTTATTTTCATTTTATCATACACAGTCATTAGTAAGTCTCACAGTACTGATTTAGCCGTGGATTATGCTTTATTAAAAGGACGCATTTGAACAGCCTGAACTAATGTTGAGAGCTGGGCTGCATTCAGTGCCCTCCAGTATCCAGGCACAGTGGTCCATCCAGTTCAAGAACTGGAAAACAGCACTCATGGTCTGATGGATATATGTGGATCAACAGACTTCAACTCCAGAACACATGCAGTAGAAACAATTAATGGAAGTGAGGAGAAAGATACTGATATGATTGTCCCATACACAGTAAAAGAGTAAGTTCTGTAAATAGGCAGGGCCTCTATTGCATTTGTCCACCCTACTCACTAAAAAAGGCTGGCCGCTCTATTCTTGCCAGATGTTTATAGTGGATTACAGCTGCTTTTTCTCCAGGATACCGTGGAATCCAGCAAAATAACACACACTCTTTCACTCTGGCCAATAAATTCCAGCAAACATAAAGGAAATTCAAGGTCATCCCTTCAAGGACGCTTGCTCAGTCACGCCTGTTTTAATTGCTCTTGAATCTCTTTGTCTCCAGATACAAGTATTTACTGAGCAGCTTTATCTACTTTGTCCTGAAGCTTTCCCTTAGGCTGGCCAGGTTTTCTTACTCAGCACTAACATTTCTAAGTTCTGCCATTCCTGTATTCATAGAAGGTTGTACAGAAATAATTTTGAAGAATCCATACTGTATAGCATGAGACAAAAAAGGGACATCTTTGTATACTATTTCCAATCTTCACAGGCTTTACTCTCTCATGACTGGCACTTCAAGAAAACATACCGATTTTCTGTGACTACTTACGGTGTTAACACCACTGAAAAATGAAGCCAATTGTACTCAAAGGATGAAAATTAGGAAGTGTTAGTGCCTGACCTTTAGGCCATCTTGATACAAGAGATGAAGATCTAAAAAATATAGAAATGCCATCTTTCTGGGTCTTCTTTGAGACTTTCCCACATTTTTTGGTTTTTGGGGGGTTTCTTATTGTTTTTTTTAATTAAATAATCTTTTTTTCAAGGCAATAGTTGTATTTCAGGGATAGCATTTACAAAGAACTTACTTTCGTTGCTGCCAGATATTCCAAATGCACATCCCATTTGGATTGTGCATCTAGTGAAGCTTTACCAAAAAAAAGTCCAAGTTCCTTTGCCTTACATGTATTTAAAGACTTGCAGGTGTTAGGACTCCAAATGCTGCAGTTCTGCTGTCAGAGAAAACCCACAGGAAAATTACTGATGATATATCAACTAAAAAATCCTAATGATAATAGTTCAAAGTGGGATGTTTAAAATATGATCATTTGCATTTAAAAAAAGGGTGTATAACTTTTCTCTTATGTAAACTATTCATTGTGTCGGTTTAGCTGTTAAATTTAAAAATTAAGGTTGAGAGAAGAGTAAACTGCCCAACTTAAACAAATTTTAAAACACAGAAATTATTTTTTTGTCATCAAAACAAAGAATAAATCATTTCCCATAAGAAAAATGTTCCACAGCCTCAAAAACATTTGATTTTGTGACCTTGCAACGACAACAACAACAACAACAAAAAAGTTAGTGAAAATTCAAGATGTGATTCATGGAAATTTTCATGGATAACATGCAGGTCTATATAAACACTGGCCTCCTTGTCCTGTCTTCTGATTCTGCCTCAGATGAAGCAGGTACCATATTGGGGGGGGGTGGGGTGGGGTGGTGTTTCAGCCAACATTTCAGAAAATCAGAATTTAATCTGTTTTGTAACAGATTAGTCTTCCACACCTATTCTCCACACTGTTAAACTGAATTCATACAACTCGGCCTTCAAGTTGTGAGTCCTTTTCCTTGTAGCTGTATGTAGAAGAAATTATAGTATTAGTTCTAAAAACACTGAGTTCAACAGGTCAAATTCATCTCGAGGGTGACTTTGACTTCAGTGAGAATGCCGCAGGGAGACATTGGCTCAGCGTGTCTCCCATGTTTACTAATCACAGGAGCAGCAGCAGTTCCCTCCATTTGAGCAGGGCTGCACAGAACTTTCATTACAAAATAACAAAGCGCAGCTAACTCAACTTTGAATTTAGTTATGGCTTCATTAAAATTTTTCAAAGTTTCTGACTGTGCATGAATTTTTATAGTGGATGCTTTATGGATTCAGCTGAGTTTCAGTGTGCATTTTAATCCTAGACTCAGAGTGAAATACAAAGAAATGCAAATGGCAAACAAACTTCGATATAAATGCCAACAAGACAAATGCTTGAAATTTTTCAGTTCTAATGCTGCTAACGCTGACCTCATCCTATATAAGTGTGATTTTTAACCAGATTCTGCTTTCCTTTCTCACTGGATGGAAAAGGTAAGGTAGATTATCTAAATGAAAATGCCTAGGTTAGGAACATAGGTTCTTATATAATTAAAACTTTTTGGTGAATACTAAGTGCATTAAAGCTAGGAACCAACTGCCATGATGCCCTGAATCACGAGTGTCCCTAGAGGCACCTCCCCTTGGTACAGTATCTTCATTGTGAGATATTGTAGAGTGCATTGGAGTTGCAGCCTACAGTGCATTGTGTAGCCCTGGTTCCTTCACAAACCCTGTTTGCATCCAAAGCTGGGGGCAGACTGCATACAGACTCTGCCTGTACACCTGTGTTTCCTTGGGGTGCGTGGGGAGCCACAAAGGCAGCAGCTCTGTGCCCATATCAGGACTCCTTGCCTCGAGAAGTTTGGGCCCTCAGACGCACTCTGTAGTGTGCACTGCAGTTCTGTGTCTTGCAATCGAGAAAAAACCGCCTCAGTCTTCAGGAAGTAAAGGACATCAAGACACCGAATTTTTTGTTGTCTGGATATTCCGTACTGTGTACAGCACAACTGAAGGAGCATGAGGATGATGGGAAACAGCACTTGACATATCAGACCTCAGCATGCTCTGTACATCACACCATGAAGACTCGGCCTTGCCTCTGAAAGATTTTTGTATTCTCAATGAGGCTGTTTGACTCCACTAAAGTAATTTTATCAATTGACTGGCTTTTAGTAAAATAGCATAGAACATACTTCATAAATACATACTACATACAGAGGTATGTATTTATACACATATACATGCATCTGTGCACATATAGTATCAGTGTCTTAAAAAACACCTTCTCAGATGAAATATACAAAGAATGATTTTACATTTTATCAGATCTCTTTAGTAGTTCAGTGGCTCTGCCTGAAGACATTTTAACATTACCTGAGATTCCCTGACTTTCTAAAGTGTGATAATGTGCAGGAGCAAATCTTGCTACTAACGCAGGACTACATGGGCTAATTTTCTAACCCTGTTCTTTGTTTGAAACCAACAAGTAACCTCAACACAGTATCAAGGACATCTCAGAGAAATTGAAGACACATATTGCTAGAAATCATGGTAGTAGTGTGGAACCATCCTGTATCTTTAGGACGGTTCCTGCATCTATCCTTTCCTGTTTTGCTGGGGTCTGTATATGTATGCAGATCCCTTAGTAAGGAATCGATGGGAGGTTGCAGATGCTGCTTGCTGCAGGGAGGAGTGTCCTATGGGACTTCTTCAGCACAGCACTCACTCTTCTTCTTTGAAGGAATAGGAATGGAGCAAGTTTCAGTTGGTTTAGTGCACATTCAGTTTTGTTTTTGTCTGCCGTGATCTTATTCTCTAGAGGCAAAAGCAAAGCTAACTTAATTTCAAACATTATGCCTTCTGAACTTTCTTTCTTGACCCTAAAGCCAAACCAGAGGCCTCAAGAGATCTGTATCAGTGAACTGTACATGTTGTGCTTCCCCCTTGGCAGGGACATGTAACTCTGGATGGGGGTGACTCAACCAAAACAGAAATGGCCTAAATGCTTGCTTTTAAGAAAATATAGAGTTAACCACAACAGCAGGGCATTTGAGAACATTTTAGTGGCTGCCTAGCAAGAGCCTGTACTACTTGAGAAAAGGTATGGAGTTGATAGTGCAGTGCCTACGTCATATTTTGCTTTCAGGAAGTCAATTCCAGCACACCACTGACATAAAAACCCAGCAGATATTTGGCAGGGGACACTCGTTCAAAATTGGAAATGGTAGCAAACAGCCAGCAGTTTCATTTCTCGCTTTGGGTGTTATGAGGAGGACAGTGGGCATTAGAAGTTGCTGTTTAGTTCAAGAGCTGTAACATCACCACTGGCCTCAAGAAGTGCCAGAGCCCCTGTGGGGTCTAGGGGATGTCATTGGCCACTGATGGAGTGTGGAAGATCCTCAGACATTGTGACAATTGCACACATCTACATAATTCATATTTGCTAAAGACCTCAAGCCCGTTGTTTATGTAGTCAGCATGAGGGCATATTTAAGAAAGGGATGCATTTCATTTCTACTGCAGGTATGGATTCAGCAAAACCATTGTGATGACAGCAAGGTGTCGGGAAGTTCTTTTGCAGTGATCAAGAATCATTCCTCTTTGAGATGAAATATCACAGGCTGCACTGGCTGTGCTAACAGAACGGTGTCTCAGATGGCAGCATGGCTAATGCTGAAGGCTCAGGCACTTGGAATCCCTTGTATATATGGAATTTTTTATAATTTAAGAAAAAAAGATTCAAAAATTATCAATGTTATGCAGAAATATGGTAAAGACTGTACAATCGCATTCAACAAAATCATCTGCTAAGTTCACGGGGTCTTCCCGAACTGGCTTTTCAAAGCAGCCTCCAGCAGTCTCCTTTGACACCTCTCTGCTGAGATGGTCCAACAGCCAACATTCTTCTACCAGTGCCTGCCTGGAGCCCTCCCTCCTGTCTCCCCTTAGGTGCTTTCCCAGCTCAATCCCAAATATAACAAAGTTCAGCCATGCATTTGGGTACCTGATAGGCATTTATCATAGAATTATACAGTCAAATAATCATTTGGGTTGGAAGAGACCTCTAGGATCATCAAGTACAACTATTAATCCAGCACTACCATGTTCACCACTAAACTATGTCCCCAAGTGCCGCATCCACACACATTTTGAACACTTCCAGGGATGGTGATTGCCCAGGCAGCCTCCTCCAATGCCTGACCACTTAGCATGCATTAATTGCCACATTTAGTAGCTCTGACTCTAATCCTGCTTACACAAGCAACTATTTTGCCTTGCAAATGCTTCATGCATTGTACAAATGAGTTTATATAAACTTGAGTTTATTGTATTTTTTTCATGGAAAAAATTAAACCATTGCATTACACTGCTGGTGGGGTTAGAAGGAATTGGCTGGTTTTCCCTTTCACACTGATGTATGCTGCAGTGTTATAATATCATAATGTAGGTGGCTCACCTGTGGTTTCTGTAGACTGACCCCACTGATCTCCTCCTGTTCCTGTGGAAAATCAAGAAGCTTCTAGGACCGAGGCAGTCCAGTACTTCTACCTCAGAAAAATGTGATTTCCCAGGGAGCCAAGAATAATGAATGGGTCATAGTTCTTGCACCATGTTTCCTAGTATAAATATATAATAATGCAAAAGACAATTTTGGATTTTCTCCAGACCATAATAGCAATTTCATAAATGTTTATTTGCATCCAAACAAAGCCACCATTCAAAGCTGATATTTTAAATCAATTTCTAGAACCTTTGGTTTATAGCTAATTTTCAACTTTTCCACTATTTTTTCTCCTTTTGAGTAGAACACTTGATTCAAGTGTTCCTTGTCTCAGTAAAAATCTGATGTATATCATCTAATCAGTGGTAAGGTTGTCAGAGCATATCTCCAGAGTTCATGGCCAACAACAATCATGACATGAATCAGTGACAACGAACAGCATATGTAGTACACAGGGAACTCCAGAAACAGAAAACCCCTAAATCGCATACTCAATAGCAGAAAATCAGAGCATGTTGACAACTGTACTATTGGAAGTTCCATGTACAAATTCAACTCAACTGTGAATTTGAAGTGCATTATAAATACAAAATTTTAGTTAAAATGCTTAACATTTATCAAGTTACAGAAAAGACCACAGGGAGGTAATTAGGAGTGGTTTTAACCACATATTTTTTACTTGTTATCCTGTAGGTATAACTGTTAATTTTGGTGCTAATTAACTAGATGCAAAATAAAAAATATTTTACTATCTGTGCCATCCGTGAAAAAGAAGAGACAGTTCTGCTTCAGAGAGAATTGTGAGCAGACAGCAATCTACAAACCAGAATCAAAACCTCTTAGCTTCAAGCGCACTTTTATACAGCTTCAGAAATTTCATTTCAAAACACAAATAGGGTAAAAGCCTTTAAAAAGCCTGTCTCAGGGAGATAATGGAACAGAGGAGATACATGAATGATGGAACAGTGGAGACACATGCAACAGGCTAGACACAACACTAATCCTCTCTCACATTCTGAAAATCACAGGTCTTCCTAAAGTAGAACTCCAATCTAAATTATTTAAAATCACTTGCCAGTAAAGTTTTGACAGATTTACATGAATGAGCAAAAATAGCCCACATGTGCTTATGTCCAGTCCAAACAATAAATGGAGAAATGAACATATGTTTGAGCGCATAAGGAACTGTACGAAGATCCTCAGCAGCCCAACTCTCAAAGTTGTGTCCAGCACCTTGGAGAGCAGTTACATTTTGCAGCATCTTACCTTGCACCTAAATAATGTAGGTTAGGTTCTCTAGTGTTCAAAGAAATTACCAGAAAATGACTGACTGGTGTTTTATCACATTTTATTTCCTCTTTATTTAGAGGGACTGTCATTACAGAAATGAAAATAGCAATATAAACCTTCAATGAAAACAAACATAAAAATAAAAATGAAAAACATCAATGGAAGGAACGGAAGGCCTTGATAATTGCAATATGAACTTTCTCTGTATGAATTCCTTTACTGCCCAAACTTTGTGAAAATAACCTTATGGAAATACAAGAGTGGTATGTATTTATCACGTACTAGAAAATCAGAGGGTAAAATAGATCTATTTGTTTCAATCAAACACTATAAATTGTACCAGACTACAGTAGTACACATTTGTATGTATACACCCAACACACAGGCAGATCACATTACCATTTGTTAAATAACTGTTCATTGTCAGAAATTATGGAATTTCTCATAGCGAGAAAATATAATTGTCTTCTCTGGCCATGTAAATACTTCATCATATTCAGGAACTATACAAAAATAAAGCAACAACAGAAGAGGTCTAGATGATTTTCAGAATTTTTTTATTTAAAAAGTAGAAGGGTTTTTAACCACCTTTAAGCAAAAGGTGTCTTTTAAACAAGTATACATGAAAGGAGTCTAGTTTACAGCAGCTTCCAGTTTCCCCAGCACCCCAGGGACACTCGGATGAAACAGTGTGTCCAAAAGCCACCTAATGGAAGTGAAGTCAGCAATTTTTATCCCCTAGCACATACAGTAGGTTTTGACTAAGCTTCAAAGAGGTTGTTTCGTTTTCTGGAGTCCATGGGACTGATTCACGTGCTTTGACTGAAGGTTGTGAATATGGCAGAATGGAAGAGCCATTGCTGCTCATTCCTGCTCTTGCTGGCCGGCTTACTGCCAAGCCTTAAAGCCTCATTCTCTTGTTTGCTCCAGGTTTCTGAGTTCCTGTGACTTCTTGATTTTTTGCAGAGACATAGTCACAGTGAGAGGCATGGAGCAAAACCTCAACTCCTCTGCTTCTGCTGCAGGCTGCTGTGGTTAGGGCAGGGAAGTGAGTTTCAGATATTTCAGCACAATGGCATTGGGCTCCAGAGGAGTTTTCCACCTCCTGGGCAGGTGTTCCAGCCACTGAACTGCAATATGAGAAACAGAGATTGTGTTCTTCTCTTATCTAAAAATAAAGCTTACTGAGGGCACTCTGAATTGCTCCTCAAAGGCAAAGCTCCCGCAAAAATAGCACAGTGTAGCAGATTTGAGGTACACAACGAGCACGTGCGCCTACCTATAGGCAGCCTAATCTGAGCACTGCAGAAGAGGGCAAGGTGCCTATCGTGAAGCATTGCAAATCCTTTGCTGGACATAGGGGTCAGCCTACAGTCACACGCGACACCCTAGTCAGAGTGATGTGGCTGCAGAGGAATGTTAACTTGGGTACCATAAATGGCTAATCAGGGCAGTGCATTCCTCATTTTGGCCTCACAGCCCCATCGCAGTTTGTGTTTTATATTCAGTGCATCAGACCATGAAGTAGACCGACAAAAATCATCTCATGCCAGTTGTGTACGCCACTTTCTTCGGCCAATAAAACTCCATTACTGTTAATGTAGGCTTTCACATTAATGGTTGGGCCTGCAGGGTTTATGGTAGTGCTACAACTGACAATATTTTGATGAAGATTTTCTTGATGCTTCTACAACTGTACTATATATTCTGCTAACTCACATTTCCACATGGAGCCATTAAATCTGTATATATGTCCCACACAGAGAGTAGGTCAGTAAACAACTTTCAAAAGCTTGTTTCTTCTTCTTAAGGCCAGGTCCGTGAGTGACCTTCTTGCACTTCAGTTCCATGGAGATCACACACTGCAGCTCCTGCTTTAAATCAAACCCAAAGAAGAGGGGAGTTAGGCTCACCTGCTCTGTGAATAGAACATACTTCTATTCACTGTAATTACTCTTGGTCAGAAAACATCCCTTGCACTTTCCCATTTTTACTTGTCTTTGCTTATCATATAAAGGGTTCATTTTCCCTCTCCAGTAGCCTGTATTGCTGAAAAAAGTGTATTTGCTACAGGGCATTAGGAAATATATTCCCAGATTGCTAAGAATTCATTTTTGTTTGCTTGGAATAAAAGCACAAGAACAAATACAGCTAGATTAAAATGAAAAGCATTGCTACAAAGCAGAAAGCACATATAGTGGTTTTTCTTCGGTAGAAGATATACCTTCAGCAGGAGGCCTGATGGGATTGCTTTAGGCAATAGCCTCAACTAGTTTCACTCCTTGGAACTTTTATTTTAATAGGGCTGCAGTCATCATATGTAATACAGTGAACGTTGGCTTTCAGTGCTGCTAACTTTTGGTAGAAAGGAACAAGATTTAAAATCATACCTGCTAAAGTCACAGTATTTTCAGGTTTCCTCCAGAAATTATCTTTTTAAGGAAAATATAAAAGCCTAGAAAACGTTTTGGATCTCCATTGTATCAGATAAGATTATTTGGACTGTTCTAGTCATTGTTTTTTCACAAAACTGGGAGTCTCATATCATTCTGCTCCAGAATAGATAAGATAAATAGCTGCTGCTGCTTCTATGCAGCCAGCCTGGGGACTGCAGGAGCCTGGAGGAAATTGGTTGGGCCTACAAAATGTGGGAAATATTCAAATCTGTGAGAAGGCTCTGTTTTCACGCAAGGGATGACATGTCATGTGGAGGAGACTCCTTTTCTCCTTCACTCTCTCGATCTTACTTAGCACCATGTAAACCTCCCCATTTCAGCCCTTGTGGTATAACCATCTCCATGTACATGGTGGCTTTTTGTCAGCCTGTAAGATGAGACAATTTTAAAATTTAACAGAAGTACTACTCCAGAAAATAACTTCCTTTCTCAGTGGCTGCATCACACCCTTTCTTTTCTTTACTACAGGCACATAAAAACCTAAAGCTTGGCAGGTGTTCTCACTAAAAGCATGACCATTTGTGATATTTTGGTACATTTTTAGAGATAAACTTTCATATTGGTTATAATTTGATTCCCTTACTTTGACCTCAAACTTTATTAAAATGTAAACAATAATTTAGGGAAATATTGGAGGTGAAATCACAAAGCTGATACTAGTTTAATGAGGTGGGAGTAACATGCATCTTTTAGTTATCTAAGGAGAACAGAAGAGTAAATTTTTACCCAATGTTTTCCAACATGGTATGTCTACAAACAGTATTAATTTAAGTTAGTAAAATATTTTATGTCCCAAAATAGTGTCTTGAGTAGTAACTGTAAAATTAATTACAAACATCTCATCTGTTGTGCTACAATTACTCCATTCACTAAGATTTTTTTATTGCACCCCTGTCCCATTACTGCTTTATTGCACTTTTCTAAACTTGACTTCAAAACATAAAGAAGAAAATTTACTGCAGAAAATATTAAGATAGCTAATTTAAGAAACAGAACAGCTTTTCATTAGCAGTCATATGACTGGTATTCATGACTTACTGGTAATTATATCAGAGATAATACATTCCAGTTAGAAAATTTTCTAATTGGCTTTAATAAGAAAGAATAGACAAAGCAGATGAAAAGAACTGAAAAGAATGCTATTGGTATCATTAGCTAAAATGAACAAGAGCCTCCCAACTATCTGCTCGATTATCTTTAGCATCTCCAAGAACTCAGATCAATTAAAAATGCCCCAAGTTTGAGTACCTATTAGTCACAGCAATAGGTACATTTCACTGTCTCATGTTCTACCAGTGAGGAAGTGCACAAAAAACTTCCTCAAGCAAACATGGCCGGGAAGGCATATTCCATACCAAAGAATGTCATGCCCAGTATGTTCATTGGGGAGAGTTTGCTAGGAGCCACTAATTGCTCTTGGTGGACAGACTGGGCATTGTTTAGTGGGGTGGTGAGAAATTGTAGTGTGCATCAGTTGTTTCTCCTGGGTTTTATTTCTCTCTCTCTCTCTCTCTCTCTCTTTAGCTATAATTATTATTGTTGTTGTTGTTGTTGTTATTGCTATTATCATTATGGTTACTTTTAAATTTTGCTTCCTGTATTGAACAGTTCTTAACTTACAGGTTTTACCTATTTTTGTGGATCCTTCTCCCCACCCCATAGGGTGAGGGTGGAGGGAAGTGGCAGAGTGAGTGAGCAGGCAGCTGTGTGGTGCTCAGTTATTCACTGGGGTTAAACCAGGACAACAAGCAGCAATTGCTGTCACCTTAAACCTTACGGTCAGTACCTTGTGCTTGGAGCACCCGTGTAGGCACTAAGTGCATTGAGATCCTGAGCAGACCAGAGGTTTGTGATAGATCTGCTTAGGCTTCTTCTTATAGCAACCTTTCTAAAGCAGTTTTTTCTTAGAGCAACAGTAGGATCACTGTCTTTAATGACAGAAATCTCCAATTGACAAAATGTAAACAGAAAAAAGCAGAAAGATTTCTACACAATTATTCCTCTGGCCCACAGTGTCCTTGCTCCTGGCTCTCTCTGCAAAGTTGAGTGTATGCCACTTAGGCTTGCACAACCCTCCCTGCAGTTCCTGGATCCCTGCTGTGGTTCTTTGCTTCTGCCAGCTCTGCCACCCTCTCCCTCTCCAAACACGTTCATTTTCTTCCCATTCCTCCCCAAGCTCCAGAAGAACCATGTGACTGCTTCTTCTGAGAGGACAACATGAATTTAAACAGAGGAGACAGCTGTGGTCACACCTGGCCACCCCACTCATTTCACTTCATTTAAATTCACCTTTCCAAGCGTGCAGGAGGAAGGCACCAGGCTGTACATGAGGCCTGGGGGAGTGGGGTGGTTGAAACCCTTCCACTGTAGCTGTGTGAATCTGTGAAAGAGAAGGCACAGAGAAAGAGGACACAGAAGTAAAACAGGAGCATTGAAGACTCCACAGTAAAAGATGTGGAATTCCCACATTCTGGTCCTGGTGGTAGCATTGTTTCTGTTTCAATTCAGTGTGGATATGGCAGACAGGACAGTGCTTGCTGCACTGTGTGCTCCCAAAATGCAGGCTGTCTTCCCTTATGAGAAGTGACCGTGTCAGGTGAGACTTCCCAAGGAGCTTGCGAGCTGACTCCTGCCCTTGGAGCAATCCTCCTGCAGCAAGGAGCTGGCAGTGTGTGGCTCCAGCAGAGAGGATGCTGGCAGCAGCAGGAGCAGACAGGCAGGTCACGGGAATGAAGAAAGCTCTCTATGGAGCAAAGAGGCTGTTGGGAAGGTTGATACCTCTCTGAAAGAGACTCTGTGTCATTCAAAGGCTTTCAGCATTGAGGTAAGAGCTGCCGAAGTGCCAAAAATGCCTTCTGGTCTTTTAAAGAAGCATTCTAAGGCATCTTACATTTCTGCCCAAAGACTTTCTTATCTGTAAAATGCCTTCTGCACCCATGTGCAAGAAAATTGCCTGAAACCTTGTGGATAAGTTTCTTCCAGGCAGCTTTGACTGTCATGCTGGTAAGTCAATTTGAGCGTCTTGGTATTAAAACCTTAGGATAAAGGCTGTCTCTGCAGCATCTTCTGTTACTATTCCTCTATTAATTATAATTTTTCTCTGTATCTTGTAGACGCTTGAAGCAGCATGACTACTTAACAACTTTCAGGAATATCCCATAAAATTGCCTGTATTTCACTTTTGGGACTTGAAGGTATGTTGGCCTTTATCTGTAGGAATCAAGGGGACCAACAGGAGAGATGGTCCCACAGGAAAGCTGCGAGAGTGGAGAGATCCCACTTTTAGATACAACCTTGCACTTCATTAACGCTGGTTCTCCAAACCAACCGAATAGGAAAACCTTGGCTGCAAAAGTCTTCTCCCTCAATTAATTCCTCTCCCAAGAAATTTTACTAAGGATTTACTTCAGTTGTGAATTTAGAGGACAGTGATTCTACTTGGTTTTGCCATTCCTCACAGATTTTAATAAAAATGCAGTCCTCCAAATCCCCAAGCCTGGCTTTCAAGCCTTTCTGTTGGTCACCTTGTCCTGCTCCCACTGTTACAGGAGACACAGAATAAACAGTAACAATTAGTGGACCTGGATGCTGGGCTTAATAACCAGAAAGATTGGAGCTCTTGGCCTACTTGGTTATTTTACACTCACTTGCTCTCCAACTTCACCCTTTTCTAGCCCTTGAGTTCCACCCTGGTAGAGAAGTCACTGCTGGTCTGGGAAAGTTGGGCAGGAAGTTCTGTGGTTTCCTGCTGCTCCCAGTGACCCTTCTGGACTATCACTGGTGAAAGTCCCTGAACATCTCCTAGTTTCTGTCTTTGTGCATCTCTCTGACCACCATCACGCCTTCCCTGGTCAGGATTCTCACCACCTTCTTTCCTGGTCATCTTTCTTCTTTCCAAAACCACTTTTTCTCTTTGGAAAATCTAGTGTTTCAGCCTGCTTTTTTTTATGGGCATCCCAAGCCCAGGGTTCTCCCAATCTAGTTTATATGGAGAAGCATGATCATTATCCTAATCGTTGGTCCTGACATGTGTCTCTTTGGTAACCAGAGGGCTCGAGATATTTCACTTCTCTTTAGTCCAAGTTTTAGGAAAATTTAGAGCCAACTTGCATTAGTTGCAGTTAGCAAGTATCAGGCTTCAACTTGAAACCTCATAAGTGCAATTTTGGACTTTTGCTAAAACACACACATACACACACATACTTAGTTATCTGGCACTCAATACCCTTCACAGTTTAAGATACTTTTCACCTGTGACACCCACATATATTCACCCTTTTTCAGTGAGAGGGTTCTCCAGCATGGGTCAGGTTTGTGAAGTTCGTTCTGCCATGTCACAAGATAGTGAAAAGGCTCCTGCTCCCTAACCTGGACCTTCTTTCACACTTCTGCTAAACTCCTATTTCTTTAAAACATAATTCAAAGCATTATGCTTGCTGCATTCCATTTTCTCTCTTCTTCCCATTTAATTTGCTAGTTCAAAATAGATTGCTATAAAATTATACTACTTGTATGTTTTGTAATGATCTCTTCTCAGGTAATGAAAAGTAGGGGTAAGCTCTGTCAAGTGAGTCATAAGATAATGCCAGGCAATTCTCTGCCTGAACACAATTGCTCAATCCAAGTGCAGATACAGATCAAGCTACTACACAGATTCTTTCCCAAATGGCTGTGAAAAGAGACATTTAGATTACATTTCTGACCCTCCCAGGTTCTTGCCTCTATTAGAAAAAGACTGTTAATCAGATGCCTCTTCTGTAGAACTGGAGGGGTGCTTAAGTGATTTATTTTGTCTTTTAGGGGAAAGGATGTACTTTAGAGGCTTACAATTTTTAAAAAGGGTCATTTAAAATTTGCAATAAATGTAAGTATTATTTAGGGTGGTGATAATTCTCTTGAATTTCATCTGAATGCAATCACCAACTTATTGAGTGCTGAATGTTTAGGATATAACCTGGTAAACAGGTAATTAAATGCCTAACTGCATGGACACAAAAAGCTAAAAAATGAGCTAAAGGCATTATTTTATTATATAAAACACCTGTAAGAATGGGTAGCTCTTCCATTTTCTTTTAAGGTCCTGGATAATATTATTTCACCTTTGCTTGCTTGCTTCAGTTTCAGATTTCAAGATCAGTTGTTTGAATTTTATTACAATAGAAGATGGTGAGAGTTGTTAGCTAGGGAAGCTGCATAGCCTGAAACATCCCTTGTAGTATACCTAACTACAAAACAATGGGATGGAAATTTGCATATATTTTCATATATTTGAATAAATATGAGGATAAACTATTACAAACACAGATTTTAGTTTAAATTGTGTTGCAACAGAACTACAGTTTATCATTATTCTTATTTCAAGTTTTCTTCATTAACCATAGCCTAGAATAGATTTAAAATAGTAGTAATGGAAATAACTCCTAAAAGAAAAAGGAAGCAATATTTCTCCATATTGCTCCTCATATCTCACAATGGGTCCATCATATTTTCTTAAGTTTGAATTTTGCTTTTGTGAATAACCACATGGCTGTGGCTACAGCACAAAATTTCCACGTGATATGGTGAATGCAGATATGGAATTTTTCCCCAATATTTTTGTTCCATACTGCAGTAAAATTAATGCACAGGTAAGACTGGGGAATACTTTTCTACTGGTTTTGAACTTCTCATCTTCAGGCTCATGTCTCTAGATTTTGAGTTCTTCCCTGGTACACCCAGGATGACATTTTGGGGGGCAGTTTGGTACTTGACATCTTTGAACATTTCGACCTCAAGAAAAAACACGAGATTGATAAAAAAATAGGTCAAGGTTCTTTTTTAAAAACAAACAGTAATTAACTGGTGTAGACTTTCTGGGCAGAGGAACCTGATAGGCTCAAATATTCCTGCAACGTGCCTTTCTTATCCAAGATTTCTAAATTATAATTTATTTTTTGTTAAGGAAAGTANTTTTTTAATAAATACCTTTGTATCTCAATCTCAGTTTTTCAGACATCAAAGACACTGGAACTGGAGGGTTTCTGTTTGCTCCATATCTGACATGGGTTCTCCTCATTTTATAGCCCTCTTTTCTGTGCAGAACTCACAGTCCTTCCTTTGAGCAAAACCCATGTCTTTCAAAAATCTAAAAGTGTATTGGGTAATACAGAGTTTCTTAATATGTCATAACAAAGTGATGGCCCCATTTGTGATTTTTTTCAGGAGAAAAACAGAAAAATCCCTATGTAGACATGATAAACTGTTACATTTATTAAGAGACAAATTCAGTGATGTGACTGAGCACAACTTGCACAACTGTCCTCATAATCAACTTTGAAGACAAGATTCTGCAAAGCAACAATGTAATCATAGATTGCTTCAGACAAATAATGTACAGAGTAATCACAGATTGCTTCAGACAAATAATGCACAGACTGTTTCACTTCACAGCAATAGGGTTGAACATATCCATCTTTATATTGAAACCTCAGGAGACTGAAACAATCTTCACGGAATCCAATGGCTATTTTCTCCATTGATATGTTTTGTTTAACTGTTGTGTTAAAACCATATCTGGGCCACAGCAGCACTTAATAAATGCTCAGATCCTGTAAAACGTATTGACTTTATCTATATTACCAAGCAGGGAGCCATGGAGTCCGAAGAAGCTCCTATCTGTGTTAAATGCCAGCAAGGCTGTCCTTGGGGTTGGCCTAAGACCAAGACAAAGCTCATTTCTATAGAGAAGCTTAAGGTGATCCCTTAGGGCACCTTCTAAGAGGATCTTTCTGCAGTGTGGATGACCCCAGACTGCTACAGAGAAGAGTTTTAGGTAATAGACTTTTGCTGTGGCTGCCATAATGGAGAAAAGTATATGAAATCCCTCTCCATCTATTCCAATACTTTATACCCCTTTGTGTAATTTTATTGAGAATATGATGTTCCTAATTAATGAAGGTGATTTTTTTAGAGATGGTTCTTCTACATCCTGAAAACTTTTACATAGCAAATAATAAAATTATTAATAGAGTTTTTCATATGGAGATCATCCTCCTTAATGTTTTGGTTGTAAGGGCCTTAACAAGCTCATGAACATGAAAAAAAGTATCTGCCAGAGGGAAATGTTTGAGGTCCAGCATCCCAACCATTAATTCTGGGAAACATGACTCACTGGACAACCCAAAGTACTTCTGGGAATAACACATGGAACTGCTTCAAGTCTGTAGAGAGCAGGACACAATGGGGGATTGAGCCTGATGAGCACTTCAGCATTGAAAGTTGGAATTCAACAATTGGAATTAAAGCAAGTAATGTGAAAGCTGTGTCTGTGATAGCTCAATAAGTACACACTAGGTTTGGAATACTAGTTAAAGTCGAAAACATGAACTCTGCTGCCTCTCAATTATCAACAGGTTTTTATACATCTTTTGTTACTACCTTGAAGAAAGTGTAGCAATTAAACCAATACTGTTCCTTTTTTTCAATGATACCAACATTTGAGCCATATTTTTGTTTATTATGAGACCACTTAAACTTTTCTCATTGTGAAGGGATTGTAACATGGATGTCATCAGAGTACTCCTGAAGGGCGCTGGTATTTGCCCAAATCAGGTCCTTAATGTTGAAATTTCATGTAAGTGTGAGAGCTGCAAATAGACAAAAAATTCAGTCCCATGCTATGCATGACATGTATGCTAAAACATTTTCCAAGGCTATTTCCATTCTCAGTCTTCTTTCCCAGAATGCATTATTCAAAAGAGAAATAGAAAATAGATACCTAGAATTAGACCTTCCACAGATGAAAATACAAAGTTAATTGTGTGGTGTAATGCATGCAGAGGTAGAAAGACACCATGACTTTAACAGCATATAAAAAGGGATGCAAGGATCCCTGCTTAGTTCAGGAAGTCTGGAGAGGACAAGCAGACTGCAGTATCATCTGGGACCCTGCTGTAAGCACCACTACTTGCCATTTAAAGCCAGGGGAAAATTCTGCATTCCTTTCAGTACAAACACGAATAAAACATTACAGCTTAATATGCATCTCCACTGAAAAATAGGTGCAAAACCTCGCATTCTGATGGTGAGGAGATGGATTGTAGCGCAGACACTTCTGCCATAAAAATTCATACCTAGTCTTCTGCCACGACTGGCAGTCACAGACTAAGAGACATCACCCAGCAAGGACTGTGCAAAAATTATTCCACCTGCTTTTTAAATGCACAAAGGGCCTGAGAACTGATGTGACAGACTTTTTGGTCTGGGTTTTCACTTTTTGCTGTGAGAAACTAACTAAATATAAATTTAAATAGAATAAAATCATAATTTATTAATTTTTGTACTTGTTGTCTGCTAATTTGTTCTCCTACATTTAAATATTTGATCTTCCCTGACTGCCATATCACATCGATGGGGAACTTCAGGGTATATTGTAATTAGAGCATATTTCTTTCATGGCTGTATTTAAATGTTACTTTTTCTCGACCTTCTAGGGATGCTTACACAACCACATGTATATGAACATGTACACTTGCTCTTAGTTGTGTCTATGACTTTAAAACATACAAAACAGAATATTTGAAACTGGTCTTCCTAGTTTCCTCTCTTATCTTTGCAACTATTGTATCTTTGTTGTGTCTGGATTACAATGCCAGAGCTCTGCCTGTGTGTCATATTTTGATGGTTTCTCCTCTTGGAGCTCATGTGACATCACAAATGTCAAGCCTGTGATGCCTTCATCCAGGCAGCTCTGAAACAGCCAAAGTTTGGTGTAGATGTAAGATGATGTTCATCATCCTCTCTGCAGCTACAGTTAGGCATTTGAAGTGTGAATGCAGACAGAAGCAAGACAACATTTCTTTCTCTAGCAACTCAATCAAAAACCTGACATACCTGCAGAAAACAGAATAGAAAGGGTCCAAGGTGTCTGAAGCAGTCTCCAGGATTACTGAAACTTCTACCATAAATACTATTTATCACTTCTATCATTCCAGAAGAAAAATCTACCACAACATGTTATAAACTACTTAGAAGCTGCTTCATGAGCTTTTAAGGCACCCCTGTCACAGGGGCAGCAACCTCTGAGAAGGAGGCCAGCAGACAGATAGGAGCAGAAATCTTGTCAGCTGTCTGATTTTAATCCACTGATGCTTAGAGTCAAAACCCTAACACGCAATTTTCCTTCCAAACAAACATTCAATATATAGTCAGCTCTCCATTATCCCCGGCAGATTATCCAGTTTGCTGATAAACAGTGCCACAATTGCAGACATCCACACTGGCTCTGTGCAGGCTAGCCCAGGTCTGGCAGAGCTTATTAGCTTAAGCTCTGCAAAAATACTTCTGTACAGCTTCCAGAGCCAGCTTCGGGTGCCTCCGCATGGTGTTGCTGGAACCAGTGTGCTGGGGAGTGCAATGCAGATACATCCAAATGGGTCCATGGGAAGCCAGCCCAGGGCCAGCGAGGCTTCCGATTTTGCCAGCCCTGCATTAACACCAGCTCACACAGGGGTTAAAAACACAGATAGTTTTCTGTAACTCACTCTTTTCCTGCTTGTTCCCATTAATTCATTAGCATAGTTATTGTGAGTTCAGCCTTAGGCCACAAGAAAGCTCCCAGAAGACTTTAGCCTTAGCCAGGGAACGCACTGAGCAACATCTAATTAACCCCAACCAAAAGCAGGTCCTGGGGACTGCGGCGAGGAGGGAGAGCCAGGGCCATGTTGCCAAGTAACTGTAGGAAGAGAGTCCTGGAGCCGGTTCAGTGCCTTGCTCCCCTGCGTTCTTGTATTTCAAGCAGAGCCCCAGAACTCCCTCTTTAGGAAATTTTAAAAACAAACAAATTCAGTGTTTGTGGTGTCCTTATCAAGTAGAGTGGATGATTGGATTTAAGCAGACCCTGGTGTCTTGAATTTGCAGGGAGATATGCACTGGAACATGACTGAAGTTAATAAATTCTAAAATGCTTTGGTATAATTCAGGATAGTAAATATTACAGAAACATGATGCACTGCTATTTTCAATCCTCATGCCCTTTCAGGTTTTTCTCTGTTTGCTGAGATACCTCAAAAGCATGCTAATTATTGCACAGATGTGGGATTTTTTTTCACCAAATTATATTGACATTATCAGCTCAGTTTATTTATTCATCCAAATGGCTGCCAGCTGCAGAGAGATTTGTGTTTTTATTACTCACCTATGCCAGACTCAGACTGGTGGCTAAGGGGTGAAAGGTCCCACATTAGATTACTGATCCCTTGAGCCAGCTAGTCCTTCAGACCAAGCACTTTCTAATGCATATTTTGTATCACATAATCAACTCACTTTTCAAGGTGACACAGTCACAATTTAGAAAAAAAGAATGGAAATAGAAAGAAGTTGATGTTCATAAATGTAGTAACCTGTTTGTCTAACACAGCAAGTTTAATTTCTGGTGTCACAATGTCTCTTTCATTTCTAAAATGCAGGCAAACATTGAAAATGAGACAAAATGAAAATGAAGAGAAAGATATGCAAGCTTCCTTCAAGTTATAGGTTTATATATAGATTTATATGTATCTGTATATGCACACATATATTTGCACACGCAGTTTTGCAATGGAAGCACTAGCATTTTCAGGAAGATTTTTGTTCAGTGATTTATGCTAACTGCTTAGGAAAAAATGAATCTACCAAACCTGGGAAAATAAAAACAAAGTTATTTGTTCCAGGGTGGTCCCACTCAATCAAAATGCTTTGGTTTATTGAGCAGGAATGTTTCATTTGAATCATACTGATGTCAAGTTGCATCTGCTCACCACCTTGTGGGAGTCCCACTGGAACTGTGATGCACATGCTACCTAACTCCATGATTTCCCGTGGACTTCCTGGGCTGGCTATGATGCTATGTATCTTCCCCTATGGGCAAGTCATGTAGGAAACTGAATCACATGGTTTGCAAGGCTGATGGTAAATATACTACAGCAAATTAGCCCTTCCTGTAAGGCAGGGCAAAATACGACAGGCAAAGAACAATGCCTATAAGGCTTTCCTTTGGAAACTGAAGAGTTACTATGCATCAAATATTTCAACTTGATTCAGTACACTGAGATGAAGTATTTCAACCTGGGATTGCAGAAATAATTAATTTCAATTAAAGTACTACAGAAACTATTGCATTATGTACAAACTGATTGTTTCAGCTTTCTGACTCACAATAAATTTAGGTATTTTGACTGCAGAGGAGAAAAACAGGTTAGAAATTCCTGAGGTTTTTTTTAGCTATATCAAATAACCTGATTCTTATTCAGATATAACTCAGATTGTATTAAAAACAATTTCACTCCACATATGTGGATTCTGATTTTTAACTTACCATAAGACATTTCCTCCACCCATATTCCCTCACACTCCCTGTGTAGCAAGCAACAGAACTGAGGGCAGGATAGAAGACGAGGGCGTATGAACCTCCTCTTGCACACAGCTTGATATCTAGAGGGAAGCTCAGCAGGACATAAAGCTTACATGCATAGAGCCAACAAATCTGCATTTCCTTATGTGTAGTAAGCAAAAGAACCTTATGGTCAGCTTCAGCTCATTGGAATTCGGAGATATATCCCATACCCAGAAGGGTAGAGCAGCAAGTTTAACACCAAGACCAAGACGGCAAAGAGAAGCTGCCCAGCCAACACGAGAGCACTGTCCTCGTGGGCACTGGTGTGCTGGCAGCATGGGATAGCTTAGGGCAAGAAGGGAGGCTGCTTCTTTAGGGCACTTTGTGAGTTCAAATCAAAGCCATGGCAAAGGCTTTGCAAATATATTATGAAGGGAAATAGTGCAATAGAAGTATAATCTTGATTAGAAGTAAGGAATTTGGGGAGGTCTAATAGCAATTTGGGAGCAATACAAGACACAAAAGGACACAGAGAAGAATTTAGGGTATTGAGCACTGACATACCAAGTGTTAACTTTCTCAGGAATTTCCCTGCAGGTCAGCCAGGGTCTGATGCCATGAAGAGCATATGGCCTTGGGCAATAAATATCTGTTTTTTCCCAGGCTCATGCTTTTTGCATTTCCCAGATTCTCACTAGGCAGTACTGCACAAGTACTTCATAGTCTAGGAGGGATCAGGAAAGAAATGCAATTACCTTTATGAAGACTCCTCTTCAAAAAATATTTTCTGGCTGTTGGGGTGGATAATATGGCCCTAATTACTTAAATAAGTCACCAGTGTAGAGTTTAAAAATGAAACCTAGATACAACTGACTGTTTTGACTGTTTACTATGGAAGTAAATGTGGCTAAGAGTGGCACACACTTTCCAGTTTGCCTACGGCAGTAAAAACCCCTCAAGACAGCCCTGTCAGGAGTGGTGCTGACATGCATTAATGGTGCAGTTACCAGCAGATAATATTATGCAATTAAAAGATCTCATCACTAGCTGTTAAGTGACTGCACTGCATTGCAAAATTTTGATATGCATCTCATAATTGGTGCAACATCCATTCAGCCCACAGGACCAGATATTGTGATTCAATCTTACACAGTCTGTTCTGGTTTATACTGCACCGTGATTTTCTAAAGATTGCAAACTGAGACCTGACTGACCTCCTGCCCTAACATGTGTAACACCCACAGTAAAGTTACTGGTCTCACATATCTAAGCCTTATGGCCAAAAGCTCTAGAGGGGAAACATAACTGGACTCCCTCTGTTGGTGGAAAAGGAAAAATGATGCTAAAAAGATCCTAATCCACAAAGACTACCTTGTCTGTAAATGGTTTTTTGCAGCAAAACTTTCTGTAGAGTGGATTTAGGGAGAGAAAAGGGAGCTATAAAAATGAAATGGAATTCTGATCATATATTTAATAAAGAAATTATTTATTGCTACAAAATTTTGGAAATTGCTTTTGCCTTTCTTTCTGGGAAGGTCTTCCTGTGAGGGTTAATACATTCCAAAGTACTCTGCTATGTCACAAGGAAAACAGGAGAAAAGAAGAAAGTCCAGCCTTATTAAAGCTGCATCATCAAAATTTGACTAGCTAGTGGTATTCACTAAGCAAGATCAGACAACTGCTCATTTTGGGCAGGAAAGGTCTGCAATCTGGCTATGCTGGGACCAAGGGATCTGGTTAGATAAGACAGCAAATTGCTGAGGATGATCAGACTGTTGTGACCCGCCTGCATCTCGTGAGCTACACCACAGCCACGAAGAACCAGGCTTTTTGCTGTTTTTGAGGGGAGTATGGGGTGGCAGCTGCTGCTGTAGGAGAGCAGCAACCTAAGCCCTTGTGCTGCCCAACTCACTGCTAGCAACAGGAGCAGGAAACTGACTTCCAGCTTCATCTTTCACCTCCACTTCCCTGCAGCATATCTTTCTTTCCATTCTTATCTCCTGGTGTAAATCTTGCTGCTTGTATCCACATTATAAATGTTAGCTGTGCATGTTTTATCTGCGCTGGGGGTGCAGCAGGTGGAGGTAGATAGTTGCATTGTAACTTGACCTGCACTCAGGTGATGGGTTGGAGAAGGTCTGGCAAAGATATGAGTACCTAGAGCGATGGACGGAGCATCAGCAGTTAAACCACTGAGAATTTAGCAGGACATGACAGGCACTTGTGTGTTCATGTAAAGTTTTGCTGATGGTGTCTCCCTTGCTAATGGCCCATAACAGCAAGTCCTGTCTCTTACAGGTCTTTTGCTAGGAAAGCTTGTTTGGGACTTGAATTCTTCATGGACATGTGCTTTACTGGTCAAAGTTAAGGGAAGAAGCCAAGCCAGGAGGCCAAGGTCTTGTTTCCATTACCTTCTGTGTACTGATAACGTGACACAGTGTTGCTTTCTGTTTTCGCTTATTTGCTTAGAGTGAAGAAAAACTCATCTCTATTGTAACTGCATGTTCTTCTCCTTAGTAGGTACTTCTTTTAGTACTTATGACAGCTGCAATCTTTGCCCGCTCTCCTGTCCCTTTAGCTGTGTTCCCACCTAGGATGGTTACTCTGTACCTCATCCCATTGCTGCTGCATCTGAATTTTTGGGATGAAGGTTTTCAAAACAGATTAATTTGCATGATTCCCATTTATGTCAGCTGCATGCCGTCCCCATCACTGCAAACAAACAAAAAAGAAAATTTATTTTTCCTCTAGCCAGCGAACTAAATAACCACCATATTTCCCCTTACCTTTTATTTTGAATGCTTAAAATGCATGATTAAATCACCTAAATGCATTATGTATACCAGTTCAATAGATGCACTAAAAATACTACAAAATCACTGATTAAGATTGTGATCTACTGCATTTGAGAAATGGCCATCTAAAGAAAAGTAAGGGTTGATTCTGTCAACAAGTGAATTATACCAAATCATAGATACATTTTCTATCTGCACATCTTTAACAACTGTGAATAGCATTGCCAAGTGGATAGAGAAGACCAGACTCAGGACCACAAACACCCTTTCTGCTGAATGATAAAACACAATATATCCCTCTCTGACTCTGATGGGTGAAAAAGTACATGTAGAATGATAGGGGCCAGGAATAAATAACAGTAGAGTGCACTGTTGAAAAAGAATAGTCAGCTGCCTTCATGTTAAAAAAAAAACAGAAAAGAAAAAAAAACCCAACCATAATACAACAATTATCATTAAGAGTGATTTTTTCACCACCTAACTGACAAGTAAATTATCACGTCTGTACCTGCATGTTGAGTTACTACTTCACCTTCTCAGTAAACAAAGAGGGGAAAAATTGCTTTCAGTGACAATTTTTTTTCCAAAGAGCCAAGCTGTTTGTGCTTTCTTCTCTTTTTCTTTCTCTACATATTTTGTTGTTGAAAAAAATCAGATATAATTAGATAAAGTGGTAGCACAAAGCCAGGAGAACTTTTGCTAGAAATCAGGGAGATTGTGTCTCATTTACTGTTATCCCTTCAGTTATCTCCCTCCATCAGTGCTTTACTCCTATAGCCTTCCCTAAAAATATTAAAAGATGAATTAATATTTAATAAAATAAAAGCCTTTATTCTGCTTTATTGAATGTTGAAGAGGTATTAATGAGCAAATGGGTAGTATGTCAGGTCAGAAATATATGGAGCCTATGGATCCATCTAAATTCAGCTCTACTTCCCTTCTTTATTTCCAGGCATTTCAAAAGACAGAAACGTTAAATCTTTTTTCCTTTTTACTACTCTTTTATGAAACAGATATCTGGACAAATTAATTTTTAAAAAGGAAGGACAGTGTTCTTACTGCAGCTTTATCAGGGGACAACAATAGTTAGGTATTGCAAATAAACATACCAACATAGAGGAGGCTCATAGTAAAATTTTAAAAAGCTCCTAAGATGCTGAAAACATCAGTCTGATGAATCACATCCCAACAGGGCCTATTTTTCACCAATGGGATCCTGATGTAGCCAGCTTGCATATAAACATTCATGGGACAAACACCTGAAGACAGATGAGACGAATCCCAACACAAGTATTGGTAATTCTGCTTCCTTCTACACCCAGAGGTGTCTCAGCCTTGATAGAGAAAAACAACTCTTACGTGCTTGCAGGCAAGGAAGATCCAGAGACAGCTAACTCGTGGCTCTTCCCTGAGAGGCTCCATCCTGCAGGTTTTGTTGAAGCCCTCCCAGCAATGTCTCGACCCTCACCCCGATTATTATAGTGTAGGAGCCCAAGAGCACCAAGCAGTTCAGCATTCCAGCACTGCTTCGCCAGCCTTGGCAGGTCCCTTGGGTGGTCCCACCCGAGGGATCCCCTGAGGGGCCCCACTGGATGTTTGCTGCTTGGGTGCTGCAGGTCTCAGCCCAGGAAACAAGGCTGGAATGCCACCAGCCTAACAGGTCGTGGAGGAGATGGAGCTGACACACCACACCAGCAGCAGCTCCTGGCGGCAGGACAGGGCAAACCTCTGGCAGTGCAAACCTCTGTGGGATCCCCTCTGTGCTCCGGGGGATCTGCCACAGCTCATGAGTCAGGCTGCTCAGTGGTGAGAATGCACACCAGATTGTAAGAGTCCTGGGATTACTTCTCTTCATTTAAATTATTTTTTCTCATCTGGTAATCGATTTCAAAGTGAAGATATTCTCACCCTACCCTATAAAAGCTATTCCATTGTACAAAACCCAGAATTCAAGGTGAGCGGTCAGGAAGAGAGGCTGCACATTACTCTCTAAATCTTCTTCTTGGGAAAGGGAGGAGTGCCAGCCCCTTGCTGCTGCAGCTATATATGTCTTTTATGTGAAAAAGCCATTAGACTGAAAACCAAAATTCATGACAGGAAAATGTCTCTCGTTCTTCTTAGCTGACTGTAAAAGCAGAGTGTATACCAAAGGACCTAACAGAAAATGCAGATGCTGATTATCTTGTATGAAAAAGGAAAAAGTCTTTTGCTATTTTAAAAAAGGTTTAATATCAGTTTATATTGAACAAAGGATGGCTTTTTTTATATATACAAATGTAACCCCACTTGCCTTGGATTAGACTTGGTGTACTGACAGACAGTCCTCCCAGTTCTACAGATCCCAGGGAGTAGTTCCTGTCACCAGATTCCATGACCTTCTGCACAGGCATAGGAGGTTTTTCCCTCCTTTCTCCCTGCATTTTGCAGCCTCTCTCCTCCAGGTAATCTTAAGAAAAGCACAGAGAGTCATCTTAAGTCAGGACTGAGAAACATCCTCTTAAAATACAGTGAAGCACACAGGCTGCTGCAGCTGCAGGACACTGTCAGTGCTGCTTTAGCTTCATTTTAAAAGAGCATTACAGTCATGCAGTAAAATTCAAACTAAAACTTTTTGATCTTCTACACCATCTCACATTATTTAGGTTTCCAAATGAAAGTTTAAGCAACCCACAATTTTGCTTAGCGAATATAGCATGCTTTGGGGATCACTTTCAAAAACACCTCATTTGCATCAATTCAGCTGATTTCTTCCTTGTTGGTGAAGATGAAAGTGTGCTTCTATCTTATGTTTCCCTCTACTCAGACAATGAGGCACTCATTCCTTTCAAAAAAGAAAAAGAACTAGATCAGCAAACTTGTTCTCCCCTTTCCCAGTGTTTCTTTGACTGCATAATTGAAACGCAGGAAAAAATGCACAAAAGCAAGAGGCACAGATGTTTACATCACAGGTACCTCAAATAACTTAAAAGTATCCTAACTGTGTATAGCCTGTGAATATATTTCATGCCTCACTCACTGAGAATTAGCATTGAAAGTCATCACAGTGAACACAGGGAACTGGATGAATTTCAATCTACTGCAGAAACCAGCCACTTATGTTGTTTGATGTCATCTGCAGTCACATCACTGCAGACATCTTTTGCAAGACTAGTAAAAGAAACGTTGTCATTTTTGACATGGCTGCCTGTCCCTCTTCACTGCTCGAGTGACAGCATTCACAGCGCTCTTCCCATTGCTTAGTGTATATAACAAACCCAGGTGCAGAGATGAGTCTCCCAGGCTTTCCTTTGAAGAATGTCAGATCAGCTCTGCTTCTTTTAAAACCGCTCCCTTGGACCAGCTGACATTTCTGCAAGCCGCACAACACTGAGGAATCAAGATTTCAGGCAACTGATACCACTTTGGGGACACACAAGCTGTAATCTAAATGCAAGCTACAAAGCCAAAGTTAACAATATATGCAACCGAATGCCATTGGGGTAGGAAAACACACTGCACCATTAAGAGAATTAAGGATAAACAGGTATCAAAAAGGGGAAATAACTCATCAAGAGCACTGCTCTTACTGGCCTCTTCACTTGTCACAGAACGTCAATCCTGTGTTAATGAACCACTCAGTGAAAGCTGTACCAAAGGGCAAAACAGGGGATTTGTGATGATGTAAAGGAGAGGGATCAGTCTACCTAATTTTAGGTACTTCTTTTAGGCACCCAAACAGGAGCCTTGTCACCTTGGGCTCTTTCTACAGCAAGTGAAGTGTGGCAGAAACATCTCCAGGGGATGCTTCTGGCCTCTTGAGCTGTGAATTGGCTTCTAGTGGTGCCTCTCACTCTTCATTTCTCAAGAACAAAATGAAAAGCCTTAATTTAGGAATCTCTGACCTCCTCCTCGAAGTCCTCCTCATCCTCCCCTCAAAGGCCTAAAGCTCCATTATGCTTCAAAAACCTGAGAGCAGCACTTGAGCGCTGGGATGCAGTTTCCTGCCTAGGAACGAAGTTGAGATAACTGCTGTGGTGAGGGAGATGCTCAGGGAGCTACAGTTTTGTTCAGAAAAGAGTCCAGAACTTGCCCCAATTATCCAAAGTTGTATTTCTGCTAAATCGGTCTAGAAATGAGTTGGGAAGTCTCAGCTCATGTGACGGATCAGTAGTAATGCTTCTTGCAGTGAAAAATAGAAATATTTAAGGCTTTCCCTGTAACTACATTTCTCACACTAGCCTTGTAGAGAAGCAAGAGCTGAAGAAAACCCATATGTGTCAGTATATTTCAGATTCTCATGGGCATCTGGGTAGAAAAAACTTTTGAAGAGATCAGTTCAAAAAGCACTTTCTGTCTGTGTATTCATGGCTATCTTTCCAGAAATCAGCCTCTCAATGAAAATTAACATTTTTTTTTTGTCTGCAGGGTTACTGTTGGTTTACAATTTAGAGATTCTGACTAATCTAATGAAACCAGTGCATCCAGAAACGTCCTCATGTATACACAGCCATGTACAACCAAAATCAAGTTATTTATCTTCCACACTAATGTTGTAGAGATTAATAAAGGTTGCCTGTAAAAACTTGCAAAAGTACACTTACATTTAAAAATAAAGACATATTCAACACTTGAACAAGCAAACAGAAAAGGGGAAAGGAGAAGAGGAAATAAAAGTAACAAATGAAATTTAATTTATCCTTTTATTTTATCCTAAGTGGAAATCACTGCAGCAGTACTGCACAACAGAATCAGCAGAATATTTTTTAAAAAGTCAAAGTGCATCTAGCGGTTAAAAAAGGGTGAGGATACACTGTTCTTGATCGTGAATAATGGAGAGAGGTCAGGTTGGCTTTAGTTGAGGCTGTCTTATGCTGTACAAAACCAGCTTTCCCAAGCATCTGGACTGGACAATATAAAAACTTAGTGGGATGGAGAAACTAATATGGTGTTATTGTTGTCTCTTTGAATGTGATGAATTTGTGATTCAGAAAACCTGACACAGAAGGAGGATCCCCATCTCACTTGAAGACCATTCACATATCCTGTTGAGAACTTAAAGCAGAGAAGATATTAAAGCAGAACAAGGAGTATGGTATTTCATCAGTCTGTTGTTATTCACAGCTACATGTGCTGCTACAATTTTAAAAGGCAACTCAATTTTTAAACCCAGATAAAGTTTCTGCTTACTTTCAATGATTGGGGATGCTTAGAAAGTTGCTTTTAAACTCAGTATGGTCACAATATCCATATCCTGGGAAAAGATGGATTTGGTCTGCTGGAGAGTCTGCAAAGAAAGGGCTCAGCAATGGTCCTGAAGGTTTAATGTCACTTGTCTTTGAGCATCCATGTGCTGGGAGAGCAACCCTGCTTGTGTGATGTGCCAGAGGCATGCGAGGATGAAGTGCACATGTTCCCAGACACAGCCCAGTGAGAGGCTCCCAGCAGCAGCTCTGCCAGGGCCTGGTGGCACACACACAATATATGTATTTATTTTTTTAGTGCATATGTATGCAAGCTTCAGTGCCTGGGCTGAACCTCCCAGCTCCCATCTGCTGTGCACAGTGTGAAATGTCTCGCTGTGCAGGAGCCAGAACAGCCATGCCTGCTGCAGAAATCCCACTCATCTCGGTATATTTCCAGAGGCACAGCTTGTGCTGACCCCGGGAACGGAGGCGATTTGCATTCACACACCAGAATCAGAGGTTTAGCTGCTGCCTTCCTCTCCATTTTCACCATTTGACCTGTTGTTTTTCTCCAGCTCAGCTGACACAGACACTGCATTATGCTTCCAATGGCAGAGAGTACATTAAGATTCAGGGGCTGTCTACCTCCTGTGCATTTTTCATTACATCTATTGATATTATGTATTAAAATACTAATGATTTGGAGCCTCTAATATCAGGAAATGATGCCTCTAATGATGAATCTTTGACCTCAGGCCTGGAGTCTGCAGCATAGCTTCCTTGACTGTGTATAATACATTTCCTAAAATCCTGGCTGAGCAGTGTGGTGGCTAGTGCAGCAGCTGCTTGAGCCTGCACCTTTGTCTCTTTGCTGTGCTTGATGTTCATCACAGAAGGGCACTGGCTGCTTAGAAAACAAACCAGGACAGTCAGTATTTGAGCCAAAGCATGTCTGGTGATGGGTGCAGCTTCATTCAGTATGTAAGTGGCCTGTGAAAAAGTAGTTTTATCTAAATTTCCTCTGTTCTGCTAGATGCCCTGAATTTTGTATCACACAAGAATAGCTTAAATCCACTCTGCAAGTAGACAGAGAGGAGAAGGCTGATAAAGGTAGATGATTGATCCAAAGGTGCACTGCATTAGTTCATGCTTCACATGAGTGCAAGACATTGTATGGCTGGGGCCTCGAGTTTTTTAACACAGAAACTTAGAACTTCAGGGCTGTCTGCCTTTTCACATTTTAAGACAAAAAATGAATGTTCAGCTCACTCTGACCTGCCTTATTGTTTTGCTGGTGACTTGATTTCCTGAGTTTCTCCTCATGTTGCGGAAAGGATTTTTTTAAGAAGAGTACCAACATGAATCTTCAGCATGCAAATAATAAATCCCTTCTTCAACAGAGTTGTAAGAAAACATATTTATGTAAATGAATGTTTCAAAGGCCAATGAAATATTAGGCAGACTAAGGAACCTTTATTTTTAACAGTGTTTCTGCCACACATGTCTTGCCTTCACTGGCAAATGTCTTGCTGTGTAAAGTTTCATTACCAAACTAATTTCTATAATCCATTTATTGGTCTGGATTTTTTTTCTCTGTAGGCTTATTTACTGTATACAAACATGATGATGTAAGGCTTGCCTTAGGGAACTGAACTAACATCATTACTTTGTAATTTACACTTTTTATTAAGGTTTTTTTATTAAAACTGTCACTTGAAAAAGACCAGTTCTGAGTCCTTTCATTATTAAGAGCTCATCATGTGAATATGTACTCCAAGATACAAAGTACTGTTCCTCCAAAATCATAAACATGTCATAAACATGCTTAATTTTATACACGTTGAGTGACTCCATTCAATTCACAGAGTAACAGGGCTCACAAGTCGCAGTTCAGCAAACATGTGCCTAAAGCCACCTTTGTTCAGCAAAATCCTTCTGCAGGAAGATTTTCAGTAATATACTCAAGGATATATTTAATTTTAAGCACATGATTAAGTGCTTTACTGAGCTGGGGCCGCCATTTCTTGAATGAGGCATATCAGTAAGCCTATGTAGTGTGCCCTGTTACTCCATATGAAAGGCAGTCACATGTGTTTCCAAATACATACAATGCAAAAATTAAATCATCAGAGTAAAACACTGTTTTGCAAGATATTAAAAATCAGTATTGATTAAAAAGAGTGTGCTCAATGGCAGATGTCTCTTGCTCAATTAAGACCTCACAGGAATGCACTACACCCACAATGGGAAGACAGATATTTGAGAAACAGATCTCTGATTATGTACTGATACTTTAGGTATATTCAATTAATTATTTAAGGATGCAGTGTGTCCTCCAAGATTCATAGAATCTTAGAATCGATAAGGTTGGAAAATACTTCCAGGATCACTGAGTCCAACTGTTAACCCAGCACCACCACATTGACCCCTAAACCAAATCCCCGAGCACCACATCCATACACCTTTTGAACACTTCCAGATACAATGATCCCCCCACTTGCCTGGGCAGCTTGTTCCCGTGCCCGACGACCTTTTCCTTTTTCTAGTCTAATTGAAACCTGCCCTGGTGAAACTCGAGAACATTTCATCTTGTCCTATCCCTTGTTAGAATGTCCTTTCAGGTATTTGGAGAGAATGACAGATTCCATGGCCCTAACTTTTCTCTTGTTCTAATAAATAAGACATTTGACAACAGGAACTGGGACAACCTTGTGTAGTCACAGAGAACAATTGTTTTCTCTTTAAATCTTAATCAATAGTAAAATGCAATAGCAATTGCATCCTCCCATGCCATCTAGAAGAAGACAACATTAGACTATTTCGTACACAATTGCACAGAGAGGTTTTAGCCTTGTTTTCAAGTCCCTGTTTCATCTGTCTACAGTCCAGAAGCCCCAGTGTCTGCCTCAGGAAAGGCAGTCCCATTCATTGTGTAGTCACATGGATAAAAAAGAACATGGCAGAACAGAAGGGCTTCTATATACAGTGTCAAAGGATATCAATTCCTCCTGGAAAAAAACATGGCTGATTGACTAAGACAAACTAAAAATGAAAGAAAAATAAACTTGAAGCGATAGTATTAGAAAAATAGTTTTGTAAGAAGAACAATAGTATTAGAAAAGACCTCCACACTGGTCTCAAAATTATATATCCTGCAACCTTAGTATGAAGATTTAATAATAATAATAATTTCAGATGAGCTGCATAGCTTACATTATGACTTTACTGCAAAAGATTTACAAGTCCCGCCAAACCCATGTTAAGAAACTTTTTTACTACAGTGTTACGTATTCTTTACTAATACTGCAGACAGTTCTGAGAGTTTAATCTGGAAATATATGGACAGAGATGAAGGAATGATGAAAAAAAAAAAAAGGAACAAAATTGGTTAAATGGTCAAAAGACTAATAAGTGGAAAAAGCAGAATATAGGCAACTCTGTGTTATTCAAATGACAAGAAGGTGAAGAATGTAAAAAACAAGCACAAAGAGAGAATCTCAAAACCTTTCAAACTAGCAATATAATTAAAATAAGAGAAAATGGGAGAAAGAATTTAGCTAGAAAGAAACATCCCTTACTGCTAAGACCTATTAATATCTTTTCCTAGAGAAAAGTGGCGGAAGCCCTAGCACCAATTTAATATTAACTGGAGAAAAACGGAGAACACTCTGCAGAAGAGCAGTGCTCCCCACGGTGGTGTTCTGGATGATGAAAGACTTCGTCTGACACCCAGTGCTACAGCTTTAATGAATCTTCATTTTCTGAGCCTTCCCCCTTAAAAATGACAATATGCAAGTTATATAAAACATTACAGGCTCTCTCGACTGCTCTAAACTGTACTGATGTGCAGGCAGATGTTTTTCACCTGATCCAGATATTTTTTTCCTACATTTTTTCTCCTCGTGCAGCCCTGCTTTTCCTTGCAGGGTGGTGAATGGGAGCCAGGAGTACACTTGTGAGAGAGCAGCTGTTTTGAACTGGAGCAGGCACACCTCTGCCAGGGTAATACAAAGAGCAGTTAGAGAGCCACTGACAGTTCAAAGTGTCTTGCTTTCATTATGCTGCACCTGCCATCAACCTCCATACATCTGTTAAATTCCCTTCAGAGGAATGTTGTTTTTATGAGAAAAAATGAATAGCTCCCTTTTACTAGATGAAAACCTGTGGATGTATGAAGTTAAGACAATTATTAATATTAAACTAACATCTACCATTTAATAGCAGCTTCTCTTGAGACTAAAGCAGTGACATGAAATACTATTGTTGCAGAAAGAGAGACTTGCAGCTAACAATAAAAGCAATGCTCTGCTTACGTGTGCAGAGGCACATGTGACAAACTGTGGCAGCTTTCATAGGTTTAACGAGTCTCTTTGGAGTTCCTCTCTCTGGTTAGTCACAGGCAAAGCAAGGGAAAAGCTGCGTGCAAATACATACCTCATGTGAGTAGCTGCACACCAAACAGCAGGAAGCATAATGAGCAAAGAGATGGGTTTTCCTGTGATCTCTTTTCATTGCTTCATACATGATTGGGGAAAAAAAAAACCCAAAACAAAAAAACAAACCAGGCCAGGAAAGAAAAAATAGTCTGAGTCCTTTTGGTTGCACCTAAACTCCAGAGTGCAGGGTGTGATGCACAATGGCAGGCTTCAAACTCTGCTTTTTATCCCTGGTCACTACTGTGCTAAGAACAAGTGTTCCCAATTTAGTCTTGCTGTACAGGAAGTAAAATAAGAATTTAGTGTACCCCTAAAACTTCCTGCTGCATACTTGCTTCTCTAAACTCACCCCCTGACTACAGTGCATTGACAGCAAGATGACATGGCAGTATTCCCTTTCCCATCAGGGCTGTAAAGAAACTGATGCTGCCATTCCCTGTGGTGTTCCTCTTTGAGGCATTGACTAGAAATGTTGTGTCTGAAGTTCACTGGGATATATGGTGGCTGTTTTGCTTCTAAAGATATACCAAATTGTGGGGAGGCCTGGCATTGTGTTGGGGTGTAATGAGGGATTTCATTATTCATGAGAAATATCAGTCACAGAATCATAAAATCTTTGAATGGTTTGGGTGTGAAGGGATCTTATAGATAATTTTATTTTACCCCCTGCCATGGTCAGGGAACCTTCCATCACAGTTCAAAGCCCCATCCATCCTGGCCTTAAACTCCTCCAGGGATGAGGCATCCATCACTTCCCTGGGCAAACTGTTCAGTGCCTCATTACACTCACAGTAAAGAATTTCCTCCTAACATCTCATCACAGTCTTTCCTCTTTTAGTTTTAAACCAGTCCACCTTGCTGTATCACTGTCTGCTGGAGTAAAATGTCCCTCTCCTTCTTTCTTATAAGCCCCCTTTAGGTACTGGAAGGTCACAATGAAGTTTTTCCAGAGCCTTCTCATCTCCACGATCAACAGCCCTAACTCTCTCAGCCTGTCTTCATAGCAAAGGTGCAGACAGCCCCTCTGATCCTCTCCATGGCCCTCACAGTACACTAATACCACACTTCAGCTTGTGTGACTTCCTCAAAACCCTGACAGTTGTCAGCTAAAGCATGTCAGAGAAACGATTAACAAAGCTTTCTTCATGCACTGGTTTTCTGTTTTCGTATTACCAAGATTTTGTATTATCAAGGTAGAGATCCTGAGTTCATGTTTGGAAAAGATAATTATTTTCTCTTACACTTTCTTCATGCAGTTATGCACTGTGTGGGTAGGGATGTGAACTGTACTGAACTTTAAGTCCAGGAGTATCATTCAGCTTTACATATCACTCATCAATCACATGTCATATATCACAGCTGTACATATCATACATATGTACAGCTTTACATGTCACTTATCAATCTAGTCAATGACAACCATTATGGCTTCTCCTATAATCAACCCAAAGTGATGGTCAAAAACATAAAGATAAAATCTAGAAAAATCTTGCATGACAGAATTATCTCCCTCAAGAAGTGGCTTGCTCATAATTTATCACATTATGGATGCTACCTAAAGCAAATAACTGTTGTTATTTGTCAGCAACAGCTATCTTTGGTTCAAGAGTTATTTCTCAAAATGAAGTTGCCTCAAATTGCCTATTTACTCCACCTCTTGTTTAGTTTCAACTTTTATCCAGTCTTTGTCCTTTATCCATGCTATTTTCAGCCTTATTGTCTCCTCTTTCCTTTCAAAGATCTTTGAATAATTGCTTTCTCCAATGCTGTCCTATTTTCCAAGACATGTGAAAGAGATATCATTCCTGTTCGCAACCGTGTCAATAAAGCATGCTGGACTGTACTTACTGAAACTGGTTCAATAAAATAATTACAAATAGCACCAGAATATTGAGTTCTCATTGAAAGCTTTTCTCCTGTGTGGTAAAGTCCCATCTTGTCTGTGAGACCAGTAACTACACAGTCATAGCAGCCTGCTCATAGGAAATCTATAAAGGATCCATCATCTCAATGCTTCAAATTAAGGCAGGTTTATCAGCATAGACTCCTGTATCCATAAAATTTTGAACAGTTTGGGACCTACTCAGTTCATCTTCTCTGTGGAGATTGTTAAAATCCACTTTGTTAAAACGAGAACATGAGCAGCTCCAGACCCAGCAACAGGAATCTCCCAGAAGGCAAGAGATGTCCCACAGCACCATGATGTGACAAGAACTTGGTAGAAAATCTGAATTTTTCTTAAATGTTTCAATGAAGTGTCTACTTTGCTTTTTTTTTTTTTTTTTTTAAATTAACAGGACACCATTTTCAGGTAGTTAGTACATTACTTAAAGATGTTGTAAGTAAATACCACTGAGAAAATATCTTTACTGTTGCCTTCATAAGGGAATAACTTTTCTGTAACAGAGTCCAGCAAGTGTGTCTTTCTATGCACTGGTCATCCTACCACCTCAAAACATGTTAGTTATTGACGAATCTCCACTGAAATGGACAGAAGAGGAAAGTTCTCAATTTTTATTAAGTTCCCTCATGACTAATAAAATAAGTACTCCATAAGTTAGAAGAGACTGACCAAATTATTTTTCTTCCCCATAGTCCAAATAAAGGAAGCAGCAAAATGTCAACTCATATGAGAAAGAGTGTGGGGAAGGACTGCTCATTAAACCCCAGACACAGGAGAATTTTGACTAGAGCTTAAAGAGACACCAGAACTTACCTGGTAAAAACCACCTGGAAACCACAGAACTGTTTGCTTAACTTTGTGGTTGATTCTTCAGGTGCTGTATTTGCAGGTTTTTCATGAATCATCATCCAATTTTCAATATCCAATGTGCATAATCAGTAAGTTCCTTCCCCAGCTACCTCCATATTTGTGTTGGGTTTTTTTAGATACCTGTAGTGTATCACCTTCCTCAAATCTTATTATAAGGCACCTCTACTTATTCAGCATAAGGCAATGCTCACAGACATATGTAAATCCAAATTCAGTGGACTCCAAATTTCAAATATCCTAGATTAAGCCTGGGCAATTATTATCACTAACTGCTTCAAGATTCATAGTGGTATGGGGACAAACAGCTTCCAAAACAACTGCAGGAATTCACTTAGAGTGGCACTGCTCCCAGTGCCCAGAAATCGCAGTCATTCTAAATGTAGCCTCAAAGAGAACAGACACACTCAGGAGCTGACCAAATACCAGCGTCTTTTTATCATATGTTAACTGATTAATGAACCAGAAATGCTACCACAATACCTCTTACTAACCTGCTTTTCTTGGTTGTAAAGGGTAACACTAACTGTCTTTTCACTCCAGGGTGAAAAATCACATTATTATGAGATTCTGTACAAGCATGCAAGAAGCTATGGTGAGAAAAGGGTGATAGCTGTCTGATTAGGCTGTATCACCATGGCATAGAAACCTTTAAATAAACATTGCTGCAAGGTAATCTAGCAGAATCTAGCATCACTAGGATCCTTGAAAATAAAGCATTTATGGATTGTTCACCACTGCAATCAAATAAGCACCTACTCATTAAATCAAATTCCTAAATGATAATTTTTTTCTGTGGGTAAACTGAAGAGAAAATAAAGATGACTGTTTTGTTTCACGTTTAGGTCCTAATTTCTAGCACACTAATTAAGGCTTATTGTGGACTTGCCTCATTGGACAAAGAGCTGAAACTTTTTAAAGCAGAGATCAGAGCTTGATGGTAGAATTACTAAATAAACTGCAGTTGTCACATTTAGAAAGGTGAGCCAAAGGACATGTGTCTGAGGTGGCAAGTTTTCTCCTCTAAGTAGCATGGCTGCAGGGAAAAAATGTAGAATGGGTTACAATAGCAGCCTTGCTTCATTTTAAAAGTGGGGCCAGTGAAATTTCGGGTTAGTGGCAGTTCACTCCTATCTTCATGAGGCAATACTTTGGCTAGACTGCAGTGCACTTTGTGATCTAACAATGAATACTTAAACAGAAAATATGCCCCTGTAATAAGCCCCCACAGTAAAAAAATTAATATTAATGCGATGAAAAAATTGTTCTTCCTTTTGAACCCAGTGAGGACTGCAAAGACAGTGATTATTAAAGAATTCAGCTGGTTTCAAAATTGACCTTAACCTGGAAAAAGCTAAGCAGAAGCAGAGGGAAAACTGATTAAAAATTCAATGCAGCATTTCATGGCCTTGGTAACCTGGGACTGGGGTACTCAAGAGCTACTGACAGCTTGCATTTCAAAGCTGATTTGTAAAGTTGCCAACAGGTCAGTAATCAGTAACTTTACAGAGCATGCAGCTGACACAGAAAGCCAAAAAGGAACAACAAAAGACATAATTGCATCTTAGGACCCAAAAGATGCCATGAATGCATTCATTTTTGGCACTACGTATGCTGCATGTTGCTACAAGATATGGTTATAATGAAGGTGATTTGCATATTTTTCATGAAGTTCGGATGCACTGAATTATAAAAATAACCCCCTAACATGAAACTATTTCACTGACTCTTGGAAATCTTATTTGAAATGTTGACAGAACCACAGAAGTACTTAGTGATGAAAACAAAAAGGGAAAAAAAGCGTCCATTAGGTCATCACAGGCATCTGCATTCAAATGCTGAATTATTTTGTGCAGCTTATTTAAAAGTTATTCATATTTACCAAAGTAAAGAAACAATAAAGGAAACCACCAAAGTAACTACAGACAACTTAAAACTTCACAGCACTTAAATCTTTGGAGTCAAATGGGAAAGTTCTTACCCAAGCTGCTGCTGATTTTGGAGAGTTACAAGGTCTTAAAAGGACTACACATACTGTTTAAGGGCCTACTGGTTAAAATTCCTTTCCTTTAATGCCCTCTTGTCCTTCTTCTCCCTGCTTGTTATCAGCCCTGAGGACTGGATACCATCGTTCATATGCAGGGTTTTCAGGTCAATGACTGCATGCAAAGCTCTGTCCCTGTCATAAGGCTCTGAGTCAGTCCTCTCGTGCCTTCATCCAATGCTTCTGTTTAACATGGCAACTGCAAGCTCAACCATCTTCGTGCTTTGGGTGGGCCACGCCAGATTTCCAGACACAAAGCTCCTGGAGCTGCTGGCAAACAGCCACGGCTGTCAGATACAGACTGGACCTGCACAGACATGGGGCAGGGGCTGTTGGAGTGGGCAGAGCCAGCCCTGGCAAACACTGCCCTGTTCCCTGTCCCTGTCACAGCAGCAAGGACACAAATGGCAGCTGGGCTCACACAAGGCTTCTCTCCTCCTTCTCCCTCACGGGGCAGGTGGCTGGGACCTCTGTTTGCTGCTGCTGTGTAGGGACTGAACCTGTGGGTGACGAATCCCCTGGGTCTGCCAGGAGCCCTGTCCTTCAGTGTGCTGGGCTTTGGCAGTCCTGAGCCTCAGCACAGCTGGGTCACACAACCCGAGGGCGATGACACTGCTGAGGTGTGGCTTGGATTGCCACTCTCACGCCCAGCCTTGCAGCCACACCAGCACTAGTCATCCCTGCGGACGCCTCTAACCAACCCAGGGGCAAAAGTCACGCCTTGAGAAGGCAAAACGTGGAGAAGCATTTGCATCACTCCACATATATACAAGTGGGTCACACTAAGAAAAAGCTGTGTTTCTGTGATGTTTATAACAGACCTGGATCTTAAAAGTTTCCTTTTGTCATGGCTATAGGACTCTTGGCAAATCTTTCCATTCTTCTCCTTGGAAATTCTTGTTACTCCTGTGCCTGGTCTTTCTGACAAGTAGTTTGCAAATACCTTCTTCTCTATACATACAGCCATCATGTATTTCCACTAAAATGTTATCGCTGTGTATTTTCTGTATTCACTTAAAATAAAAAATATATAAATATTAACACAGAAGTGCATATTCCTCCATTAATATATCATTATTTTCCTCTTTTCAATACACTAATTATAAATATGGGCCAGTTTGAGGGCTAAGTTATTTTTTTTAGGGATTTTAAAAGTTCTTATTTCCTACAAGTTTCCTCCAGGAATTAAACTCTTCCTATCAAAATTTGAATACATAATCAATCCAAGGATTTTTGGATACTCATTTATTAGAATAGCAGGCTCCTTTACTGGGGCTTCCGACCAAGTAATGATCAACGTTATGTTTTTGCTCTTAAAGGAGTTTTCTCTTGTGCTTCTAGGAAAAAAATCTAAAGTCAATTTGTTGTTATTAAATAAAAAGTACTTTTGCCTTTCAAATTGAAAGATGTAAACAGCAGCAGGCAACAATGTAAATGAAGCAATGAATTTTTGGATATGCACCTCGGATACAGCTTCTGCTTGTTTGCTCTGCCAGAAATGTTGCAGCAGAAATGCAAGGCTTGTGTAAAGGAGTTGAATGTCCAAGATCACCCACAGTGTCATGAGCACAGGTTTCCTCTACATTTTTCTTAAAAAGCGTTAGTACAGCTGAAGGAATGAGGGTAAAAAAGGCAAGCCAAGGCATGGCAAGGCATTAGGGGGAGTCTGCGTAGCCTTCCATGGTTGTTGCAAGCTAAGTGATATCAGGGCTTGATGTGGTTATAGCAACATGAAGTGTCACAAAATGAATATAAGTAATACAGTTCTGTCATTACAATGCCAGACTCACTCTTCTGTCCCCACCAGCTCATTCTAAATGCAAATTTATTCATACCGAGCTCTTGTGAAGAAAGAATGTGATTTATTTTTGAATATGCAAGTGACAAACTTTAGAGATGGAAGAGATATTTCACAAAATATGGTCAGACGATATATCTATAATTAGTGAGGGAAAATAAGAAACCAAAATAATTTTTTTTATTGGTGAAGTCTTCCTATCTATCAGTAGGAACCCTGTACCTCCATAAGACATATCCATAGGACTAGGCATTGAAAATATTGCTATTTCAGGAGCAGTTGGCTAATGAAACTGGTGCATACACTGAGCTGAAGGTACTTAAATCCTTTCAAGCTTGGTTTTAATTGAACAGGACATAGAACCAGTTTGGATCTAGGGCAAATAATTTCTCACTCTAGACGTATCCTTCCAGGTCAGAGGGCAATTTATTGACACGAAAGAAATAGGAGGTCTGGTAGCAACTTGCTGCCTACACTACTGGCAGGTGTGACACGTAATTTGCAGTGACTTTTTAGCCCTTTCCACCAGCACTTGGAAGGAAGGCATGCTGTGATGTGCAGGCATGCATGGCTAACTCAGCCACCTAGGGGATGTGCATATCTTGTCAGGTGCACAGGGAAAGAGGCAGGGCTCCACAAGAGCCACTCTTGCTTGCCCTGCAACCCTTGTTCCCATAATTTATTAAGCTGATGGCCTGTCTCCCCTATTTTAAAAACTGTTAGTAATGGATTCATTCACTAAAATGTTCACCCACAAACAAACAACATTTTGTGAACACATGGGAGAAAGTCCAAGCTTGCAAATCCTCCTTTGTTTCAAATTCTAATTGAGGTTGCTAAGAGACAATAGAGTTGATATCTATTGCATCATTTCCAAACCCAGAAACTTAAAGAAATTAATAGCTGAGCTTACTACACATCTCATACTCACGCATAATAAAATTTAAGCATACAATTCCTATCAAATAGAAACAATCACACTGCAACTCCTCCCCTAGTTTGACCCTAAAATAATATTATCAGCCTAATTTTTCAGAAGTACTTATTTCTTGCAGCTATGTAATATTTCAAAATTAATTCATAACTGATGCTTTAAAAAAACCCCAAGCTTTGTTTTCTACCGGAAGTCTAAATGAATGCCTTCTTTGAAAGAGAATGTGAGAATGATTTATGTGCACATTACGTGCATGTATTGATCAACCACCTAGTCATATGTAATTTTACTATTATTTGATATTATGGTTACTTGTTAAGTGCCAGGTGTATGATTCCAAAGAAATAGCATTTACCAAATTCTAGCAAAATAACACATGGCAAATTGACTATGAGATGTTCCTTAGTTAAATGCACCCCTTAAAAGAAGACATGTAGGAGGGATTAATTTTGCCTAACTTTTAACCATCTGAAAGTTTGGTACTTAGCCTAAGGTAGTCATATTCACTCCTCTAGAGCAATGGAGAGAGGCTGCAGTAGAGAGCAATTCATCCAGCCAATCTCAGACACCTATCTTAAAATGGGATGAATTGCCATTTGGAGGAACTTATCTTTCTCCATTTACTATAAGGGGAACTTAGACAAATGGCTTAGATGAAACCCTTAACTTTAAATGAATAAATGTAGTGAAGATGAATTCCACTCTAAATCAATATAATACAAATAATACATAAAAGCCGCAATGCACAGGTCAAAGTTAAGGCCATTGTGATGAAATATGTATTTTCTTGTTCTTGCTAAGGAGAACGCAGGAGTTTTGCATTCCAGGAAACTTTGAGATTTGCAAGGACCCTAAACTATCAATTTCTTTTCTTTCTATTCTGCTGTTTCTAAGTGAGTAGCTCTGTTGTTTTTCACTGAAGACTTTTCACGTGGTTTTTCAAAAAAAAAGGATCAATTGGGTTTTATGTATGTGGGAATTAAAAGTCCTAAAGCAAGAATAGCAGCACCTTTTGGATTACCTGCCACATATGCGAAATCCAGGTGTATCTTTGAAGGCATGACAGTGATTGTGCAATCCACACTCCCTTCTAAAACAGTCATTTAAAATAAAAAGTATTATTCTTCTATTGTAAGTAGACTAGAATGATTCTTTCCCCTCAGCTTCAATTTTTTGTATATAAAAGAGGACGTCTTCAGCAACATATAGCTTGATGCTCTCTGGCTCACAGGTAGAGATCCCTTCCCTGTTCTGACAGTCTCCTTCATGGGACTCCCTTCCCACAGGAATGTCTTTCTGGGCCCCCACAGCCCTGCTGGTCACCTCCTCCTCTTCCACAGCTTTATGGTGAACAATGAAGAAAGGATACAGCTTTTCAAATACAAGGAAGAAATGAAGAAGTAACTGGAACACCATGAGTTATTTATTGCTGCTTCCAGAGGATATCAGAGGCAAACTGGTCAGAGAAGCAGGTCCTGCAGGACCATGAAGTGCCAGCTATTTTACTGGTTACCAAAAGTTTAAATTACAGAATCTGTAAATCTCCAGTGGGTTGAATCATCTTTTAATTTTTAAATTTTTATAAATATTTATTTTTATTGTGCCCTGGCTTTTCCTGGGATAGAGTTAATGTCTTTTTAGTAACTGGTAGAGTTCTGTGTTTTGGATTCAGTGTGAGAATAGTGTTGATAATATACTGATGTTTTGGTTGCTCCTGAGAAATCTCTGTCTTAAGTCAAGGATGTTTTTGTGCCTCATGCTCAGCCAATGAGGAGGAACATAAAAAACCTGGGAGGGAGCATGGCTTGGACAGGTGACCTGAGCTGGCCAAAGGGGTATTCCACACCACAGAACAGCATGTCCAGTATATAAATGGAGGGGATTACCTGGAAGGAGGGCTGATTGGGTGTTGGAGACAGGGGTCTGGCATCAGCCAGCAGATGGTGAGCAATTGTATTGTGCATTACTGCTTTTCCTTGGGGTTTATATTATTATTGTTGCTGTTATTTACTATTATTATTATTATATTTTAATCTGTTTCAATTATTAAACCGTTCTTATCTCAACCTGGAAGTTCTATTTTTCATTCTCCTCCCCATTCCGCTGGTGTGGGTAGGGGTGGGTAGAGGCGAGTGAGCAGCTGCATTGTGCTTGGTTGCCAGCTGGGCTTAAATGATGACACGTTGCCACATGGGCTGTTCAGAGGTAAAACAACAACAAAACAATTTTATTATCTTTAATTTATTACTTTAAGTTTTTTTTAAAGTAATCTTTGGATGGGGCAGAGTTTTAAATCATTATCACCAGTTTTAGTGTCTCCTATGTAGAAGTTCACTCCATGTAAGTACTACCAACCTTAAAAGTTTTACTCTGCTCACTGCAAATTTAACTTTGGGATAGAGGCAACTGTTTGTTCAGCAAATACATCTGGGTGTGTGTTTTAAGTAGACTAAATATACATAGACTGTAAGTAAATATAAATAGACAGTATACATAATAAACCAGAATGGCCTTGACTACACCCTGTTCCGAAGGAGATTTGTTGTTAATTGAAATTCTGACCATCAAGGAAGTGCACAAAAGCTGCTTGAAGAGGAACATCTTCAAGGAAGATCCAGAGAAGACTCACAGCAGCAAGGGCAATGCTCAGTGTGGAAAATTGAAGGACAATGATGCTAAAAAGGACCAGTGAACACAAGTATTTTTCTAAAGCTTAGCTTTTTTTTTCAGGTAGATTTCCTGACAGCAATTGATAAAAGGCCTGGTTATGGTAATCCTAGAATCACCTTCACTGAAGTCAGAAAACATGTCTTGGACTACCTACTCCTGTTCCATCATTGCAGATGATCAGAGAGGGTCCCAACCCTTTGTGTATAAACACTTTCACCTGATGCCAAGGCAGAGGAGCAGGCATGAAACTGGGAGGCACTTTGCAGTCTCAGAAAGGCTGGACAATACCTCTTGCACAACTTCATGCCTTCGAAGGGAGACTCTTTGCCTCACACATGGAGTAGGGCAAGCATCACTATATTGTCCCAGTGATCTTAGGGTAAAAGAATTTTACTTTTACATACTCACCACTAATATCATCAAATATTTATGTAAATACCTAACAAATAATTAATAACACATATATGGGCTAATGAAGAGAAAAGGAATGAGAATGTCTGTGAATTTTTAATCTGAAATCTAAAGAAAATTTCATCAATTAAATTTAATGACTTTGAATATTTAAAGTTACTTTCTGTTTGACATTTTTATTTTTAGCCGTTTTTAAAACGTCATTTTCGTACTGTATATCTTTCCTTCTTCAAATTATCAGCAAATATTATAATAAAAAAATCTTGAATTGAATTGGCAAAACTCCTTCCTGCTGGAGACACCACAGATTAATTTGTCCCAGTATCCAATTCATCATATTGATTAGAAAATCCTGTTTAGGTCATCACTGGAAATATTTCTGCTGTTCACGTTTATAGTACATTAAATCCCAGTATCTCCGAGTCTTCAGAAACATTAATGAATCTTCACAGCTTAGGTATGAAACAGGAGGAAATATTCCCCATTTAAAAAACCTAAAAGGTAAACTTTATGACATAAGGACAAGCTTTGGTTAAATACCCATTATTCCACTCAATACAGGAGATAACTAGATGAAATTCTCTGACCTGTTTTATGCAGAAAGATCAGACAAGATGATCTAATGGTCCCTGATGGCTTAAAAATCTATGGAACTGCCGAAAGACTCCTGCAGGGCCACAGGGTGACTGACTGAGAGCTACTGAATTGGACATATCAATAGGAAGCCATTAAACAATTGCTATTTTCCTCTCTATCAGAATAAATATCAAAAATGCAGCAGTTCTTGGCTTATTATACTACTTTTTGATTATGACACACTATTTCTGGGGAAATTGTTCTTAACAAGCAAGTCTACTGGTTAATTGTTAATATTAAAATTTTGCTAAATCCATTCCCTGATGGATTAACACCTTTTTAAATCTAGCCAAAGAACACATGCTAATGATCATAAATAATGAACGAAATACCTGGATGCATAATCCCACAGTTCTAGTTGCAAATGTAAATGAAAAGAAAGCTCTGTAGACATCTCTGAGAGTGAAGTATCTTACATAATGTAATGGGAAAGCATGGTCCCTAATGACCTGACAGACTTCTAACAAGGTCACCATGATGAAGAAAAACACTGTATAGTAAAAGAATGAAATAGTTAAGAAAAGCTAACATTAAGATTTACATTTTATTTTTGATCTTTCTTTATGAGAACATGGCATTGATTGTTAGATGCACAGTATATTTTACAATAAAGTCCTAACTCAACTCAACTACTGTGATGGACTATATTAAGTCAAAGTGTTTAACTGTAGAATCAGCTTGAAATTATTCTTGCTGTATTGCATCCCAGCCTCCTAAGAACTCACTTGCAAAATCACTTTAAAATATATATATTTAATGCAGTTTGCCTTAGAAAAATCTTTACAGATATTTTCCCCTGGTGTCAGAACTTTCATCAAAGAGAACAACAACAGAAGATATCATCACCTAATGCTCTGATGTATACATTGCATCAATTCTACTTTCAGATGGAGTTTTGCATATGCCAGTATAACTTCTTGTTTTCCCTGTGACATATGGCTACATATCTGTGATCCTCTGTTTGCTGTTATTCACTATTTAGCCATATTATTTTGGTATGCACTTGCTAAAACCTTTGGGTCAACAAAAATATCATCTGGCCTTTGAGGAACCAGCTTCTTGAAGAAAAAATAACACTCAAACCACCTTGCAAACAGTCTGCTCAGGCCCACTGGTGTTTGAAACTTGTTCCTCTCCGAGGCTGACATCGTGCAACCCTTTGCAGAGGGCACAGATGTCCTCTTGGTGTTGAAAAAGAGAGGCTGCAAAGAGACTGTAGCCTCTATGTGTCTGTTAAGTGATGGATTGCTATTCAAAACTGTCAAAACCCACTGTTCCTGAGATCCCCAGCCCGCATTGAGATGACATGGTCTGTTGTCCTCCCTCTCCCCACATTAAGGGCAGGTTAGCTTTAGAAACAAAATATAGCTTCTTAAGTCATAGCAGGAAAAGTGTTTTATTAGGTCCAAAGATTAGTTTTAGATCATGATTAGTTTTCTACAGTGTGCAGCGAGAGATACCATAATGAAGTTGCCATAATTTCTAGTTTTTTACAGACAGCTGTCACAGAAATGGCAGAATTGTTCCAAAGCACAAAACAACTTTCCATGGAGAGGTGAAAGCCAGTGAGGCAAGCAAGATTCACTTATTTAGGACTGAGGCTCAGTAAATTATGTTAACATTTTGTCAGGGTTTCACTGGAGCACAATCTGACCAGTACCAGAAGAAAAGCCCTGTGCCCAAGTCTGCCCTGATCGCACACCTCTGCAGCTGCTGTGCAGGACCTCCTTCAGCTGCACCAGTAGACTTCCTGTTGCTCAAATCACATAAGAGATTAGTTAGAGGGATTTTATCAATATATTATTAATAAATTTTGGCATATGACAATTATTGATAATTTTTCATTTAGAAACCTGTGAAATTTGATCTGTAAGTAAAATGCTTTCCATCTCCCATTGTCAAGACTGCGATCAGGCCAAACCTGATCTCAGAAGATTGGCTGCCAGATCCATTTAAAGCTTCTGGGTGCAAGTGAGGGTAAGCCAGAGAAGATGGATGCCACTCCTTGTTATTTGCAATCGAGCAGAAGACAGGATGCCGTCAGGGGAGCTAATGGTGTGTTAGCTACTCTGCGAGGGCCAAGCAGAGGACAGTAGAATATGGACATGCCAGATACAGTGGGAGCAGTGGGGAGGGAAAATGCATTCGGAAATGGGACAGCAAATTGAGTGAGACTAATGTAGGGACCAGGAGGGATGCAGAGGAGCTGCAGACAAGCGTGAAGATGAGGACACAGAGTCAGAGTGCAGGCAAATATGCTGCAACAGAACAGAGGAAAATGCCAAGTAGGAATTTGTGAGAAGAAAAGGAAGTATGGAGGCCAAGCCAATGCTGCTGCATCACAGCTATGTGAAACCACACAAAGAAAATTCAAGCAGGTAGCTGCTCCTGCAGCAGGGACAGAGAACTCTGAGCCTGGTAGATGCTCCTAGAGGTTCCTAGTAGATAGAGTCTCATGGATAAGTGAGTTGAGAGATTGCATTTCTGGAAAAGGTTTTTAAGAATAAACTTTTTTAACCTGCAAAATTACTAGCAAGGAGATTAAAAGGGATATTTTACATTGCCATTAAAATTATGGAATATTTTAGTCACTTATGTTTTGCAGTAAAGTCATTGTTCTGAGAATTGAGTTGCCAGACTTGGTTTCACAGGTATCATTAGAGTGTATAAGCCAATATAAACCAACTAAGTAACTGCCATGGTTGCCTTTCTAGAAAGAGCTCACCAAAGATGCATGCACTTACACAGGATAGTTGTGAATGAACTTAAGCCAGGTGGATTTCTGAGGTAACACAGCCTACTTCATCCTGTTACCTGAGAAAAACACCTCTAGGATTCTTCTCTGGAGTTTCAGACATCCAATGGTGTCAGAATGTGTTAATATTGTACAATCCAGTGGCTGCCAAGATTTATCTTTTAAAGGTTTGCCAATGTCATAGTGTACCACTATTTTACAGTCCAGTAACTTCCAGGGTTTATCTTTTTGCAGAACCCCATATAAAAGTTACAGCATCTTGGACAGTTTTGATAGGAAGCATCCATAATCACTGAAAGACTGAAAACCATTTGAAGTTGGACACACTAATAATCATTGCTTTCACAGCAGGTGTCACCTTTTATTTTGGAAATGTACCACGTCAGTGTCCCCCAAGAAGGAAGACAAAACTTCTAGACTGACAAAGAGCATTGAATAGAGCTGTAGGCAGATGGTTTGGAAAAGGCTTTTATTTTTTCTGTGACTTTTTCAGTTGTGGTTCTCACATTGAAAAGAATAAAGTTTATGCTGAGACTCTGCCTAACTAGCCAGACATTTTATGCCAGGGAGGAAAGCCTTAAAATTCTGTACTCTTTCCCTGTGGCACTATGAGTCAAGAAGAAACCAGACTGAATGTCACTGCATGTTACTCTGCGAAGGTGGGGAGAGAACAAACCTCAGACAAATGGATTTTGGGAAATTTCATGTTTAGTATGAGCAACACACAGTTGTTCTAAGACAGCTATTGTGATAGTTTTGAGTTTTCCAGAATACATATTTTCTAAATGTCTACAGAAAATGAAAATTACACAAGATATACTTCATCTCACTGTGTTTATGTAGTCGTTCATAAATGACTGGTTTTATTGGAGTTTAGGAATGACTGGACTTCATTAAGGACTTCTTGCAGCCCATTAGTAGGAATATTATCCAATAGCTTCTGAGATGGCAAAACTTGAATTGGACGACTTTATTTAAGGGCTAAGTAGAATAATTTCATATGCTATAATATGTTTATAGAAATATTTCTTACAAGATTTTTATCAAAGTGTATATAGGATGCCACGCTATGAAGGTTTTATTCATACATAATTCACTAAATTGCTTTCAATAATTTACAAGCAGTCCTGGTCCACCAGGCAGGTCCCAAGTGACCAGAAGTTGACAAATGTGATCCCATCTCAGTTCCAGGGAAGGTCATGGAGCAGATCCTATCGAGTACTGTCAAGCAACATGTACAGGACAGCCAAGGGATCAGGCTCAGGCAGCATGGGTGAGGCCACAGCTTGAGTTCTGTCCCCAGTGCTGGGCCCCTCTCAACAAGAGAGACATTGAGGTCCTGGGGTGAGCCCAGAGAAGGGCAGTGAAGCTGGTGAGGGGGCGCTAGAACAAGTCCTCTGAGGGGCAGCTGATGGAGCTGGGACTGTTTAGCCTGGAGAAAAGGAGGCTTTGGGGGAGTGGTGGGTGGTGGTGTCTTATCACTGTCTACAGCTGCCTGAAAGGAAGTTGCAATGAGGTGGGTGTCAATCTCTTCTTCTGGGCAGCAATAGACAGGACAAGAGGAAATGGAGGTTTAGATTAGATAGTAGGAAAATCTTTTTCATTGAAAGTTTCGTAAAGCACTGGAATATGCTGTCCAGAGTAGTGGTGGAGTCACCATTCCTGGAAGTGCTCAAAACCTGTATGGATGTGGCTCATGGTTGGAGACATGGTTTAACAGTGAACATGGTGGTGATGCTGGGCTGATGGCTGGACTTGATGATTTTAAATGCCTTTTCTAACCCTTTGCTTAGATTTTATGATTCTATGATCTACTAATGCTGCTCTTACTAACTGATGTTTGAAAACCTTTTTCTGCAATGTCATAACTTCTGTGGTAGGTTGGAAACAGAAGCTTCACAAATCCTACCTGAGATGTGAAGAAGGAGGAGATTTTCAACAGTGCTCTAATGAACAGTACATAGATTTCAAAGAGATGATCAGACATGCAATCAGAATCCCAATCAAAATATTAAATTCACTGATCCAAGGCCCAATCCTCCAAAAACCAGATTTTTCTATATATGAGTATCCTCATGAACAAGTCAGGCCACATCAAACTCTCTCTCGAAGAATAAAGAAGCAAGAACAGCTTACAGCACTGAGGTACTGTAGCAGAGTAGTAGAAGTTTCTCAGTCTGGTGTAAGGAACATGACACTGATTATGGGGTGGTGTGTGAGTGCATGGCAGGACGAGCCCATGCAAAGACCTGACTACCTTTGGTCACTCTTACACATTTACAGTGTTGTCCTTTATGTGACTCCCTCTGTTTCAAGCAACTAAAGACAGAAGTGAGGAAAATGAACAGGCCAAGATATGTCCTTTCAATAAGGCAAGATATGAATTATTGCTAGAAATTCTTGCTTCAAACTAAATGTAGAAGTCATCATCATTGTAGAAGACAGATATCCTTGACCATGAAGGAAAATATTTAATCTACAAAATATATGGGTTAGTTTGTCCTAAATCCCCAAGACTTCATCTGCTGGGCTTCTTATTTACCCATTGTCCTTTAGTTTCTAGTAATTCAGTCAGTCTGAAATCCTTTTCTTTGAAGTCTGTTGCCAACTCATTAAATTTTTCAAACTTTCCAGTACATGGATTTATGGGCAATTAAGAATTTCTCAGACTCAGTAGTCAGGAAATATAGCTCATTATCTGTTGCAAAGGCATTTGGCCAATTTAAGGCAATTCTTCAATAGAAAAATTGTTTCCTAACAGTGTTGCTTAGTCTCTTCCTTTTCAGATATTTTATCCCAAACAATTTTTTTCATACCTATAATGGCTCTAATCTGAACAGCTCTTTCATTGAAAAAAATTGTTATATTTTACCTGGTTGTTTTCAAATGGTAAATTTACCAAGCTCATCTAATGGCTCAAAATAATAGGTGAAAAAACTCCATTGTCTGAGTGAAGGTCTTGAGACATATACTCAGATAAATGTTTTACCTTGTTGCCTTTTTCTCTTTATTCCCGGTAATACGTACACAGTATATTTGTGTTAGCATATTTTCTCCAAAATCCAGGGTCCTGCAGTTCTTTCTGCCAACTCTGCCATTTGTTCGAAATCTCTGTTCTTAAATGGCAATTTTCATTTTAGACCTATAAGAAATGTATCTGAGTATGTCACTATACAAAGTTAGATTTTCTGAACCTTTCATCTTCTACCCCTTGGATAATTTTCCTATTTGTGTTAAAGCAGCGTCATTTCTATCAAAAGACTGCTCTTTTGAAATTTGTCACCGGGTGGTTCTCCAAACTTTATTAGCAGTTTCTAACAGTACCTTTTATTTACTGGACAATTCTTCAGCACTTTAAGTAGCTGGTGCTGTAGCAAAAGCAATCACACAAGCAGTTTTGAAAGATTTATTGTCTGGGTGCATTTTTTGTGAATGGACATGCTGCACAGACTGTGTTGAATGCTGTTTGCAAAAGAATCACAAAAAAAAAGGTCATCTGAATTGAAACCTGCATGAAACTATTTTAAGCAATGCTGGGTTACACCCAGGGCCAGCTCTCTGATACAAGCAAAAGATCAAGTCATGGTGCAAGGCAAATCATGTGTACTTACCTGGTCAAGTACAAATCTCAGTAATGTCATTCATGTACATAAGTGGTTGTAGTTTCAAATCCCATTCTTGGTGAAAGTATTTTACCATGCTTATCCACATTGCTAAGTAAAAATCTCAGAGATCTTTAGGAAGAAAATTAAAAAGCAAACAGAAAACCCCAACATCTTTTTGGGTTAAAACAGATCACCACTAACCAATTTATGAAACTATTTTCTTTGGTGCTTCCTGAACAAAATTTCTGGTTCTCTGTAACCTTTAACTGCTGCCTGAGTCTTCCTTAGAAAGCTGGTGAAAAATGTCATTCTATGTATTTCCAGAATGTGTTTTAAACTGTTGACTAGTACCCACACTTTAACTTCTTCCAACACTCTGCAAAACCACCTTAGGTTTCCCCAGAGCTACTGGTATCTGTATGCAAGATGTAGCTGTAATCTCTTAATAAAAGCAATCAAATTTTTAATTTCATCAGGGTTGCTTTATGCACAGGCAACTAATCACTACTGAATTAATAAAGAAATAAAAAGAGAGAGGAAAAGAGAATATGTCTATTTATAGGCAGATTAAATGACCGTAAGAAAAAAAAAAGACTACTCACTTTTGAAGCGTATTTTCAAAGATAATAAGGATTTCACAGTTTATTTTTCTTCTCTATATGTGACAAAGAGCCCTCCCTCCATCAGAAACAGCTTCTACCTCTAAAAGCTGGTGATAAAAAGAGCTAACAGCATTTTACTACTCTTAATGATGGTGTCATCATAAATATATATATACTGACATATCAACTAGATGTATATGTGTATATGAAATATGTACATGTACAACTTCATATATGTGCATATATGTGCATATATCTATACAGAAATTCAGGAACATCAAATGGTCATGAGTGCTTTTCCAACCCTCTGCTGTATGCATGGCATAGAGTACAACCACCAGCTTTTAAGTACTTCAATTCTAGAGAAAATAACATTCTGTATATAAAATATTCTCCTTCAAGGCAGATTTTCTTAACAGCCCTTTTCACTCAAAACTGCTTGCCTCACAGTAAGATCTTTCAGATTCGGTTCAGTTTCAGTTCAGATAAAAGAAATGAACCAGTGAAAGAAGAAACAAAATGCATCTCTACACAGCCCATCTCTTCATGTAAAACATATACAACACACAAACACTGTCAACAGCCTGGAATCCTGTCCCACACATTTCTATCACGCCACATGCATTAATAAAAAGCCCCTGTATCCAATGACAGCGCCTTGTTAAAGCTCCAACATCAATCATGTTTTTAAACAAATTTTGGGGTTTGTGTCCCTAATTGAATCCTTTGAAAATATGCCAGAAAGGTGAGATACTTTTTTTCCTTTTTTTTTTTCTTCTGGCTCTTTAATTACCCTTCCCTGAAATGAGCAGGCATCAACTAATAGACTGTTACAGGAAAGTTTCAATGGAAAACTCAAATCTCTCATTACTGAGATTTTTATGGGACAACATTTTACTTAAAATGTCTGGGATAGACAGAAGTTTGCACAGTGAAAAGGTAAAATCACTGGCAGACCAGATGCCTGTTTGATGTCAGGTTCAAACTCAAGACACACACATGGCCCTGCCTGCAAAGGGAAATGTGCTCTGACAAGTGGAGGTCAAAACTAAAATATTTCCTCTTCTCAGCTCACTGATGGGCCTCTCCTTTTATGATTTTCTCTCCTACCATGACAGTCTTAATTGTGACACTTTTGACGCACATGAAGAAAAACGGCCCAGATTGGCTCTAACTGCTTTACTCCAAAGTGGACAGTGTACTGGAATGTGATTTTTGCAGAGAAAGCTTCAGCCTTTTCTGCACAAAGCAAAATTTCGTTAAAAAATTTAGGGCTTTCATTTCAGCTGAGCAGAAGTGCAGCACTCTAGAAATCATGTTCACTGCAATATTAGCACATAAGTAACATAATTACGTCAATGCTTTCCAAATAATTTTATGCATCACTCTGTCACTGTATTCTGTACCTTTGGTGATCAGCCTAACTTTTGGCTTTATCACATTTGCCTGCTAAGCCCTCTTGAATAATTACACAGTACAGCTATTTTAAGTAAAATAGATTTGCCAAAATTCTCTCACTCTCTTCTCTGTTGCGTAACAATGGCAGGGGTACAAAGGCAAGAAATTGCTACAAGCCCCACTTTAGCTCCACATGGAATGAAAATTGAGAGATGGAGCCAGATGCCGCAGAGGTAACATCCTCCTTCCTTTATCATCTCATCTCATTCCTCAAGGCAGCCAATCTCATATTCCCTCCGTGCCAGTGACAGTAATCCTATGCGAAGCAGTGTCACCATATAACCATTAAAAAGAAGCAGCAGTAGCAATAATACTCAAGGTGCCTTTCCTATCTTTCCTTTTAAAAAGATCAAACTTTGGTACATTCTGGGAAATAAGAACAGTTAGATCTGCTCTGTGAAATTGTATCTTCATTGGAAAAGAAAACAGGCAGAGAGAGAGCTACTGGCAACTGCTCTGATTTTTTTAAAAATCAAGCTGTCAATATTATAGAGAAAGATTACAGATAGTTATGTACATGTGTACAAGCATGCAAATAGATAATTGAGAGACCAGAACTACATTGGCTTTTTTTGAGAAAGTACCATATGAAAAGATAATGAGTAAAAACTCCAGACAAGTAGTCCTTATAAACCTCCACACCTGGTAAGCTGCAGCTCCCATATGCCATCTTCCTTGCTTTTCTCAGTGCAATTTTCTTTGTACAGAAATTGTGTATATTTGTGTCATGATCAGATCCAAGCACACTGTTGGGATTTAGATAATAATGCAACTGATCCCTCTTCGGGCTGTCAGTGTGAACATGAGGCACACTGATGTGAAGACATGTGCAGAGAAAACGCAAAATCAGAGCAGGGCCAAAATGTATGCCTGAACACCAGCCTCCCCCAACGTGAGTCCTCCATGGGCTTGTATAAATAGCCATATCCTGACAAATAATACATGGAGCTTTCCACACTCAGGCAGCCGAACTGCTGTGGGCATAAATGCTTTAAATGCCGTGTGAAGGAGTGTACCGCCAACTTCCACCTCAACCCACCAGACAGGAGCTCACAGACTTTGCAGGTCCCACTTGCACCACCAATACAAGTTTTAAACTCATCACCTTTCTTCCAGAAACAGACTGCGGTGCCCCAGCACTCACCCACAGTTGGGAGCAGGGCACCACTGTCCCCGTTCTGTCTGCATCAGGCTGCTCCTTCCTTCCTCCTACAGCCACCTTCAGGACCTCCAGCGTCCTTTCCTCCAGCTTCCTTTCTTTTCTTCCTCCTAAAAACATTTTCTGCTCCACATTGGTCCTTACAGCCTGCTAAGCTGAACCTCACCAGCTTCTTCCCATATCATTTCTCTTCTCCTGGAGACATCTATGTCGAGCCTTATGTTGAGCAGTGCCCTGTAAAGAAGCAATACGGAGGCCATTCGTCATCAAAATCAGCCTCTGTGCTGACAGCCTTTTAAAATCTATTTGGATTTGCTCCAGTGGTAAATTTTGACCCTTGGGACAACTTACCAATATCACTTTTCCATAAATAAAATACTAGGATTCAACACAGGTCTCTATAAATATAGACCTCAGCTGCTCATGTATCTGCTTTGACAAGAATGACTATTAAGGTGATAAGAACTTAAAGCTTAAACAACCTGAGGACAGCTTATCTGAACATGCTAAACAACATATTTCCTGTCAACTATTTTCCACTCCTGTGGAACAGAGCTAAGAAAATCCTAATTCCTATGAAAAAATTGGTGTATGCTTTTGTGAATCAGTTCAGAAATCCATCTGAGATAAATGTTTCCACTAAATATTTTCCCCGGAAAGACTCAGCCACATAATTCACTCATGGAAAAGGATATTTAAACTTTAGTTGGTGATGAACTAGATTTAACCACAATATATTCAGTGCTTCGGTTAGATTTGAGAACAACATTCCCAACAAGTTAATAACTCTAAATAGCTGAATTCATTCTGACCTTCCCACTTCAAACACAATTCATATTTAACTCTTTTCATGTCAGAGAAAGGTGATTAATACCCATCTACCATAGGAATTATTTGGTTGGACTATCGATTTCAGAGAAAGCCAGCCTAGGACTAGATTATCAAAATGACTAGTCAATCACAAAGGCTAATTCATTTAGTTACTGCTGAAGCTGAATACCACAAAAAGCCTTGTTGGAAACATTGTTTGAACACTGGGCTAAAGGTTCATGATGGTTTCTTCTGTTTGTGCTTACCTTCTCCCAGTGGGAGCAGAAGCAACATGTCCTGATGAGGAGCAGATCTGCAGCCCTCTCAAGGGTCCCAAGGACAACCTAGTGCGTAACTTATCACCTCGATATGGGCCATGATTCCTACAGGTACTCTATACAAACAATCCCAAAAAGGTTTTAAAATAAGCCTTAAGGGGTCATCTTATACATTTTGTATTACATGATTACTGTATTTAAAAATAAACAAACAAACAAAGCAGAAAGAATCAGAGTGGAAGGAGGCAGACCTCTCTCCCATCCCTTTCAGTGCCTTCCTGCACCCACTGACTTCTGAGCGCAGCTGCATGTCTGACCACAGCCTGGGCCCGTGGCTCCTGCAGTATCTCTTCCACTGCCTCCTGGCTTCCCTGGGAAGCTGGAAGGTACTTTCTTCTCCTCCAAATATAATAGACTGTTGGTTGATGAACGTTTGTGCATATCTGATCCCATGACCAGAGGGAAACTAAGTAAGAGGAAAGTGGTTGGCAGGGCAGCCTGGATTCCAAGTGGACAGGGGTGCAGGGCTTTGGGCTCTACAGAAACGGTGGCTCTACAAACTAGCTTTGTGCAACTCGCTGCACAGCACATTGTGCAGGGCACCTAACAGGTAATGTCAAGTCCTTTCTTTGTGGGAAATTCATGGCACCCAGTTTAGGGGGACTCTGTTACTGGGCCAAAGAAAATCTGAATCCTTTATTGGATGCGAAGATGAACATAGTGACAAAAGATGAGAAAAAGGCTGAGGTACATAATGTCCTCTTTGTCTCAGACTTCCACAGAAAGACCAGTTATCCTCAGAGCAACCAGCCCCCTGGCCTGGGAAGCTGGGGTGGGGAGGAGATGTACCACCTGCAAGCCAGGAGGGAGTAGTTAGTGACCTGCTGAGCCACACTCACATGTATATGGGGCTGCTTCCATTCTTTGCACACTCCTTCACACAATGGAATCACAGATGAGGTTGGAATGGACCTCTGGAGATCAACTGGTTCAGCTCTTCTGCTCAGTCAGGGTCATCTAGAACACATTGCCTGGGACCATGTCAAGACAGCCTTTGAGTATTTGGGCAACCTGTGCCGGTGCTGGGTCACCCTCACAGTAGCAGTGTTTCCCAAAGGTCAGACAGCATCTCATCTGTTTCAGTTTGTGCCTGTTGGTTTGTGTGGCTATGGTTCTGTCACTGGGTGCCATTGATAAGAGCCTGGCTTTGACTCTTTGCACCCTCCCTCCAGGTGTTTATATACATTAATAAGATGCCCCTGAGTCTTCTCTTCTTTGAACTAAACAGTTTCAGCTCTCCTAGCCTTTCTTCATATGTTAAGTGCTCCAGTCCCTTAATCATTTTTGTAGTCCTTCACTGGACGCTCCGGAAGAACTCCATATCTGTTTTGTTCTAAGGAGCCTAGAATGGTGCCAGGAATGGCCTCATCAATGCTGAGGGGAAGGATCACTCTTGTGATAGCTGATAGAGCCCCGGCTTTATCCATTTTAAAATTCTGGAGTTATTCTCACATCTTCTACAGCTTAATTAATAAGTTCCTGTCACATATTGCAGTGCAGTTCAGATAAGAACACAGGAGAATGAGGATGGTTGTAGTGATCAGACTAAAGGTCTATCTGTCAATAGCCCACATGTAAAAAAGAGAATAAAAATGGACTGAGTATTCAGCTTTACCTCCCTCAAAATGTCTCCTTACCTCTGTGGCTCACAGACTTCCTAATCAGAATAGGTGTCTGTGTACTTAATAGCCTTAAGGGACTTTTCTTCAATGATTTTTTCTGACTGCTGTATGAATTTATGTAAACTTCAAGCATCAACATCCTGTAGCAAGGAGTCCTTCAGGTGATGTGTGGTAGATTAGATCAGCTGTGTTTTCTGTGTCTAAAAACAAGTTGCTTTGCCAGGAATAGATAGCAGACTGGTCTGGCCAAATTTCTCTTCAGAAAACCTTTTTGCCTTTTACCTTCCACTTACCTCCCTGTCTTCAATTTTTCCTTCCTTGAACTCAGACAAAAGAGCCTGTCTCTGTTAGCTCACTTTCTCTGTTTGGTTAAATGTAAGTGCTATTCTTCAAACCCCTTATACAATCATACCCTGCTCAAAAATCTCATACAGTCTGGATCATGAACAATCCACTTCTGGCTGTGCATTGGCTCTTTCAGGATACTGAATGAATTCAGCTCTTTAAGTTTTCCTCCCACTACACATATAGTAACTTCAATTTCATCCTTATTGATAACTAGTTCTAAGAGCAGCAGAACTACTGAATCCTGGTCTCCTATTGCTTTGTGAAGCCCAGGGTTAAGATCCCATGATCATTTTCTGATGTCTAATAGGTGCTGAACTCATGTTGCAGATTTGGAGCAGTAATAGGGCCAGTTTATCCAGCCATCTATTATCTCTGAGTGCTCTCTTCTGCTTCCAAATGTGACTGAAATCAGCTGACTGATTTGAAAGCTGTCTCATGGACTGCTGGAGTGAGACAGAGGAGAATGCAATATTTAAGTTGGTTTATTCTAAATGCAGAGTTGGATTTTGACTGTTATCACCAGGTATCTCTTCCATTGTTACAAGACTGCTTCTTTTCAGATTTCAGATAAACTATTTGTGTTTCATTAGGACTAGTACTGAAATGGCAGACTTGTGGCAAAGATTGAAGTTTATACACCCTAGCATTATAACCTGGAACATCTAGAAGTGCTAGTCATAAAAATTTATTAAATAAAGAAAAAAATCAAGATTACCATAGAATAGAATCATAGAACGGCTTGGGTTGGAAGAGACCTTAAAGATCATCTAGTTCCAGCCCTCCTGCCATGGGCAGGGACAACATTTACTAGACCAGGTCATTCAGAGAGCCCCATCCAACCTGGCCTTGAACAGTTCCAGGGATGGAGCATCCACAGCTTCTCTGGGCAACCTGTTCCTGTGCTTCACCACTCTCACAGTAAAGAATTCCTTCTGAATATCTAACCTAAACTTACTCTCTTGCAGTTTGAAGCCACTTACCCTCATCCTGTCACTACGTGCTCTTGTAAATAGACTCCATGTTTCTTGGAGGCCCCTTCAGCTACTGGAAACCCACAATTAAGTCACCCTGAAGGCTTGTCTTCTCCAGGCTGAACAATCCCAATTCTTTCAGCCTTTCTCAACCAAGCCCCACACAGCCACTCACTCACTCCCCCTCTGTCAGGACTGGGGAGAGAATTGGAAGGATAAAAGGTAGAAAATGTGTGGGTTGAGATAAAGGCTGTTCAGCAGGAAAAGCAAAAGCCACACACACAACCAAAGGAAAACAAGGAATTAATTCAATGCTTCCCAAGGACAGGCAGGTGTTCAGTCATCACCATGACAGCAGGGCCCCCTTATGTGTAATGGTGACTTGGGAAGACAAACACTATCACTCCAAACATCCCCACATCTCCACTTCCTCCTTCCTCACCTACTTTATATACTGAGCATGATGCTGTATGGTCTGCAATATCCCTCCGGTCAGTTCGGATCACCTGTCCTGGCTATGTCACCTCCCAGCTTCCCATGCACTCGAGCAGATGATAGTTCCAAGGTTTCAGTCTACATTTGGTTATTAAAATGATGTTTTACCCCTTGATAACTGACAAAGGTGCTGTTTGTGAGTTTTGAGTCAATATTTGTGCATCACTGAAAGTTAATCTTTCACCTACTGCTATATTAGCCTAAATTGATAAAAGCTTATGATTATTTCTTCATTTATTCCTTGATACTTTTTAAAAGTCAAATTATTTCCATATCTTTATGGAAAATTCCTCTATAGCTGTGGGTGGAAGGAATGAAGCTGGTTAAGTAATTCTGAATTCATTTTAGAAAACTTCTCTTTTGCTACATAGAAGCATATTTATGTTTTTAATTAAAAAATAAAGAGGCTATAAATTGCTGGTCAATTTTACAATGTTCTGTCACCTTGCATTAATGCAAATATAGAAGACATATTTCATAAAATAAATATATGGAGCAAGGATTCATGTGGCATGCTGATAGTCTCTCTTTTTACAGTACCTAGCACAACATATCTGTAACCTAGCTGATTTCTTTCAGCTCTAGAGCAATATAAATGTTAATAAATTCCGTCAGTTAAAACTTGATGTTCAGAGAAGGATTACTAAACAGGTACTTACATAAGCATTATAAGAGAGTTGTACCTATTTTATATAACTGATCAGTCATTAAGCACAATAGGAAAAAGAACAATACACAGGGGACTTGCATGGCATTTTGCTTTTTTATATGTAGACTAGCAACTCAGGTAGCATTCAGAAGAGACACAAAGATTATAATAATCAGATTTGCTTTTTCAGTGCTGTCACCGTTACTGGGTTAGCTGCACATCAGATCCCTCCTCGGTCTCTGCCTGTCTCACGTGGGCCTTCCTGAATGGCAGATGAGCTGCTCCATTGCCCCTGAGGTTACATCCTGCAGATCTCTGACTCACAGATTTGTCCGCAGCTGCAAGGGACTACCCAGCCAGCGGTGCCTCCACAGCAAACTGTGCTGAATTTAGTGCTTGAATGGGGCTCTTTTTTGGTTCGACTTTCATTAGTAGATGCAATGACTCAGAACAGCTTTTTCAACACAAAAGTGCAGCACTAAGACCATATGACAATAAAAAATGTCCCGAAACTAGAAGCAAATGAGTAAAGGTTATGTGATCTAAAATTTAAGTAGGTCTAACTCATGTCAGACACCATCCCTAGAGGATGGGAAGTCTAACTCTATTCCTCTGCTCTCTCTTCCCTTTCAGAGCTCAAGATCTTTCAGATGTGCAAAACCCCTCAGAGCAACTGAGCTCCTAGTTATTTCTCAGCAAGATACTCCAAGAAGGAACACATGAAAACCACTGAAAAATATTATTTCATCTACATTCTTTCCATCTTAAAAATTGTTTAAATCTGAAAAATCTGCTACATGGTCTCTCTACCAATGTCCAAAACCATCGATCTGAGTCAGCTCAAAAATCTGAAAAAATAGAATTAAAAAAACCCTACAAAATAAAATTAGACATAGCCTTTTAATCAGTAGGTTAAAAAAATGCCCTAATCTTAGCACAATCAAAAGTCAAGAGGATAAAAGGTTTTTTAGGTACAGACACAGGGCCATTGTTTCAAATAGAAATTATCAAGGACTATTAACTCAGACTTCTTTAGTTACAATATTTCTGTTTAATTATGTACACTGCACAGAGGTAAACCCACAAAACATAGAATTCAGTGTCTGGGAGCACCACCTCATCCTACATGATATCTAAAAGTGAGGAATGCAGCCTTCTGCAAAGGTCATAGAAATGAACTGAGGCTGGCAAGGGAATAAGACACATCATCTCAGATATTCTTCAAGGTTCTAAACAGTGTAATGCCAGAATGATGGTTTCAGGTTCTCTCTTATTAGAGGAAGGGAACCCTGATGTATCATTTATGCAATAGCCATGAGGCCTCCTTCACCTTACCACTCGCCGAAAAGTACAAGAAAAGCAGAGTGGATCACAGTTTATTTAATAGTGGACCACACTGACTTTTAAACTATTAGACTGCTCAAAGAACATTTATAAGAGAAGGCAACAAACCCATTATTCATATCTGCGTGTAGTGGTTTGGTACACCTAGTATCCTTTTTGCAAAAGGTGACTAGCATATAAAAATTGTGAATTGCTGCCCAAAAGGCAGATTCTTCCATAATTGATCATTAATGTGTTTCTTGTACCTTCTTCTGAACAGCCAGTATTGGCTGCTGTCAAGGACAGAATAATCTATTAGGCAAACTCATACCGATCCAGAGTAATGTGGTGATTCCTAAATGTTGTTTTTGCTAAACTGAAAACAGAATATTAAGTATTTATTTAAAGAGAAATGAAAGCAGTTTTTAATGATAGCCTATGGAGTTCACAGATGAATGTTTGCTATTATTGCTATTGTTCCTTTGTGGGTGCTCCTGATGCTGATTGTAAGATCTAGTAATTTTTCGTCCCCTGCCCTTGGCTGTACCTCTCACGTTATTTCAAACAAAAAATGCAAAGCACTGACCCTCCAGAAACAGAGTGCCATTTGGGATGACAAATTCTGTCATCATATTGTTGTAAATACACAGTTTAAAAGAGTTAAAATATATATGCAAATTGCAATGACTACTATTCCTAAACATGCCTGCAGGAACATCAGGTAGGTGTAATCAAGGAAGAAAAATGTTGCTGTTTTAGGGATAACACCTTGAATTTAAAGACAGGGCTCTAGCTGAGGGCTGCAGAATGTAAATTCACCTGTTAAACTGCTCATTTATATATATTTAAAAGCAGAAACTATAATCCAAAAAAGCACCATACATATTCTTAAGTACCTTTTTACTGGAAGAGAGGAAAGGCTTTTCACCACATGCCTTCCATGACTGACGGCGGTCAGTGAGAAGAGTCTGCTGCAGTAAGAAAAGTGTACTGGCAGAGCTGAGGTGACTGAAGCAGCTGTGGTGGCAGTTACTCCCCGTATTGACATACATCCTTTCCACTGATATAATTAATTTCTTTTATAAGATGTGGCTTTGCTAACTGTTCAACTCACATGCCTCCAAATCTCACTGCAACTGTACAGATACACCAGCAGCTTTGTCCTAACAAAGAGCTGTTAGACACCTTTTCTCAAATAGTTTGCTAGGTAAGGACACTTTCCAGAACCAGAAACAAAGAAATAAAAGCAGAGAAATATAAATACGCTGTTATTTAATGCCAGCTGAATTCCAAGGATAAAAGAAAATATACAGCAAGCTGCTTTTCACTGGTGAAAATCTTTCAGCTGTCTGACAGAGTTTTCCTACGGAACAATAAAATACATAGCCGTTAAAAGATGAATGGCCAAATTTGGGTGATTTACCAGTGCCAAGATTCACAAACTCCTTTTTTAGCTGCCTGTTTTTCAAGTCAGTCCTGCTGTAGGGAAGTGGGCACGATGCCAGCCCAGCCATGTGTCCCAGTGCCCCGACACACGCCGGTCACACACCAACCTGCACCCTCCAGCAGACATTCTTCCCCCTGTGGCACAGGCAAACAGGCAATGTGCTCCTGGGACAAGGCTGTTTGGAAACAAGCCCACAATAACAATGTGTCCTGGCCTTATTCCCAGTTTTCAGCTGAGGTCCCTTTAGTGAAATGCAGCAATGGAGCAGCTTGGGACAGTGGACGAGTGTGGCGAGTCGGCCCCCAAGTTGCCTCCGCCCCCCAGGCCGAGGACACCTCCTCGGGAGGAGGAGAACTGCCTGGGCAGGCCTCTGGGGTATGAGTCTCTGGGTCCACCCCTGAATTGTAGGGAAAGGCGTACCCAGGGCTCTGACTCCGCCCTCTCTTCCAGCAAGTTCTGTTCTGTTATGTATATTATTGGTTACTTTGAATTGTACTCCACCCTTGTTTGTAGTTATTGGTTCTGTATGCTTATCCCCACCCTTTCCCTCTTTCCTTATTGGTTAACCTACCCCCTTTATAAGCTGGTGAGAGAAGTTCTGTAAGGGCTGTTCCTCTCCTCCCTCTCCCCCTCCCGAACACCTCGACCCTAAACCCCTTACCCTTAATAAAGGGGAGATAGGAGGGGAACTCCCTCCCGCTAGCCCTTTGCCTCGTCTGCCTCTAACTTTTACGCCTACAACAGACGAGCAGTACTGGGGTGTCACACAGATGCAAAAATTCATCTGTGACATTGTGTAATGCAGATCTTATTGGGTCCTTCTGGCTTCAAACCTCTGGAAGGACCTGTGATGCACAGATAATATAAGCTTTATTTAGAAAATAGCTCCCACTTCAGGAATAGCAATGACTTGGATGAAATCAGCCATAAGTGCATGTATGGAGTCACTATATTCTGCAAGAGGCTTCAAAGGTAGCATTAAAAAAATTATCATTTAAAAAATTCTTTGTAGTGTCAACAATTCCAATAAATTCCATTTACATGAGTGCTTTTGTCAAAGGCAATTAATGTAATCTCTTTTGTTTTTCTGTTAACTGCGTGTTTATGAGACTATTTTTTTGTACAGTAAAATACAATATCGTTTGAATAAAATGTTATAATTTAATGATTTTCTGCATAGTCAATCAGTCTTGGAAGTTGTGATGGAAACATCATCAGGTTTAAGTGTATTTTAATACTTCAGAAAGGTTTACAACTTTTTCTGACAAATACCCCAAGACGAGCTCAACTGGTTATAGCCTGGTGCTAAAAACACCAATGTTGGGGGTTCAATCCCTGTATGGCCCATTCACTTAAAAGCTGGACTTGATGAACCTTGTGGGTCCCTTCCCATTCAGAATATCCTGTGATTCTGTGAAATATTAGTTTAACATCTTGAAGAGATGCAAAATAATAAAGAATGGAAAGAACTCATGGGTAAGAAAGACAATTTCCAAGGAACGTATGTACTTACAGAAATAAAGAAAGCTGTAAAAGAATAGATTTTATAAAGTGCAGTAATGTTTCCAACAGTAGAGTTAATGGCACACAGATTCACAGACTGGTTAGGGTTGAGAGGGACCTCTGGAGATCATTGAGTCCAAGTCCCCACCAAGGCAGGGTCACCTGGCACAGGTGGCACAGGAACACATCCAGGTGAGTTTTGAATGTCTCCAGAGAGGGACACTCCACCTGGGCAGCACACCTACCTCCCTGGGCAGCTGCTTCAGTTCTTGGCCACCCTCAATGGAAAGAAGTTCTTCCTCATGTTGAGTAATAGAACTTCTTGTGTTATATTCTATGGCCATTGCTTCTTCACCTGTCTGTACATGTGAAGTCTATACAGACAGACAGACAGACTTGGTGTTATCTTTCCATTTCTATTCCTAGAAATGCAATAGAAACTTGCACAGAAATTGGATGGCGGGATAGTGCCAGCAAAGGACCTTCCTGAAACTGACCTGTCTGGATTTTGGCAAAGCCTGAATATTCTGGGATTGGAAAATAAGAAGAAAAATGTTTTACAATGCTTTCTAAAAAACAGTATTCAAAGAAAGTTTTTCATAAAAGATAAGAATATTTGCTTCTGCTTTACTATTTCAATTTCCATATAATAAATTATATCAATTTATTGCATGATGTAATAATGCAGAATGCACTGACCTTTTAAAATCAAACATTTTAATAACTTCCTGTGAGACTGGATTAGAGATACATACATACACAAATATCCCTTGTGAAACCTTCCAACTTTGTTGACTCAGCACTGCCTCTCAGAAAATCTGTTCTGCAAGAATTTCTTTATTAGCTGTAGCCCCACATATCACCTACACCTTAATGGTACAAAAGGGAAAAGGCAGCATTGCTCCTGCTTTGGCAGGTGTATGCCACGCAGGTGGACAAGCAAATGGGCAATCAAACAGTTTCATGTTTTTCCTTCACTCATAACAAATAGCGATAAGTCCAAGTTACTCCCCAAATACAGTGTCCCAATGTCTGTTTAACCCCTAACAAAGGCAACCCAAGTACTAAAATCTGTTTAATTTCTAGTTTTCTTTGTCAAAGCCATAATGATGACATCTGAGCCACCGGAACACCTTTTTCTCTTTTTTTCCCTTTTATACAGCAACAGAAGGTGTCATTCCCAGGGTTATCAGACACCTGAAGGCCTGTGCAATGACAGAAGTAAGTATTGGGACAGAGGAGTTGGTATTTGGAAAGGACTTAGTGTACTGGAAAAACTTGCCATATTATCAGACCCTTGAGGGAGGAGTGGGAGAAATCTGGCAAGGAGGAAGAGCTGTAGAAAGGAGGGCGATGTATAGTCTATCTTCTTCCTCACACTTGGGATTACATGAGGGTGTGTATGAGACTTAACACAAAGATTAAAAAGGGTAGGTGGGATACCACAGCTCTTCACTGTGGTAGGATTAAATTGCCACAGAGTGCTGAGTTTAACAGTGCTTCCATTAAAAAGAAAAAAAGGAAAAAGCAAAGACTAAACGAGCAAACTTATTCCCCCGATCTGATGGCTGCATGGCTGATTTTACTATGATTTCTGTGGGCTCTGTATGCCATTGAAAGACTTGAGAAAGACACAGAAGGTGTGTGAATGAGTGTAACAATGTAGAAAGAACATAAATTATGTGGCTTCTCCACAGCACATCATCAAATAACAGCTGTTTGGTGGTGGGGTCACTCATTGACATACTGAGGGGCTCCAATATGTTTTCTCCCCATTTGTGAGCATGCCAGAACTTTAAAATTTTCATAGATAATATTATATTGTATTACATATTCTATAAAAAAAGAGGACAGTGGATTATACTGGACTACAGTACCTCTGGGAAAGTCATTCACAGAAGGCTTAAATTCAAGTTCCTTCAGTTTCACAACGATGAAAACCATTGCAAAGTGGGTCCCCATCTTTTACTGTTGCTTTCTCCCTCCGAAAGCACAGAAAGATCACAGTTGCTGTAGCACTGCATCTTTATGGGAGAGCATGGTATAAATGGCCTCACCATGGCACTCTGGCTGAAAATACCATCGAAAATGCGGAAACACCCCTAAAAAATTCAAAGCACGTCATTACCATTTTTGTCAGTGAATTTTGAATGAAACACATGGTCTCGGCCCAGACATGCAACATCTAGAGTTTCTGTCTCTTTCAAGAGACCTAGATCTAATTTAGCACAGGCGAACACATAACACAGACTTTCGTTTTTATGTTCTCATGCTGTATTCACTCAGTTGTAAGAATCTGACAATAGCAATGTAGAAAAGCCATAAAGCATCTGGCTTCTCTGCAGTCTATCAGCAAACTATAAATGTCATAAGAATTGCTTAATACTAGGAAAAGGATGGATGCACAAAGTTCCCATTTTAGTATCCTTTACCATCTTGAGGAAGTAACACTGGTATGAGAGAAAAGTGAATATCAGCCTTCACCCAAATATGAAGGCAAACTTGTATGAGCAAAATGCTCCCTTAAAAATATTTGGAGATTTTAGTTGAAAAGTTTCTTTTATTTTGTCTTAAATGCCAGTTAACAATACAAGCCTAGACACAGAAGTGTCTTGAGGGCGTTTTTTTTGATAGCAGAAAATTTAGGATTTGGTATTACAGGAAGCTTTCCCAGTGCTAGCATAGTTAATTACACTGAAGCAGTTAACTATTAGCTCTTCTGGCCTAATTCTCCTGTGTAGGCAGAGTTACCTGGAATATGAGTATTTTAAACCTTTTCAGATAGCTTGAAAATTGCTTCCCAAGTGGCAAACTGAAGGAATTGGAGGCAGGCCTGTGCCCATAGAATAAACTAATTTTAAACTCTTGTCGTATCTATATGACTTTCTCATGTAGAAAAGCCCCTGGGACAAAAGTGCTTTAAAACCTATTCCATAATACTTACTTCAGTATAATTATTCTTGAAGGCTAAGAGTGTCCGCATGGGGATTTAGCCCAGAATAGCAATTTCAGTCAATATGCAAGTGTTTATGTATGTGGACACTTGTAGATACATCAGCCTTTCACATGTAATGAAGACAGCAAGGTATTGTGGACTGTGGTTCCAAGGAGGAGATGCTGAGCAAACTTAGTGAGGGCACACCCTGATGAAATTAATTAGGCTACCTAAAACATATTCACAGATCCCAGTTTTGTATGTATCGACAAGGGACTGAATGAAGTAATGTAGTTTCTTTTCTAGCACTGTGAATTTGAAGCCTTTGATACATCCTTCATAGATATTAAGAAGAAAATCGGGTAGTCATTGGGCAAGAGGCAAAGAATTACTCTGGATTAGACACTGGCAAAGTAACAAAACAAATAGTCAATTTTCACCTTGGCAAAGCCTCCATGCTAAATCAGTGTTGAAAATATTCATCAATAAATCAGGAATTAAAGAACAGCAAGATGTAATCGCTCTTGTAGTGCAAATAGCAATTAACAACAATATTTGCATTTGACACAAAGCTCTGAGGATAATAAAGGCTGAAAGTGCCTGTAAAGAATCCCACCAGCAGACAAATGGGAAGCACAGTGGCGGATAAAATCTGATCCCAAAACCATCACGATGCCTCAAGGGATTAACTGCATCCAACGTTATTTACAGCTGTCTCAAAGAGGGGAATCACAGCACTCTTCACTGCCATCCACAGCCTGGCTCTCGTCCGTGAGTCCTGCAGGGGCCCAGAGGCCACCCCATCTCTGGTGTGTGGGATTCCCATGGAGGGGCAGGAGGAGCACAAGCCTGGAGGGAGCAAGAGGGATTTCCCTGCTCCAGAGCAAGTGCGTGGGCTACTCCTTTGTGTCCCTTAGCTACAGAGCAATACGGGTGCCACTGCTTCAGGCTTACTGATGGAAGTTAAGAAATTTTCTTTTTGAATTTATTACTCTATGAGGTGACTTTGATACCTTCTCCTGTGTTAACTAGCATCAGCCACTGCACTGACTCAGAGGGAAAACCTGTGCCATTAATGCCACATTCCTCCGATTAAAAGGATGACATGGAAATGTCCCAAGTCCTCAGGGATCAGCAAATTGCTGCCAGAAGTCGTTCTCATTCCAGCTGGTAGCTGCAATCCCAGAGTTGTGCCATTTAGATTGAGAGACACGCAAGGGAAACAGTCAAAATCTCACTGTCTGGAAAAGGCTAAAGTGCATTTTCTCCTAATTAAAAACCAAGACAAATTAATAGTCTGTAGTTCTTTTGGTGGTCCTTTGATTTGAGACACCTGAAGAGGGTTATAGTTTTAGAAGAGGGGTGCTCAATATCTTTGAAAAATCCAGCCCCTCAGAAGGCAGCCTGCATTCCCTGAGGTGGGAAACCTCCTTCCCTCTATCACCTGCCACATCCCTACTTATATATTAAAATGTGAATCAACACCCTGGAAAGAGAAAAATGTCAAAGGGCTGACAGCATTAACAAATACCTTGAGCTTACAGGGAATAAAATAGTCAAAACACAAGTACTCCCTGCCAGGTGGGCAGGATGGCACAGCTCAGGACAGCTGAGAGGCAGCAATTACAAACTTTGCTGTGTTAGATTGTGCTGGGCTCCTCCACAGGCCCTATATGAGAGACAGCAGCAGGGCTTGGTCTAAGATGGGAAACATTGAACACAGGACAAGGTGGATTTTAAGGACCACACGTTGAGAGGATTCAAAAGTATGAGAGAAATACTAGCAGCACAAATAGAAAAGCTCAGGGATCTGGAATGGGGCAGAGGGGGGTGAAGCAGCTCAGGGCTGACAGGGAGGAGGGAGGAAGAGAGTATAGAGGGAATAAGAGAGGATGAAAAAAGCTTTTGTCATAGTCCAAATACCCTGGTCAGAATAATAGTGCTCTGAAGGGAGACTGAGCTTTTTTTACACAGCATTAAAATGAAGCATTAGATAAAGTTTGAAGAAAAATGCCAGAAAAAAGCATGAATTAAATCATGTCCATCTGTTTCTTCAAAGAATGCAGGAGAGGATGGATCCTGACTGTTAATCATCATCTATAAGATGATGGTGTTTAATTGAGTTCAGATTTTTAGAAAAGCATATATATTTGGCTTGTGATAGAGACAGGGAGGACTTACCTCCCCTCTGAGTTATGTTTTTAAAGCTATGTCTTAGGTGGACCTTTAACAGAGATTTCTGTGACCAAAACATTAGCTGAAATATAAATATTAACTATAGTTTAAGTGTTTTGTGTTCAGGAACTGTTAGTAGTCCAAGTTTTGTTAATTAATTTAGCGATTTCCCTAGCTTTATATGCCAGGACAGTATCTAATGTAAATATGCAGTGAAAAAAAATTCCTTTTCTTGCAGAAAATGTTTTTCAGCATGCAGGAAAGAAAGGTTTCCACAGAAGAACTCTGATGGTTGCTGCGGTTATTCCCCCAGCTGTGTGTTTCACCTTTTGCAGAGGTTACCTCTCCAGCAGCAGAACAAGCAGGAAAGGAGGACATGAGTGCCTTGGCCAGCCCAGCTTGCATGGGGAGAGACAGGAAATCTCAGCTCCCACACCAGACTTTCCCCGCAGCAGCTGAAGCGTTGACACGCGATCTCTTCTGCCAGCTCTGTTATGGGGATGTGATTTCCAGCAGGGAGAAAATTAAAGATAGTTGGGGACTGAGCCATAAAAAACAGTTCTGCAGTTCATGGACATTTGTTCTTAGCTCTTGTTCATTCATTCATTTGTAGATGTGCTTTTGTTTTAGATGTTCAGGGGTTTTTTATTAATAAAAAAACATTTATTTTCTTCTCTGTATAGGTAAGGAACTCCTCTGCACAGGTCTTTTCTATAAACACATTTTGTTAAAGGAAAATATTTTATAAATTAAAGTTAACCTTTGCCTTTCAAAGATAAAAGATATTTTTAATGCATTACCATCTCAATAGAGATGAGGTACTATTCATTTGGACTCATTTCATCCAGTCTAAGTAATTGTAAGTGAAGAATATAACACCGAGCAATTGACGAACATTAAAGTACAATTTGTGTGGCCACAAAGGAATGGCAACATGGTTGAAAACACACCTTTTCCCAGGGGAGACCGTAGCAGAATTCAGAAAGTAAATTGAATTATGGCAGTTAATGAGTTACAGCGCTTCAGCTCCAGTAACTCTTTCTCTGCATATTCTCCTGCAGGGAAGGACACATGTCTCTCCTCAACCCCTGTGTCTCTCCTCAGTCCCTGGCACAACCCCTGCAAAGCTGGGCTAGCAGGAGGCAGACAGATCAAGAGGGCACTGGACACTGCCAGATGGGCACTGAAAGGCTGAGCTCTGACTCCTCAGCACCTTGCTGGAACACCAAAAACCAGCACAGCGACAAGCCTGGTAATCTAGACTGAACTCAGCAACGCTCGTTGGATAGACTCATTAGTCCAATTTGTACTAAAACGGTTATGCCAATTAGATTTATCTGGTTTATGCATGGTTTAATGGAAAACTTTAGGAGGTGGGGGAGAAGTGTTTTCTGCCACACTTGGCATAACAAGAGTGCCTGAAAGCAAACTGCGTAATGCCAGAATGGGAATGTGACTCCCCCGGTAATGGTGTAACTAAGCAAGGGACAATTTTCAATGCTTGAAAGTTTTGAATATGCTGCCTTCCTCAAAAAGATGCTCTAGTTCTAGCCTGGATATGGGAATTTTTGGCTGAAGCCTCTAGGCTCATGTATGGAAAACCGAAGGATCCAATGATTTCTCTACCTTTAAAAACTGATATTTGTCTATAACTGGATTAGGGGGAAAAAAGTGATCATTAATTAATTTAAATATGCCCAGAAAGCCATATTATTATTATTAACAAATTTTTATTTGTTTAACTAAATGTATATGCACTAATATGCTTACATACTTTTGTGAAAAATTGCATGTGCAGAAGAAATTGCATTTATCATGTACCTTACCACAGTATTTTGTTCATTAAAGCATCTCCACCATGATCCTGTCCACTCTGCAAATCCATATATGTAATATGTGCTATAATATCTGCTGGCAGAACATAGTTTTATACATCAGCCTTAAAGCTTTTAGCAACGTAGCCACGGGAGAAGTATAGAAATGCTTGTCACATCCAGGACAGGAGCCTGGAGACAGGTGATGCTGGCACCTTTGCTCCTCCCCAGCTGGAGCTCCCTTAGGAGAGTCTCTGTTTAAACAAATCCAGGCAAATCCCTCCAAAAGGCACCGAAGAGCTGAAGCAGACCTGAAGAGAAGGGGGAGGCGGCATTCCTTCCCCATCCCCCGGCGGCGCAGGGGCTGGGGTGACACTCGGTCCCCACGCCTGCCCCTCACAGCAGTGCCAGCAGCAGGTGCAGGAGGGCACTCGCAGCCCCGGCCGTGCCCCATGCCCGCAGCTCTCTGCCCCCAAAAGGTCAGCAGCGCTCGCTGCCGCCCGCGCTGCGCCGCCAAGGTTCGCTACCCACACTCTGCTCCAGGGAAAGGCAAGAGGCACTGCAGGGCACATATGCTTTTGTTTATTGAACTCTGCCTGCCCGTGACCCACTTGCTGCTGCCACTCACACGCGCTTTGTCATCCCAAAATACCAGCACGGTATTTTTCCTCTATCGGCTTCAATTTTTCCAAGTGCATTTAATATTTAAAATTAATGCATAAAATTAATGCATCAGATTCAGTTACATTTAGATCTATAAATGTCAATAATGTTTTTTTCCTGCGGCTATCCTGCTTTTTGGGGTTGTGAATTAGGTGGGGTTTTCTTCCAGTTTATATGATTTTCCCATAATTTCCAGTTTAGCTTTAGACTCTGGCAATCACACACCCCAGCACAACATCGCATAGAGACAATCAAAATTTCATCCCCTGATTAGAAAATGGGCTGAAAAACACTACTTAAGCTTAGTTATGGAAATTCAAATTTGTCTGAAACAATGGAAATAAACAGGTAGAGACAGAGAAAATGAGAGAAGAAAGGTGGGGAAAAAACTCTTCCCTCTCCAAGCCCCTGAAATGAATATTTGGATGTACTAGTCCTTAATATTTTTATATGTGATATAATATTCATAACTCTTTTTATCACAGTAATCCTGTTTATTTGAGCCATTTTCATATTATTTTCATGTATTGGAGTGTGGTTGAAAGAAAAAAGGTCCATATAAACTATTCAAGACCACCCCCTTGACACTATTGTAACCCATTGATAACTGCTTCGACATGTCTCATAAACCCTCAGTAAAAAAGGAGGAAGAATGTGCCACAAGAGCCTGTGGTACTGCTTTTAAAATTCTATCTGCAAACGACAAATTTACAACGAGAAGGGAAAAACCCCAAAGCTAAAGTGATAAAAATCTGTGATATTATTATTAACCTTCCAACCTAAATCCTAAAATCATCCTTGTGGAACAGCAAAGACCTATCATTTAATCCTAACTGTTAGTTGGTCTAGGTATAGTATTTAATTTCTGATAATACAGGACATCACATATGATAAACACAAGAGATATAACAGGGTAAGAATATGAATAGTGGTTTAACATATGTGAGCTGATATTAAAGGCAGTTTAGGTCAATTTAGCATTAAGCTAAGTGAAAGTTATAGGATTAGAAAATGTCAGAGGTGCAAGACACACATGAAGTGAGACTTTCTTTGGGTAAAAAGAAGCAGCTTGGTTGGCAAGTAGCCAACAAAGACAATTTTTTTTTTGTCTTTCTTCATCTGAGATAACATGGATTGATTATATCCAATTAACTTGTATAGATTGAAAAGTTCTCATTATTGACAAAAATAAAGGGTATCAGTGTTCCATGATCAACCTTTCCTTGAAATTTTCTTTCTGAACACAAATTAGGTAAATGTTCAAATAAGAAATTCCTTTCTTAGTTTTTTTGAAATAACCTTAACTTTGATCTTTAGTACCTCACTCTGTTCTTTACTTTTTCTTCTCTTTTGTATTCACATTATCATTACTGGTATTCACTTTTTTTATCACTGTTGTGTATTAATTCTCCATATCAAATCTGTATTTCATTACTCTTTATCTGCTGTGTTACATGATTCAATTGCTAAATAAAACTCCTTTCAATTGCTATTAGGAAAGCCTCTTTTGGTTTCTTGAACTCCTCTCATTTCCCACATAGTGTCTCAGGGTCAGCAGGAGGGGGAAGCAGAGACAACTGAAGTTGTTGCATTTTTGCAATCTTTGCGTTGACATGGACACGATAAAATGTCCTCACTGCAAGAAGGAAATTCCTCAGTGTGACAGTCAGTCTCTGCTGCTCTCCAGTGACTCCTCTTTTGGGGAAGAGTAGGATGTACTTGAGCAGGGCATGAGAAGGAGGGGGTAGAAAATCTCCTTCAGGAACAGACACCGCCTATATCAGGCCCAGCATTTTTAGCTGTAAGTGCAAAGCAACAATGAGAACAAAACCCAAATATTTAAAAGAGCAACTATTATATATAGAATATAATATTATATATATTGAAGTGCTGCTTTAAAAAAAGAACTATAATCTAGCTCCTATATGGCATCTCCTAAGTGAGATTCACTGTAATTTTCAAATAGATGAATCAAGCAAGAGGAGTCATGTAATACTGGCAGAATTCCTCACACACAGACATATGCTTCAATTAAAAATCAACAAAACAAAACAACAAGCAATCCACAAACACCTCAAAACAGTGAATAACTTTGAATTCAGTTATTATATCTGCTATCACCACCTGAATATGCTATTTCTTCCCTCCTCTGCTGTTGCCCGTTGTCACTGCTGGCACAGAATGGAAAGAGCTGGAGAAGGCAGAACTAAGACAGATAAAAGGGTCAGTTTGCTGAGACAAAAGATGATATCACGTCGAGACAAATTACAGAGGTGCTGTGTCTAAATGTGTTGAAGCAATAACTGCTATACAACAGCCATATCAGCAGGGCTGCTCTGAGCCTCTTGCTCACGCTCGCTGCATGCAAAGCAGGGCCCGCAGCCCAGCGCTGCCATTCAGGTCACACACAGCGGCAGCTCGGGAGACAGCTACCAGGCCACCTGCAGGCCATGCTGCTCCGGCACGGAAACAGCTGCACACGAACTCATTGGAAGTGACAGGTAGCCCCGCGCTGGAGGGCAGATCCCAGCTCGGCGCTGCGCAGCCGGATCTGCATCCCCTGTGCATCGCCAGTGCTTCCCCAGAGCATCCCCAGCGCATTCCCAGCGCATTCCCAGTGCATCCCCTGTGCATCGCCAGTGCTTCCCCAGAGCATCCCCAGCGCATTCCCAGCGCATTCCCAGTGCATCCCCTGTGCATCGCCAGTGCTTCCTCAGCGCATCCCCAGTGCATCCCCAGCGCATCTCCTGTGCATCATCAGTGCATTCCCAGCACATCCCCAGCGCATCCCCAGCGCATTCCCAGCGCATTCCCAGCGCATTCCCAGCGCATTCCCAGCGCATCCCCCGTGCATCGCCAGTGCTTCCCGAGAGCATCCCCAGCGCATCCCCAGTGCATTCCCAACGCATCCCCTGTGCATCGCCAGTGCTTCCCCAGCGCATCCCCAGCGCATCCCCAGTGCATTCCCAACGCATCCCCTGTGCATCGCCAGTGCTTCCCCAGCGCATTCCCAGCGCATCCTCAGCGCATCCCCAGCTCATCCCCGGCGCATCCCCTGTGTGTTCCCAGTGCTTCCCCAGTGCATCCCCAGTGCATTCCCAGCGTGTCCTCCAGCGCTGCAGTGCATTCCATCCCCACTTGCTCCCCGACTGCCTCTCTGATCTGCACACCCTGTCCCTCTGAGAGCTGAAGGGAAGAGAAGGAAAAAATATTTGTCTAAATATTTCTCTCTCTCCGCTTTTTGTTGTTTTTTTTTTAAACCAGCTAGGCAAAAGACAGGAGCTGACAAGCATGCAGTGACTTCAGAAGGTCTCGCAAAATTGCTGATCAGCTGAGCAACTTCAGAGGTAAAGGGTAGTTAGCACCTGTGAAAGATCAGAAACTGCTGGCAGGCAGACTGTTAACCGTGATGGAGAGAAAACTGGATAGTTAGAACTCCTGGAAGAGAAAGGTGCCTTGGCTGCCTGGAGCATAATGGTCACAGAGGGGAAGAAAAATACATATGGATAAATCAATCATGTATGGATACATGGATAGATCAATCCATCTGTCTCTGCACATTGCCATTTGGGATGTCCCTTTCTTGAAAGAGCATCAAGCTTCAACAGCACATGGTTATATATACCTTGCTAGGGCAAGTGGGGGTTGTATTTTTACAATACCCCCTTGCAATTATATTTACAATTACTTGCTGGAAAAGGGAGATCAACTTCATCCACAGGTAGAGCTAGGACACCTGCCTTGACATCACTTTTGCTCCAAGACACAAAGCCATCTTGGTTCTGGCACCAAGCTCAAGCAGATATGAATTCCCATTGCTGTGCCAAGTCAAACGCTGGTGGCACAACCTCCTGAAAACAGACCAGAGTTTTATGAACTAGTTCAGAGAGTACCTGTGATTTTTAGCAGCTGACATTACCAAACCAGCCTGAATTACCTTCAGTACTAAAATTCCTAGGGCAAGAGTAAATTAATCTGAAGGGTTGTGGCACAATATTGCAAAAGGAGCACCAGACGATCAGAATATTGCTCACGTGACACGATTCTGACCAACAGAGAGGATCTAGAGCTGAAATATTCTCCCAATTCACTTATTTTGTTACAGTCTCACCCCTGTAGGAAAGATCAGCACCCCATTTTCTGTGTCATGCTCTGCTGCCAGTGTAATGGGCAGGATAGCTGTGCAGCAACAAGCACTAGGATGTATTCAGCACTTCTGATCTAGGAAGGAGTTTTTCCTGTTTTAAAATGATTGAACACTGGAAGAGCTGGGAAGGTTTTGAGTCCTTAGCAAAGAAGATTTTTTAGATGCATGCAATCTAGAAGGTGTGGAGAATTTTTTTCTTTATCTGAAGACACCTAAGCCATCTAGAATTATGTGCACCTCCAGGTGGATACCACAAGTCCAAAAGATGGACAGCAATTGTTGGTTTAGTGTAAAAGGCTCAGAAGAAACTAATTTATGGAGATATAATAGATTTTTAAGGAGTGGAGAAAATATGTTTTATACTTCTTCTCAATGACCCTGACATACAGATGGTATTCTCTCAAGGCCATGAAAATAGATAAAAGTGATTGATCCCCTAAAAGGAAGGTGAGTTAATTGCGAATACAGGCAAGATGTTTTGAGGCCCAGAGAACCCCTAATTATCCTCCCTTGCTCTGATAAATGTTGTCTTTATTTGGGGAGGGGGAAAAGAATTCAATCAGCAAACAAAGAAATGTTGGTTACATATTGTGATTGCCTTGAAAACCATATTTGTTTCCAGACCTCTGTGTTCTATCCATTGAAGAGCTGCTAACGGAAAGTTCAGAAGAAATGAAATAAATTTCTCAAAATTATTTATATATATATGGGGTGATCAGAATATTTTGAAAAAGAACATGTTGAACATTAAATGCTTCTTTTCCAAGTATTTTCTCTCAGACTCTGTTCTTTTGTCTTATTCCATCGATCTTGGAACCATGATAATCAATATCTCTACTTTTAAAAACATTCTGTGTGAGGGAAATGACTTCCATTTACTTTAGATGAGTAGTTTTGACAATGGGGAATCCTCTGGCACTGAATTGCCAATGGAAGTGATACACTTCAGCACAGACTAAGGGTTAATGAGGAAAAGAAAAAGGAACCAAATCTAGGAAATAGCAGAGTAACAATTTCAAAGGAGCAAGGTGGAATATTAAATCTCATTCCAAATCTTTGAATCCTAGGGTGGAATTATTAACACCCTGCGGGTTGTCAAAGCATCTGGAGAAATGATCAACATGAAACACTAGTATGCAGTATGTCCATATGCAGTATATGGATCTGTGGAGTGAAATATTTTGCTTCTGCAGCAAATCTTCAAAACCAATCATTTTTTCCTTTATAAATGGTTTCAGGCTTATGCAGTCACCTTGAATTGTGCAGATTCTGAGACTGCTTTCCAAATCATGTGCAATAACATAATATAACTGAAGTCTCTGCTTTTCAAGCAGTGGTAACCAGACTGTGAGACAAACAAGAGATCACTGGTCCATCACAGATGTTCGCATCCAAAACCTAATTCAGAAACCAGATTCAGAGACCTTTCTCTTTGCAACTCCCATTGGGTGTAGAGCTGGCTTTCATTGAACTGAAGGAACTCTTTATACTCAGCAGTTGAATATCAGCTCCCAGAGAACAGAAATGTCTCAGCCTTGGGGAGCTGGGCACTTAATTCGGCATGTTGAATTTCACGATTAGAGGTGGATGCTCAAAAGTTATCAAAGAGCAAGCTCCATGTTGTTATCCATCTCCATACTTCTAGGTTATCTCTGAGGTCTTTCCAAAATGAAGAAGTGCTCTAAATTTCAAAACATGTGACACAAAGACGTATCCTGTCATTTGAAATTATGCAAAATGATACTCTTGTAATATAAAATACAGCACTATACAAGTCCTGTTGCATTAATGAGGTATCAATCACAAGGGCAGAAGTAAAGTACAAAGGGTTGTAACTTCCATATGCCCTGGAAACCTGGAGATATGATGGGCTTCCTGTAGTCTCAAGACTGTTTTAATTCACTTTAATATATTTTGTGCCACAAGTAGGTACACAGACTGAAAAGACTTGATCATGAGTGAAGCTGTACAAGGAGGTGGGGTCTGTAGGCCTGAAATATTGAATATTCCAATAAATTACTTCACTATATTGTTAATTTTATTTTTAGTAAGTTTTATTAAATATCTTATTACCTTAATAGCAGTACCAAAAAGAGAATCTGGATTCAGACTTCAAGCCCTTAATTGCAGGAAAGCGTCATTGCCTTGATAATTTTGTCATCAGGTTCGAATGAATCACAGAATCATAGAATATCCTCAGTTGGAAGAGACCCTCAAGGATCACTGAAGTCCAGCGCCTGGTCTAGCACAGGCCGGTCCCAAGATTCACACCATATGCCTGAGAGCATTGTCTAAACTCTTCTTGAACTCTGTCAGGCTTGGTGCTGTGACCGCTTCCCTGGAGAGCCTGTTCCAGTGCCCAACCACCCTCAGCGTGAAAAACCTTTCCTAATACACTGCCTAAAGAATTTAGGCACATTGAGAAGATCCTTCCTTTAATCTGGAAAGTTTTCACATTTGTTTCCAAAAAAGTTTTATAATTTTCCTCTATTGCAAAAGCTACTATGATTTCATCTTGCTGATGAGGTCCACAGGATTTTTAATCAAGAACTCTTGGCAAAGGCTACAAATAAGAAATCATTCTGGACAACACTTACATAGTGAAGCTTACTAAGCAAATTCCACCTTAAAGACAGTGTAGCTTCTTTGGTTCTGTGAAGATACTTGTTCACCTTTCAGTTGAGAAATTAAGGTAGTTAAAAGCTGCCATCAGAATTTCTTCTTGGGCCTTAAATACTGGAATATGTTAACATCTATTTCCTTTTGCTCTCTTACTTTTTAGAGGTATTTTGAATTTTCACTTACAGGTGTTCTCACCTATGCAACCTGTATTGATACTAGCTAGTACTTCAAGAATCAAAAGAGCTTGAAAAAGAAATGCAAAGTCCTTCTAAGGATAATTATGTGATTTTTTTTCTATCTCACATTTGTGTCAGTGGTGACTTTTTTATATAAGTGTACCTCAACTTAATCCTCCTTTATTCTTTATTCTTCTCTTGTTTGCTGAAACCATGTGTAGACAAGTTCCACAGACAGTGGCATAATTGTATCATTCATTTGTTCATTTTTCACTTGATCCCTATCAATTTTGTTGACAGACACTTTTTAACTTTCTTCTTATGTAAGAAAGGCTAAACAGCAGTACTCAATTTACTTTATATCACAGTTAAGATGCCATTGAGATTAACAGGAACAATTCGTATCCTTTTGGAAGTATTTTATCTCAGTCTCTAAGGATTTGTTCAAACAACACAACATTCAGTTCCCGTTAGTAACCACAAAAATGAGAAATTTAGATTTAAGTCACAGTTAAGATTTTGCATAATTTTCTTTTACCTGACTTAGGAGAGGATTTGTCAGACAAATAAGACAAAAAATGTGGGGGGTCTTACCTATAATCACAGCATTGCAGACATACATTCATACTTAAGACAGCTATGTTTTGATACAACCTTGGGTATCAAAATTCTTAGCTCAGACAAAAGGAAAAACAGTCAATTCCAATAATCTCTTGAAAGAAACTGTCTAATACTTCAAGATTTGCTTCTTTTATTTCTGAGAAACTAGTAAGAAAAGGGCAGTGTAATGACAAATAGTGATCCTCAGTTGAAACATCTGATTTCTACCTATTCTTGCCAAGGACCTGACCCATTCTGTTATCAAGGTCTTCCTGTTAATTAAAGATTAAAAACCATTCTGAAAGGATGAAATTATTTAAACAAAGCTTACTAATGGAGGCTGCTTTATCAATGTTGTCACTTAAAAATATCAGATGGCAAAATGAAAATTCTATACCAAAAGCCTACTGTTCATGAGACAGAATTTTTTTTCAATGGAGAATTAATGATTTTGCACTTTATAGAAGTAATGCATTTGTTTATAATGGGGAAAGTGTACGGATTTTTTATACTAATTTCTTTGTTTTTCAGTGCTTAGCTTTCATAAAGGGTGTGATCCATACATAATCATTGAACAATTTCATGTGTTTTCAATTAAAAAATTATTGTCTGTTTTTATAATTTACTGAAGATTTGAAAAATAGAGATACAAAACTTAGCAAAACCTAAGAGCGCATCTCTTTTAGCTAGCAAACAAAGTACTGTCAATAGGAAAGGGGGACATTCTTGCCATTTTGAATTCAAGGGTAAATTCCATGTCTTCAAAAGACCCACAATTTCACCCAAGAAGTCCTGCAGTGGTGGGCTCTACTGCAGCAGTTTTTGCATGCATTTTCCCTTCTCCATAGTTTTCCTGTGCTTATGGTTCTTGCAGTGTCTTGGTGGCCTTTGGATTGCTCCTTCCCTGCCCCCAGGCTCAGCAGCTCAACCTGACTGTAAAATTCTGACCTCAGCCAGCACCTGGCCCACACCTCCTGTCTGACCCCTCGCCTGGGCGAGATCTTGATGAATGTACAAAACTTTATAAAGCACTGGCATATTGCTATAACAGTATAACATTATATAAAACACCTAATGTGGGATCAAAGTTACAGCTCCCTGTTATGAAATAATGACTATAATTACAGGGAACTAACCTAAAATGTGCTATATTCAGTATATTAAGCGGCCCATCACAGAACACCGGATTTCTTGTGCTTTGCCCATTTTGTTAGCGCCGAGTTTCTCCACTTTGCATGGCACTGAGGCTACTCTTGGTCCTAGTCCAATACGCTTGCTTGCTCTTTTTGCCAGTGCCTTCCCTGTGGTTTCTAAGCCTACTCTTCCCTTACTCTCATACACCCTGTTGACCTCTACTCTGTTTTGCTAACACCACAAAGTAAGTCCTGCTAATTTTCATTCATAAAACTGAGATAATTTCAATGGGATACAGACAATGGTGTAAAAAGGGGCAGGATTTTGCCCTTTGCCATTATCATCCAGAATCAAAAAAATATAAATATCATCATGCTACAACAGCTGTTTGCTGCCTTTTTCCCCTGCTATGCTCTTTGTTTGAAAATTTAGAGGGAAAACTCAGAGCATATTATTGCTAGAAAAGCCTCCAAGGTCTTGTGCAGGGATGAGCTCCCAGAGGCAGGCTCCTGCAGCCCTCTGAAAAGTTTAAGCGTATGATACCAGGCATTGCACATTGTTAACTTCCTGGGTAGAGCTCGTGCTTCAAGCATTCATACTGATGCTACTTTTCCTTTTCCTTTGCTGCATTTATTTTTTTTTTCAAGAAGAAAATCTTTTTTCCTACTGCAAAAATGAATGATAATTCTCCTTCTGCTCTTCCTGTTCTGGAGATACCTTTGTTCTTATAACTATTACTATTGTATCTGGTACACTGTTGTTACCAGAGACTAATTTGATGGAGTTACACTTATGTGAAGCTTTTTCCATTTGCTGTTATTCTATTATATGATTCACTACTGTTCCCCTCCACCCTGTATACATGAAAAAGTGTTCTTTGTGTTTCACTTAACCATACTGTTAAACTTTTCTTTTTCTTGCAAGTCAGCAGAGAAAAAGAAGAAAGGAGATTATAAGCTAATTATTGATATCTAGCCACAAAATTTCACAAAGCTCAACTCTTCAGGCTTTCTGTCTGGTCTGGTTGAGGGATTCAGAAATTCTTGGCAAGATGGGAGCAGAAGAATATTTGCAATATAGTTGCTTTGCTTCTCCCTTCAAGGTAATCTAATTCAGTAGACTTGTCACAGTTTAAATATTAGATCTTTGTTAACCTAGTTTGGCTGAAATGGGTAGAGTTTCACAAGTAGCTCTACCAGCAGACTGGAAATTGCAGACTCCAAAACAGTGACAGTGATAAGTGCTTGAGAATAACCTAAAGACCAAGAACTTCTTTAAGGCAACAGAGGGGCAGCTTATGAAAAGATCCACAGTCAAATATAAAAATGTATCATGAAACACCTGCTACATTAAAATATAGACTATTCTGAGGCATTTAAGATATTGCATTTTCCTCTAAACCAGATTATTTTTTTTATTCTGTGTGTGTATGTTTGAATATAAAGTGATTAGGCAAACAATTTGACCCATGTGGTTATAATATGATAATCATTTGGCTGGGAGCCCATCAGGTTGCTTGATTCTCTTACGTTTTGTAAAGTCAGATAACAAAATTCCCAACCTCTTGAAGGTATTTGCCTTTTGATTAATTATAATAATCACCTATTTATTTTCTTATCAGGGGCAAGCACCCAAACTCTGATCTAATTTTCAAATACTTACTAATAATGGCAAATAAAGGTGTGGTTTATTCTGGCAGAACTTTAATGGATAACAGAACGTTAAGTAAATAAGGTCCCAATACTACCTTGTAGAATAAAAGCTTTATCATTAAAAGAAATTAAAATATTTGTTAAAAAAATAATATTCTAAGTGCACTTCTGACAGATTCTATTTCAACATAACAAAAATTAAGCATGACTTAATATTTCAACATATATTTTACAAAGGGTTGCAAGAATTTTCTATCAGGGAAGCCACATCATAGCCAGAGAAATATGCCTAAAGGCAAAGCTTTGGCATTACTAGAGAACTGAGTTAATGACTAGTGAAATATCTGAACTTTAATCAAGGAGATGGACTGAAATCAGTCTCTGAAAAATTGTGTATGAACATCTGAATTACTTACTAAAATTCTGACTATGCAGGTACCTATAGTCAAATATCAAAGCATATGGAAGGAGTCTGAAAATGACTAGCATACCCTGAGCTGCTGATTGCAATCAAATTCTGTATAACCTTTTAAAAGCAAACACTTATCAAAATTCAGTTCATGTTCTGGCGTTATCTAATGTTTCTGTCTTTTCAGATTAATATAACCTGAAGGCAGCCACTCTGCTCCAAGAAAAGGATCCAGGCTGAGGTGCAACTGATTTCACTGCTAATACACTCAGCATCTACAAAACAACGGAGGGAAAAATGCTTATTGTCATTTTTGTGCCAAGACCCCACTCTGTGTGCTGCCTACTTTCCTTCTGCTTGGCTTTTCCTAAACCTTAGCAGTGTTGTTCTCATTTCCCTCAAAATCCCCATCTACTACACACTCACTCTTTCACTCACCTTTGAAATTGGCTCCTGATCCTTTCTTATTCTGTTTGAGTCAGAGTCTGGCAGCTTTTGACACTCACTATTACATCCTAATTAAAACTGACTTTATTGATCCAGCTCAATCCTTCAAGTTCTTTCTAATCAAAGGCCTGGCAGCCCAAGCCAGACTTTATAGCAGCATGTTAACCTACAATCACACCTGGGAAGGAAGGCTGCCTAAGAGGACAATGCAGAGCTACATCTGTAGAGCAGTTATCATCTACACAGGGCCATTTGTTGCCTACTAAGAAAACCTGAAGATTTTTGTGGTGAAATGGTAGCTTTTCATGGTCAGCTCTTCTTTTTCCAAAACTGTTGGATCCAAACGTCAATGGCTGTCTAAATAAGCACTGTCAAGCAACAGAGATAAAATAATATATTTTACATAAAATCATATTTTTAATCTATTTGAATAATTCTGTTGTCAAGTTAGAAAATACATAGGAATGGACTGGGAAGTCCAGCTGACCCATGTGTTCAAATTAAAGAAAACAGGCAATATGAAACTATCACTATCACAGTAAGGCAGGCTCTGACTTTGCTTGTAGCCCATGCATGTCAATGTTAATATCACAGCTACAAAATCTGAATTTAGGGGGGCAATAGCACTATTTACTTGTTGGTTTCCCAGCACCTCCTCCACTAACTTATCAATTTTAAGATTTGCACATTCCAGAGATGAGAGCCCTGTGTTTACCTTTTAGGCAGAGCAAGTACCTATGTGTCTCTGTGTCATCTGTGTAGGTAGCAAGTGGGTTTGATTCCTAGCAGCTTTTAATTCGATGCCCTTTAAGTCAGTTTCCCCTCTTCAGACACAGATAGCCATGCGAGTTTTTCAAACTGTCCAGCAAATCAGTTGAATTATCCTGCTTTTTAGTCAGCCACCACCCTGATTCTGCAGCACTTTATCACAGAAACAGTCAGAGGTAGGTAATCTCAAACTTCTCTGCTGCAGCACATCCCTAGAGGCACATCAATCTGTGTCTCCAGGTAGATGAAATTACCTCTCTGCTGCTAATCTAGGGTTGATAAAATAACCTGGAGGTAGGAGGGCACTGCCTGGAGCTGCTTTGTTTCCCCACAGGTCCCCTTGATCGCTGCTGCTCTCTCAGTACCTCCTGTCATTCCAGGCCTGCCTGCCTGCGCTGGCTAAGTGGCTCAGTTAAAGTCAAAATGACCATACTGTGAAAAGGTGTGGTTTGGGGTTTTTTAACCTATGTCAATAAATCCAGACTGTGCAGACAAGCAAAGCAATAGAAATAAATGGGCAGCTGTCTCCCAGAAAATGGTGACGGGGCAGACACCTGGATCTGCTGTAAGGGATGCTCTAGGTACGCGATGACAAAGCACCAAGGACGTGCAGGAGGAGCTCAGGTCATCGTGACCCCAGCACCATGCTGCAGGCACTGCCCATGCACAGGTGAGTGACTCCCAGAGGGCTGAGATACTCACAAAAGTGCAGTGACATGGGCAGGGCTTCTCTCCTCCCCACTGCCCATTTGCACACAGGCCCCCCATGGCTGCCGTGATGTGCAGGAAAGCCAACATACTCCAGCAGCTCACATCCCAGGCGTGAGGCAGCCATCTCTCAGGCTCACCCAGCAAGCACCTCCTTCTTTGTCTCTCAAGAGCTCTTGAAGACTGCCCATGACACAGAGTAATTTCTGTCACTCTGCACTCAGTCCTGGTGCCAGCTAGAGATGTCATCTGGATGATTGAATTCAATCACTAATGGCCCATTTACTCTAAGGAGGCCATTCTGCAATTCAGAAAGGCATCTTGCCTTCAGTGGGATGATTTTGCCAGGCAATGTATCTATAGCTCCTTTTCTGTTGATATGCAGTAAGGAAAAGTAATTTCTAGCACTATGACTGAGCAAGCTTACATAGCCCTCCTCTTAGATATTAGTGTCTGGCCACAAATTGAAAATCATTGCAACTGCTATCAGCATTTTCTCATTAATGTTATAAGGACAATGAAAGCCTATTACTTTTCTTCTCTTTGCTACTTTCTAGATTGTTTTACAATAAGAATTCTGCAGTGTGTAAATCCATCTTCTCTCTCTCTTCTTTTCACATGTATGTTTGTTTATTTACATGCTTTCATCTCTTTTCCAGAACAGAAGATTCTTGTGTTAATTGATGACCCTTTCATAACTTCACACAGGATCTGGTGTTCTAGAAGGCAGTCCTGACCCTGACAGGCTTCTACATACTTGGACAGTTTAGATTCCTGGTCCAACTTAACCCTGCTGGCTTCAGATGGATTGGGAACCACCTGAAATTAAACCCAGCTTTTCTGACTTTTAGGGGCAGCAGCAAGTAACACAGGGCAATAACAATTTGAGCACTATGGGCAGTCATTATTTGACCATGGCCTAAGACATCTGATTTTTGTGCTTTTGAAAATTTATAGCTTAAATTTTACTCCAGACTGCTATACAAACATGCTCTATACAGTGATCCCTCAGCAAGGCTGGGGCAGATATAGCATGAAAAAGAACAGAGGGTTAAAAAAAGGAGAAAAAACAATTCTGGTAAAACAGGGAGTTACAAGGAAGGGACTGGGGCAGAGAAAACAGTTCGGTACCTCTGTAGTTAAGCCACTGGTGGGAGAGATTGCTGTGCCCTTCCCAGAATGACTTCTGTATTTTTGCATGAAGTGAATTTCATTAGAAGTTATGTATCAACAGGCAATGAAATACAATGTGACCCCTTGTGCAAGAAAAGTGAGCTTCTTGTTTATGAGGCAAATCTTGCTTACCCTTTGAATCTTCCTGCTCCAGTCCCTGCTGCTGGTGCAGCCCTAATGAGCAGGAAGAGTGCTTCACTCCAGGCAGCTGGAGTGCTTTCCTGGAAAACAGAAGAGTTAATCTCATCTTCTAACTCTCTGGGTAAATGTTGTGGCCAAGAGGCTTATTAGACAAAGACTTCAACATCACACCTTGCTCTGCTGCTCTGGCCCTTGCATGACACACAGCCCTGCTTAGCACCAGCCCCAGCTGAGGACCAAGGACATGTAGAAGAAGTAAAGTCCATGGTCACAGGTCTGGGGAGGGAGGGATGGGAGGAAGGATTTAAAGATTGCATCTGTTTTCAGGCACCTGATTTCTTTTTTTAAGACTTGCACCTACTAAATAACCTGTGATTAACACTAGTACCACTGGAAACCAACATACTAAAGCAAAATGTAAGAGCTGTCTTATGGCGAACTATGATTTGAAATATTCTGCACAAAAGGATTACCACAGGCTTACCCACATGCTTACAGAAATAGCTTTCCTTCCCCTCAACTCCTCAGTAAAAATAAATAAATTAAAAAATACATTCCCTGGGTATCTGACAGCTTGACTAATTGCAAACAAGTTTTCAAATAAGGGACAAAATAGCAAGATTTTCAATCAAGTCTCTCTACAGTATATAATTTTAATGTGAAATTTATTGGAAATAAATTAGTGTAATTATCCGCTGAATCTAGCATTCATTGGCAGGGAGAGAGATTTTAGGTCAAAAGATTAAAATTTAGTATTTTATAAAATAACACTTCCTGTTCAAAGCTGTAAAACAAGTGAATTTACATTAACAATCAATAGTGGCCTTGGGTTTAAGCAGCCAATGTATACAAGTGCCTAAGTTCCCCAGGATCCCTCTCTGCACACACACAGGAGTTGTCATTTGGCCACAGCCTTCATCTCAAAAACACTGACCTTTTACATGTCTAACCCGACAGTCATAGTTGCAGCCTGGGGCTAAGATTAATTCCTGCCTTGCAGCCGTGTCTGCTTGCGAAGCCCAGCCTCAGCCTCTCTACCTGGTTTGCAAACCAGCTGCAGTCCCCATAATATTTGTGTGAAGTCTGGGAGTGATAAATGCATGTAAAAAACATTATTAATGTATCAGCCAGCACATCAGGAGCCGATGAGGCACTGAAATGAAATAATGACAGTAGATCATAGCTTTCAGTGAGTTGCTGAGCAGCAATATATTCCACGCCACCTAAATTAAACCTAGTGGCTCAGGTCCTTAAGAGAAAAGTTGAAGAGTGTGGGGCTTGTGGCTCAGGCTGTAGAGAGGTCTGCTTCGAAAGGAGAGCCTTGCAGACATGGTCCAGTCCGGCTTCTGCCTGGTAAATTGTGCATTAATTTCATTCACAAAGCAGTTGGGACTAACTGTGATCCCTCTGCATGTGTTAAAAATTTCCAGTGAAACCCAAGATGACAGAGGACACCCGTGATTCAGGAGGTGACATTGTCCTTTCTGAGTCAGAGCTGAGTAGAAACAGCAGCGTGATGCTGGAGGACACTGCTCCTGGGCAAGATGCAATGAGCTCAGAAGCACTGACAATCCCATGCTGCAGTTTTAGGAGACTGCTCAGCTATACTCATCACTTTCCAACAAGAAATTTACATCCTGCAGACCAAAGCCCACCTTGCAGTTCTACTGCAAATGACATTTGTCATAATGCTCTTTCTAAAAATTTATATAGCAATGGTAAATCTTTGCTGTATGTTAGTCTGGAGATGACTGCAACTCTGCACAAAATGAAGCAACTCCTTTGTGTTGTTTCTAGAGCTTTTGGGACCCTCAAAAAGTGAAAGAATCTATACCGTTAAAATTTTATTCTATTAACAATCTGAAAGACTAACAGAGAAATCATATTTTGCAGAATTTTTGATGATGATAGGATCTTTAAACACAAAACAACTGACTTTATCTTTAAAAGCTTTGTACTCTTGCATGGTCAAGGAGTGATATAAAAACTATTATTGGATGGTTGGTGGTGGTCTCAAAGAAACAGATGGGATTGAGACCCTTTTCCCCTCCTCCTGACCCTCTTCTGGATACCAGCACACTCTTCCCTGTGGAGTTTACTTTCCAAAACTAGGCACTATGCAGTATGTGAAGGAGAGAGCAGAACCCACAGGGCCAAGTGAGTACCACAAATGGAATAAATAACTTGCTAGTTTTCTAATACATTTGATTTGTGATTTTTGGAGGTGAAGCTTAACTAAGAGAGGCTAAACTAGTTTCCCTGAAGCAGGACAGAGAAGCCCACAGGCACTAGTGCTGGCCCTTCGAGTGCATTCAGCTTCAGTGCAGGGCACTTGGTACAGGAAGAAGAAACACTGACAGAAGTAAATCTGCAGCTTAGGCTGTCCAGCCTCCAGCACTAGTAAGCATCCACCTCTGAAAGCCCTTATGCACTTTGACATCACATTTTGTGATACGTGTAGTACTCCTTGTAGTACTGTTTTGGCATAGACATAAACCAATTTGCTTTTTTCATGGGTCTGTGGAGTTTTGGGCTGAAAGAGCAGCCGTTGCAATATCCATCGTAGTAAGGACTCTGTTCTTCCAGCAGAATAAATGGGAATTCTTCCTGCAAAGTCACAGAGAGAAGAGTGTAAAATGGAGTGACTGCAGAAAGAGGCCTCTATGTGTCCCAGAAGACAACAGGAAATTAAAGACCAGCACAGCAAAGAGATGTGCCGACTACAAAGTTTGTATTGAAGATGCCTCCAGGTATTGGAGAAACTATGAAATTACCGCAGATATGGAGCATATATCATACTGTAAATGAAAGAAGTCTTTAATACAGAATGTCATAAAGAAACACAGGGCAAAGGAAGTTATTGTTTACAAAACAACTAAGGGAAATGGGTGAGTGCAGTTGAAATGAGACCCCTGCTGAATCAGAAATGGCATATCTAGTTTTCTCAGCTGCTCAAGACAGGGAGAAATCAGGTGGGAAAACTACAGACGACAACAGAAGCAACTGCTATTCGTTCAGGAAGATGAAAGGCATAATGGAAATCAAGTTTCAACTTAGCTGAGAGGAGGGTGGAACAGGAACAATATGTAAACCTCAAAGAAGCTCATGATTCATAAAACAGGCCAAATCCCTGTATGAATTCTTTCCAGACAACAGCATAAACCCAAAGAAGAAAGTGGGTTTTTATTTCATCTGGTAAGAATTTGGTCCTTGTCTTTTTCTAAGGAAATAGAAACCCAAACCACTATTCCTCTCAGTGTCTCAGTTAAATTGCTGATGTTTCTTACATAAATATTTGCTTGGAAGATTTAAGCTATCGCATCAGAGATGCCATGCCATCCTGAGGATGTGGAATGCATACTAAAGGCAACAAAACTGATTTTAGTCCAGTATAGTGTGTTGCCAGTGAGAAATGAGGGCTCCAGGACTCTGCCCAGAGCTCCATCAGACACTCTTTCACATCCAGGTTTAAATTTGGGTGTGGTGTGACTCAGTGTCTCCATGTAAGCGTACTTGGTAAAATTACCATGTACTCCACAGGTTTGTAAAGTGTTCACTGCACTTCTGATCAAAGTACATAATATCAAAAGGAGAAATCATTGTCCAGAGAAATATAGTTGTAAAACCCTAAGTTTTCCCCCCAAATTTAAGGAAAATCAGCTGTAGTGTTAAATGCAGCCAGCAGACCATGCATAATGTTTATCAATGCTTAACCATAACATGTTCCCACTGATCCATGAATTGTAGTTTAAAGTTGAAAGCGGATAATTTTAAAAGTGATGTTGCTGTGGGGTTTTTTTCCTGTTTACAAAAGAAAAAGAACAAAGAAGTTATTATGCAAAAACCCAGAAAATTTTGTTCTGATTATTGTCTTGTACCTATAGAAGGCAAAATTTGTAGGATCTCCTGATAGCAGAAATATGATCATATGACTTTGAAAATAATTATGTATGGTGTTTTAGACACTTTTTAAATAGCAGAGTGTCAATGTTTGGATGTCAAGCCAATGATTGAGAACTCTGGTGTGAAAGAACTGACCTGTCATGAGGCAAGAATTAACTGACGTACTAAAAAGTTATGAAAACCAGCAGTCATTACTACAAAATCATTATGTAGAACTTCTCAGGATTTTTAATGAATCCACCAACCTTAGAGAAATGCAAGCCAGAGACAATATTTCCCATGAGGAATGTAGAGAATCTCACGGTACTTTGTAAATCAGATTTATGCTCATTGTAGAAGCACCAGTGCATCTTCTGTGAAAATATCTTCTCCTTAAAAACACACCACACACCACACAGACGTTTTGGGGAGGAAATTAAAAGTACATCCTATGAGACTGCTAAGACTAACCAGTTAAACTTAATATAAATGCACTACTCAATCAAGCTTTGCTCTGCCTTCCAGAGAAAATCCCATTTCTTTTGAGAAAAAGTATTTGATTAACAAAATAAAACGCAAACATGCAATTTTAGTTCAGCCGTTCAGCTCCTTCATGATATGCACAGCTTAGTCTTGGAGACCTGTGTCCACTTATGGAATCCCCACTGGGAGAGCACACAGCAGCAACTGCACAGAGGTAGAAAGAGCAACATCCTACTGCTCCCAGCTGCCATCTCCCCAGCCTGTCTGACCCTGCCAGCACCCACGGGGACACACTCAAGCCACAGAACAGGTCACCAGGTAGCAGCTCGAGGTGTGAGGTGCTGCTGGGGCAGCAGAGCAGCCCAGGGATCTCTCTTTGCTGCTCAGGCCAGGCCCGTGGGCAGCCAGATGGCACCAATGGACCTGGGGAGGGGTCAGGGTACAAGGTACTGCTACAAGGAGGAGAAGAAGGAACAGAAACGACAGCAATTCTTACCCCTAAGCGTTTGTCAGCAGCAGGGACAGCAAGCCTGATGCTTCAGTGTCTTCCCCAGCATCACAGCTTGGTCTCGTCCCTCCACCTCTCCTTCTTCATGGCAGCAGACACTGAAGCCCAACCCACCATCCTAAAAGTAACAACAAAAAAAAAGGTGTTTTGGTTAAACTGTTAAATAGCCCAACACATTGGTTAGTTCTTATGAGGAACAGGACATGCACATTTGCATATCTCTGCCAAAAAAGGCTTTGGTAAATGTCTCTGTAGCATCTATACTCACATTTATTTTGATATTAGGACATAACTGCACAGTCAGTTGTGTGTTTGCCTGACACAATTCGCTCTGTGAGCAGTGGTTGTACTCTCCCACCAGCACTATCCTGATTCTCCAGCCTGAGTGCAAATGAAGCAGGCAAAGCGGTAAAAAGCAAGCACCAGAGGTCCCATGTTCTAATCTAACAGATGTGTGTGGAAGGATTTTGGACACCTCTTTCCCTTTTTTAACCCAAGCTAACAATAAATAAATCTACTTTATTGCGGAACCTGAACCAACAGTGATAAATCTAATCCACTTATGTTGCAGAATAAAAATAATTGCCATAATGTCTTTGCTTCTACTATTTAAGGAAAAAATCATTACTTTAAATAGTTGGTGTAGCAGACACTTCAGGTCTGTTAATAATTTATATTTCATAGCAAGAGGAAATTGATAACAGATTTTACATGGGTCATGAGGGTATGATCTGACTTTCGCAGTCAGGGTTCTGAATGTGATAATCATTCATGACCATTTTGGCTGGGAAAGGATGGCTCATGGTGGGCAGCAAAGTGTTCTGCCTAAGAGCTAGAGAAACAGCCACTGGTGGTAAAGAGACAGTGTCCCCTGAAAAAAAAGTCAAAGCTTAACAGTCTGTATGAGCAAATATTTCTTTATGAAAGTATTAAAGCAATTCCTTCCTGACACATCAGTGAACTCTGGGAACAGCTGGAACTTGATAGCTTAAAGGATAAAGAAAGATTTTTTTAGCACTGCAGGGTTGACCAGGGATTTTTTTTCTTTTTTTTCTAGAAATTCAAGATTTTCATAGCTTAGTTGGGGAGAAAAGCAGAAGAGGAGATTCATTATACGAGATATGTAACATTAATTTGGGAGAGGGTTGTTGCATAAGCCACCCACCTCTTTTGGGTTGCTATCACTATGTATTTTGCATTCTTAGTGGACATCCTGCCTGCATTTATGGCTATACCAAAAGAAGTCAATATCTTCAATCACTCAGATTCAGTCCTGGCAAAGCAAAGCGCTAGGGATGCTAAACCCTGATGCCCAGGTCATTGTTGTGTCTGAGCAATGGCCAACACAGTGCAAGAGCACCTAAGCTATAGCTCCATATCAGAAGAATTTCCACGTATGGGAATCTATTGATGGCAGAACAGAGCTTTTTCTCCACTACACTGCAGGCCAGGAAGCTCTCTCAGCAGCTCTTCACTGCAGCAGGTTTTGCTATACCTGGGATCTCTCTGAAATGCAGGATGAGCAGAGGAGGGAGTCAGAAAAGTCTGAATCCCATGAATGCAGAAAAAAAAGTAAGTTGGATGGATCAAATGACCTCTGCAATGCAAATGTTTACAAAATTTTACATCCATATCCTTTCTTGAGTGCACTCAAATAAAGTTAATAGCATTCTTATTGGTTGGCATGTTAATCACACGTAAATTTAACACAAAGCATTACAGCATTGTACCTCAGGTGTTTCTATGCATATGCACAACGCCAAGGAACAGCCCAGCCAAGTTCCTAATGATATCAGCACAAAGACACGAGAAATACAATTCAGAAATTCAGCCTCATATACCAGTACTCCTTATGTCCTGTCCAACCACTACATGCTGTGGTGTTTTGATACTACATCTTCTTACGTAAAGAAGACAGGTGTTTAAAATCGATTATATTTTGATCACCATTGTTTGAGGGAGAGAGATGGACAGCTCTGTCCCTACCATGGGAACATACAGTGCCTATACTGAATTAAACAGATTTGTTGGAAGTCTCTAGCCAAAAGCAACCCATGACCTAAACCAGCCCAACCATTTGAAATTAAAAAAATTGCCACCTGTAGGGTAATCTCTATTAGCAAGACAAAATGCTACAGATGTGCCTCAGTTTCCCCAGAAGGACTTGCTAACTAGTCTAATGACTTGTAAGGGAGACCTCACGCAAGGCCACCAGGAAGACCAAACCTCTCCCAAAATACCATATTTAGAGATATAGTCAAGCTCAAGGTAAGAGTTCTTCTGGGTCAGGTTGGCTAGGCTTTCAGATTCTGGAGTGATTCATTGATTCATTACTTTGGTCCCATTTTTGCCCTTCTGCACAGCTCTGACCAGCTCTGGACGGCAGCCCAAGCATGAACACTTCAGCAGCAGCCCTGTCACTCTGGTCCCAAAGCACCCGCTGGCCAGCCTGTCTCCACAGTCCTGACACCCACATTCTCTGCAAGCAAAGCCAGCAGGGCTTTCTACACTTCAGGAACTCAAAAAGCATGTACAAAATTGTTGACTAGACTAGGCCTTTGTCTGAAACGGAAAAGTGAATCTCTGCAGCCACTTGAGGTGACCAGATAAAGCGGTGGAACACAGCAGACAAGCATCTATCTAGAAAATATTGCAGTTAAATACCTAAAAGTGGCAAGTGGAGAAAAGCGCACTGCTTTGGAATTTGGGTTAGGGTCTTCACGGTAACAGCATATCTGTGCTCTAGGTATTTGCAGCTTAGATCCAGTCGGCCCTAGACAAATGTGCTGCCGACCTGGAGCCTCGTTGGTAGGCGTGATTACAGCCTGAGCCGTGTCACACGAGTCCCTATTGCCCCGAACTAAAGATTAACCCTGTTACTGCAAACTGCAAGGGGTCAAAGTGCCAGTGCTAAAACAGGAAAACCATTATAAAACACTGAGAGCAGGAAGTGTTTATGAGGTATCTTAGTGCAGAGCAACACATATTGAAGTTGATTTAACACTGCTCAAAACTTAAATGTTGGGAGTAGGAAAAAAAAAAAGAACAGAAAAAGAAAAAACCCACCTTGGATCTGCTTGAAATAAACATTGTCAATTTGCTCAAGAGACCAGAGGAGAAAGTGAGTCAGCCAAAATATTTTGGTTTCTAAAAATCTGTTTCTAAGACAATATTCAAATTTGTCATTTGCCAAAACAAAAATGTTTTCTTTTGAAGAGACTGAAATAACGAAGATTATTCTGAAGAGAAATTTTCCTCTTTTTTTGTTGTTTTGATTATCTATAAAGGCTTGCCAAATCCAACAGAATTAATTACTATTTTTGTTTTAAATTATTTTCTGGTCAATAATATTTTTGATGGAAGAGGGATGCTTGGTTCTACTTTAGGTCTTAGCGCTTGAGAGGTCACCTGTATTTGGACCCAAAATGAAGGTCTGCAGAACCCTGAAAAAAAAAGTCTACCAGGAAGCCATGCCAGGATGCTTTTAGCAGCATTCTGGAAAGACGTGGGTTTTATTACATATCAAAGTAGAACAGGAAATAAAAAAACACTGAACTAAGAACTCAGTTCTAGACAAAACGTAAATAAGATCTGATCTTTATTTCATCAGCTTCCTGTGATACCAAGCTCCTTGTCTATCCTCTGCCTACATTTTGCTAGATTTTTAATTCAGAAGGCAGTTGAATGCCTTCCAAAAGTGTAAAGCTCAAAACAGCCGTAACTCCAGCCATCATTGCTCAGCTGCCTTGCTGATACCTTTTTGGCTAGCATTAACTCTTCTTCCAACCTTCTCACCCACTACCAATGCAAACAAGACTGCATCCATTAAAAAGAAACAAATAAATTTTAAAAAATAGATTAAAACCACACATGGCTCATAAACCCTTTGTCACATCACAGAATTTCATTCCAACTCAATGTGGATAAGAATAGTTTATAAAGTGCCCTAAATAGGCCATTATTTGGCAATCCAGAAACTTGTTTGTTATTTGTATTTTCTGTAGTTTCTATACAAATTGACTTCTCCAAGAGTGGCAGCTACTACTGAGTCTCTGTGCACAGACTGGGTGAGAATGGCAGCTTTCATATGAGGTTTCCCAATCATAAAGGCAACACAGTGGGTGACCAGTAGCTTTGATTTTGTGACCTATAATATTTTCTGTCAAGGCACATGCTATGAGATAGGTTAGCACTTACTTCCTTTGGTGGCCCTGACATATGTATGAAATAAGTACAAATCAGCTAAGTCTGACTGCATGCAAAAAAAAGAAAATTAAAAGCACTGATGTTAGATTTCTACCAAAACCTGTGAAATATGCTACTGCTTTGAATAACTTGACTAACTATTTCTTTGACTGGAATGGAAAGAAAAAAGACAGTCTGTCTTTTGTTATTTTTGACATTTAATATTACTTATAATATCTCTAGCAACATGGGATTATCACACTGAAATTCTCAACCATACTCCAGCTACATTTCTGAAGAGTATCAAAAGGCAGCTCAGAACATCTGAAGATTTACACAGACAGAAGGGAACTAAAGGGCTCTATTCTTCCTTCAGTGTTCATGTTAGCTGTGTACAGAAATCCCCCACGTATCACCAGGGGCCTTCTGAAAGCCCCGAACAAGAGCAAAAAATTTAGATACCATACTTCAGAAAATACATAATAGAACTCAGGGAGCCCCAAACTGCTGCTATGCTAAACTAATGCTAAAAACATTTTATCCAGTTCCTTGTGTTTTCCTGATATTTATCTCATTTAAGTTAGTTTAAATATTTTTCATGTTATCAACTGAAGCAATGTAAAATTTCAGGACCAATCCAAATGCCTGGGGAAAACTCTGCAGTTAAAAATGTTCCTAATTTTTTGCACAGCCTTACAAATCTCTTACTAGTGTCAAATCTGAGGCAGTGTTTGGGGAAGAGTGAAGACTAATGTAGTAGCCACATCGTAAGGAAACCCGGGGGTAGGTATTAACTTGTAGCAGATTGATGTACATAATGCAAAGTGCACACATCTTCGGATGTTATTTTAATAGCATTTATGTGTAATTAACAACTTCTCCTATGACAATTCAGGGTGTGAGCTTCACTGATGTTATGTTCTTAACTGCCCTTTGAAGACAGCTTTTTTTTCTCCACTAGCTAGGTATAGAGTCTGGGGGTTCCAGTATCCAACCACCGTGCCCAAACAAGGTTGCTGCAGTTAGGTATTGTGGAGCTGTTTTTGTGGACATTTCCAAGATGGTTCATGCTTTCTCTCCTGTTTTCCTAGGACTGCAGCGTCTCTGAGACTTTGTGCAACCCTACATGGATCAGATCGATATTTCCATCCTTGTTTTACAGAGGTGGAACTGAGTAACTGAGAAGTAAATATTTGCCTGAAATAACCTAGGGGTTCTGGGAAGAACGTTGCCAGCAGGTTGAGGGAGGTGATCCTGCCACTCTACCCAGTCCTGGTGAGGTCACATCTGCACTGTCCAGCCCTGGGCTCCTCAGTACAGCAGACATGGAGCTCCTGGAGCAGGTACAGAGGAGGGCTACAAAAATGATTATGGGACTGGAGCATTTCTCTTATGAGCTCAGGCTGAGGGAACCTGTTCAGCCTCAAGAAGAGGCAACTGAGAGGAGACCTCATCAATGTGTGTCAGTATCTGCAGGGAAGGCGTCAGAGAAGGGAGCCAGGCTCTGCTCAGGGGTGCCTGGCAGCAGGACAAGAGGCACTGGGCAGCTCCATGAGACTTCCCATGAGCCCTTCTCATAGTCACCACCAGGCTGCTTCCTGCACATCTCTTTATGCCTCTTACTCTTACGTGTCAGTAACAGCAGATGAACAAGGATATGTCAAGCCAGCCTTGTCATCAACCCACCTATCAGTCCTGATTTCAGTGAGGGTGTTAATTACTGGCTGCCTCTGGAATTTCATAAAGTGAAGAGTAATGAATGTTGTACTTTCAGAAGGAATTAGCAAATTTCTGATCATTACATATTATAAAGTCTGGTTTATTCAGTTCAAGGTCTTCGACACTGTCAGTTTACCCCAGACACTTCCATCATCAAAACCAGAACCTGTATCTTCAAAACAAACTTAGGCAATTCCAGAGAGCAATTAAGCTCATAAATCTGAGGCTGTAGACAAAATCCATCTTCTTGAGGTAGAATTTGAGAGGACTTGACTATGCATGGCACAATGTGGCACTGCCCACACAGAAACAACCAGAAACATCAATAAGGTCAATGGCAGAGCTGATTAAGTTTGACTCAGCATCATCCTATTTGCATTTACATGGCTTTCAACCATCTTCTAGGACTAGCAGAAAAAGCCAATGTTTACCTGCAAGTTTTTGTGTAGGTATATCACGTACTTTTCCAATTTAGGTAGCAGCAACATTAAGCTGACATGTCTGTTTACAATATTCTGTTTTCAGTCTCCAAATGACTGTTTCTCTTCTAATTCTTATCTTCCTTAAACAGGAATGAAAACCAGAAAGATCTTTTTTCGTTCATTGATGGGTCTTGTTTTTCTGGGAATCAACACTTAGAGGGTAAGGCTGTATTACACGAGGGACTATTCTACTGAATAAGACTTTTTGGCAGTAATTTTTCTTTAGCTAAATTTAGAATACATGAAATTTTGAATAAATCTGAATTTTTAGAGAATTCTAATGTCCACACACAGGTAATTTTTCACACAAAATTGTGAAAGAGACCTTTATGAAACACCTGAAATATATTTCACTTCTACTATAGGCTGGTGTCTAAACTGAAGCAGAAAGCCCAGACAGAAAATAATAATGGCAAAACAATGTTTACAGAACTTGTACTGTATTCATGGAGATATCCATGACTTTCTATTTGTCCTTCCCTTAGTTAAAAAAAAAAGAATTCTGAGCTGCTTTTCTCTTGCTCTGTGCACACTTTGCATAAAGAAGAGAGATAGCTACCACACACAATACAGAGCGAGGTCTTACCTCATTATGATCCAGAACACTGATTGCAACAGTCTCAGGTTGCCTTCTCATTTCACTTGTGCTCACTTGATGCTCAGAGAGGTTTCACTTTGATGGAAGTTTTCATTTGATCAGATTTTCACTGCCTGCATGAATATATACAAACATAGATAAAATATGTGTCCAGTATAGGTTAGTCTTTGATTCACATGACCCTCGTGTTTTAAATTACCCACATATATGCTTATTCAGCATGGCTCTAACCACAATTCCATGTTAAGAGCAATCCTACAAAGAGCAATGGAAAAAATAAGACAAAATAAATGGACAGACAGTTGGGAAAAGAAGACTTATGGCCAGATAAGGTGAATCAATAATTAGAAGCAAACCTCAGCAAATAATTTAACCCCCTCAAACATACATCTGTAAATTTTTAGCTATCCTATATTTCTCATGTTATAAGCAAAAAACTTCTACTGTGGTGCAACTTTCTTCTTACCACCCAGCTTTAGTGTTTGTCTGACCCAAAATCATCCATTCAGCGGGTTTGTATTGGCAATCATTCCTTGTCAGTACATTGGTTCACCTCAGTAAGACATTATGAAGTCTCTTCTCCTTTACAGGTCAGGCCAGTTCTGAAAACCACAGTATAAATTCGTGACATCACCAAGACTTTTAGTATCTCTCACTAAGCAATTAGGCTTTGTCAGCTGTTGAGCGTGTAAACAGAAATGACACAGGCATATGGGAAAAGGTGTATCTTCAAGGGAAGTACCCAGCATTTGTGATCATTCAACACAGATTCTGTGTTCTCACTTATCACACCTGCCAATTAACAAACTTAAAAGTTACTGGCATGGTTGAAGGAGAGAGGAGGAAGAGTAGCACAGAAAAGATAATTAATGCAAAGGAGAAGGATTTTTTGGTGAGATTTCATAAAACAATATCACATTTAAATGATTTTCTTATGTAAATCTATTCTAAATTATGTGGCTAAATGAGAATGTAATTGCTTCCCAAAGAAAATGGCATTTCATATCATATATATTTATATATTTTTATATATATATGCGCACACACAAACATAATACATCTACTTCTGATGTTATATACAAGACAGTGAAACGATTTAGAAATCTGACTAAAAGACTTCCCTAAGCTCATGTGTAAATCCAAACAACACTTAGAGATTCCTTTTATGTATGATTCAGCCACTTTAAACTTTTTTATGGGTAATACTATGTTTATATACATGTAAAGAAGGCGGCTAAAGTCATCTTAAGTTATCTTCATTAAAACCTAGTTATGTTTAATAGAAAAGACATAACAATCATATATCTAGAAAAGCTGTGGATTCCCCATCTCTGAAATTGCTTAAACCAGGTTGGATGGGGCTCTGACCAACCAGTCAATGAAAGCTGTCCCTGTCCATAGCAGAAGGGTTGGGACTGGATGATCTTTAAGGTCTCTTCCAACTCAGTTCATTCTATGATTCTATGATACTCGTTAAACAGTATCTGCACTTATCCATTGCTAAATAACTACAGACAAAATTTAAAATCATGCAAGCTTTAAATGATATCCAAGTTTATATCACAGTTCAAGTGCAGGCTGGATGCCTGATGTCTTCTGGTAATAGGAACATAATCTTTCATCCAAATGTTAGGTGTTGAATTTGGAACTGCCTCTCACTCCTCTTCACCTGCTTGATGATATCCCAATGAATATGTGAATTTTCTGGTTTGTGGTTTTTTTTTTCTTCACAAACATACCACATAATATAACAGTAAATTCTACATTTAAGGCACTTTTTCTTTCCTATTTGAGACAGCAAAGGCCTGGACAATGCCCATAAATTGTCCTTGATTTATTTCCTTCAGGTTTTTTCCTGCATACAAACTGTTGTGGATTATCTTGCTCTTAATCTCAAGACTAACTTGAATGTCCATACTGTCTCATCTACTATGAAAATATTTTTGTCTCTTTTCTCTGCTCTGACTCTCATCATGGCCCAGTCCCAAAATCTGTTTTCTTTCTTCTCCTGCTGAAATGGTGTTTCCTTGAAAGTGTCAGTTATTACAATTTATTATCAACAGTAAACTGGTCAGATTTGTGATTTTCCTCTAAGTTGAAAACTAGACAGGTAAAAAAATGAGGTGTTCTAAAATGCAGCAATTCAACAGCAGACCTGAAACTTCATTCAGAATATGCACCTAGAATGTAAAATCCCCAAGTCACCAGCATCTGATTAAATATAAAACCACAAAAGCTTTGGTAAAGAAGAAACAAAAGGGATGTTTTTAGAAGAAATTATAGTTTTATTGATTAGGAGATACAGGGTATGATAGGGTGTGATAGGATATGGTAGGGTAGGACAGGACAGGGCAGGACAGGACAGGATAGGATAGGACAGGACAGGATAGGATAGGACAGGACAGAACAGGGCAGGACAGGACAGGACAGAGCAGGGCAGGGCAGGACAGGGCAGGGCAGGGCAGGGC